>VXAY01001837.1:667423-809225 GCA_013399855.1 Oxyruncus cristatus
AAAAAAAAAAAAAAAAAAAAAAAGCAATGGCTGAAAGGAGATCCCAAGTTTGTGTGAGGAAGGGGGAAACTCCATCGTGTCTGTATTGCCTAGATGGGGAGGGCAGGAGGGGGTATGACACCGTGTCCCAGCATCCCCAAGCCACCTTCAAGCCTTGCCTGGGGTTCATGTGGTGCCGTCACCAAAAGAGATGGGCCTTTCTCTGTCCGAGGAGACACAACCCGAGGGTTTAAGGGGCTTTTAAGGAGAGGGCAAAAGCATCAACCAAGCAGTGAGCTCCCTGAGGAGCAGACACTGGCCTGGCCCACAGTGTCCTCTCCTCTGCTCAGAGGCTTTTCAGCACAGGGCTGATGGGACAGCACAGCTTTCTAACGAGACCGACCCACTGGACATTGCCCTTTTGGAGCTGTGGACTTCACACTGCAGAGGGAAAGGCCAAATCAATGTGCATTTATATTTGGAACTAGACTCTGCTAACTAACCTCTGAGCAGGTCCTATCTGCTTGTGAATCCAAGTCCTCAGCTGGCAAGTTAGACTCTTCCTGGCTTTGACTGTTTAGTGATGCTCTCCCTTCCCGGAGGAGGAGGAGGTGCATGATAACACCCCCAGCACCTTTCTTCGTTTCTGAACACACAGTGTCCTTGGGTGGGTTTAATGGCAAAAGCTCAATGTTTCCTTTGCTTGGGTTGCCCTGCCTTCCTGGTTACTCGCTCACCTGCAGGGATGTGAGTTTTTCTGCTGGGAGCTTTCTGGCCCCTCTAAGCTCCATGCACCTCCAGAGTGGTGTTTGCTGGGGCACAGGCGAGAGCAGGGTGCTGGGGGTGAGGCATTTGGAACCACCTCAGTGCCCCCTTCATCGTGGGGCTCCTGCCTGGTCAAAACATGGGGCTTCCCTCCCTGAGGGGCACGAAGATGTTTTGTGCTTAATGGCCCCCACAGATGTTTCTGGCCGCATTTAACCCTTCCAGCCAGGAGTTGTGCAGCTGCAGCCATGAAGAATTGCTGCCTTTTGTTTTCATTTAAACCAGAGCTATGATGCTTTACCTTGCTTTCCTCGGGCCTCAGGAAAGTGATCTTGCCTGGACTTCGTGCACCTCTGCCTGGAGCTGGCTCTGGCAAGGGGAATCACATCTCCATCTTCCTCCTAAAAGCTGCGGGCAGAATGTGGGTTGCTCACCCAGGGTCAGCTCATTATTTCAGATGGAAACTGCAAGGAAATGATCTCCTCCTCTCTTCATACCCTGTGTTTGCAAGTGGAGCTCATTTTCTCTCTTCCTCAGGGCACCACATCCCCAGTCTTCAGTACTCAAATTTCAGAGGAAAAGTTGCCACGAATATGCCCAAGTATAAAGGCACCTGCCCTGCCGACAGTCCCCTCCCCAGGGCAGGGGTGATGGCAGGAGCTGAAGGGAAAAAGAAAAGCGCTCTCTCTGTCACCTCCCAGGTACCAATCCATCATCCCCACATGCTGGGCACCAGGGCCCAAGCCCTCCCGCTCCCTCCCTGGGCAGGCTGTTTCAGGCACCGAGACCTCATGCCTGCGGGACAGGGGGAAGATTAATGGGGCAGGTGCTGGTGCCCAGAGCTGGCTCCTGCCCTGATAAGGTGGGAGATGAGATAGCACTGGGTCAATACTCTGCGGTGGCCACCTGTAGCTGTGGCTGGAGCACCTGAGGGGCTCCAGGAAGGAGAGGACACAGGGGGTCCTTCCCCCCACGCAGCCCAGCTGTGTCCTGTGGGAGATGCAGCTGCTGTACCCCACCACAGCTCCTTGTGCTGTGCCGGTGGACAGCCCCTGCTACGGGCCGGACCCCCGGCCTCCCCCAGCCATCTGTTCCCCCTGCCCGCTCCCACCCATCGGCTTTCTCCACACAGCCCAGCTCCTGGGGCAAAGCCAAGGTTCCAGCCTCCCCCACCGTTAATAATTCCCGAGGGAGTGCGGCGTTCCCATTTATCACCCTTCCTTTAAACCCCAGCTGTTATTTATGTGCCTGCCCCCCTTGCCTTTCCCAGTGCGCTGCTATGCCCTTGCTACAGCCCGTGATGCCCCAATGTCCCTGCAGTTTGGCAGGAGGGGGTTTTGCATGTGTGTGAGCACCACCATCATTCCCCCCTACCCCCACTTTAGGCACCAGAGCTCGGAGATAAATGGTACTTCTGGCCGCACACATGAAAAACGTGAAAAGGCACCTGTTGCTGGAAAAACTGCAACCCAGAGTTATCCAAAACCTTTTGTGGTTTGAAAAAGCTGCTCTGGTAATGAACCCTGATATGGTTCATTCCTTACCTGCTCCTGGAACTGGGTTTTCTCAAACATTTGGTGGTGGGTGGGTGCCACGGGAGGAGTCTGCCAGATTTTATTACTATTTTCTTTGAGGGGCAGCGTGTTCCTGGCCGCAGGTTACTTACCCCTGCCCTCCGACTCTGAATGTGGGAAATGCCCCTGCCCTGCTCTGCTCAGCTCACCCTGGGGTACTTTAGCTCTACTTCTGTGAGCTGGGAGACTTATGGGTGGGACCCTGGGAGTGCAAATAGCAGCTCTATAACTACATTTTTTGGGTGCACTTGACATCCTGCCGTATGGCCTCTGCAATATCACAAGAGGAATCTTTTGGACGGTTTTCTTGTTTTCCCGTGGTCTGTCCCTGCTTTCCTGTGGGATGCTGTGCTGTCCTAGCTGCCCCGCGCCGGGCTGCGTGGCCGATTAGGGACCCCCTTTGTTACCTAATTGGATTTTTCTCCCCTTGTTAGCCCGCAATGAAAATGTCACGGGCTGCAGGGAGGTGCCCATTCATCTCCAATTAAACTCGGTCGCCTCTCGGCCGAGCCGCGCCGCTATTCACCCCACAGCAGGCAGCTGCCGCTCACCGGGGGATGCAACGGGGGGTCCTGCGCCTGCAGCCGCCCCGTGGTGCCGGGGGAAGGGAAAGATGCCCGTGCTTGGCCAGACACGTGAAAGGCTGGGGTCTGGGC
Organism: Oxyruncus cristatus; assembly: GCA_013399855.1. Taxonomy (NCBI): domain Eukaryota; kingdom Metazoa; phylum Chordata; class Aves; order Passeriformes; family Cotingidae; genus Oxyruncus; species Oxyruncus cristatus. Next base: position 670,398 of record VXAY01001837.1, read on the forward strand.
AGCCCCGGCTTCTCCCTCCAGATGGTCCCCGTGGCTTGCTCGGGGATTTGCGGGCCGTGCATGGCGGCGCGTTACCAGGAGGTGGTGCTGGGATCCTGCGCCCTTGGCCTTGGCCGGACACGGGCCAGGATGCCGGGCTTTGGGCGTGCTGCCTTTTCCAGCGAGCCATCGGTTGTAGGGGGCTGCAAGGGGAGAGGGGAGGCGATGCTGGGTCATAGCTGGAGAGGAAGGAGCCCTCCACAACGTTCCGATGGAAAAGCAGTGAGCCATGGTTCAGACCGGGAAGGACCCTTCCCCGGGAGCAACATGCCAGGGAAGTCGCAGAGAAGGACAGACCACAATTGCTGCCTAGAGAGTAGTATTTTGGGGAGGATTTCGGTCCCGTGCTGCTCTGAGATTGCCTAAGCTTGCTCACAAGCCCCCAAACCCCACTACAGTCCAGGGGAGGAACCCCAGGCAAACGATGCTGCAGCCAGCAAGTGTTAGAAACGGTTACTTAGCTCAGCACTAAGAAGTTTCTTGCACTCCGGGCTGTGGCAGGGTGTTTCATAAAGGGCAATTAAAGAGCTGTCAGCCCCTAAATGCAGCCGCAGAGGGACAGCTTGTCTGCAAATCCAGATCTCAGGTCAGGTTGTCTTGGCCACAAGGTGCCGGGAGCGCGAAAGAGATGTAGAGGTGATGGGAAACGGGCTCTGCCGTGGGGTGGGCTCAAGCCGAGCCCTCGGGGCCTGCCAGGAGTGAGCTCAGCCGCATAGGTGCTACATAGTTGCCTCCGGTATGTGATGTTACCTAAGAAAGAGCAGGTTTTTTTAATTTTTTTTTTTTTTTAATGCATCGTATGACTGGAGAAGGTGAAATTATTTGCAGCAAACAATGGTGTTGATAACTTTTTTCCGTTCCTCGCTTTCCTGAGAGTAAACATCTATTCTTACTTTTATAAAAGCCTCCAGTAGCCAGGATTGTTTCTGTTCTGACTGGATGCCTCCCAGCCGGGGAAAGAGCTTTCCTGTTGCCTGCCCAAATTCCTCCTCAGTGATCTGCTGAAGCCCAGGGCGCCTTTGCCTTTCCCTGAACCACACTTGTACCCAAAAAACCTCCCTGACCTAAACTTAGCAAAAAGCAGATGAAAGAGCTCTGGGGATCCCCAGGGAGAATTAACGATCTGCAAACAGATGGATGCTCACAAAATGGTTTTTTTCCCTTGCTCTCCCTCCCCTCTCTGCTGCTGACATATATATTTGGAGAGATGCTTGGAAAAACGTGCCCCTGGATGTCGGATCCCCAAGAGAGCTTTGGGAGTTTGCAGGGTTTCACTAGCACTGCAAGCAGCCAATGGATGGGGGGGAGGAGGAGAAGGGGTCCATGGGAGCATTGGGAAGGGAAGACCATTAATTTCCTTACTCAAATGGCTTTTGCCAGTGCTGCCTTGGAACTGGGATCCTCAAAATCCACCCCATGGGAAAGCAAAGCCAAGCAATGCAGGTGAGCTCCCTGCTGCCTTGGCTCACCACATGATTCCATCGCTGGCCAAGCTGCGAAGCCAGGGCTCCTGCTCCGAGATATTTTTATTGCCTGGGAACCAGGCTGAGGAAAGGTGTGGTTTGTTTTTATTTTTTTCCCCCCCTTCCCTATCTTTTTTTGGCTGAATTCAGGAAAATGCAGGGGATGGCTCACATTTTGGAACAGCACAACGGGCTCTGCTCTGCAGACGGCTCTCTACCATTCACAGGGCCACAGAGATGCTGCTCATCCTTGCCTTTCCCTCAAATTGTCATTTTTTCACGTCCCTTGATGGTGTGAGAAATGAATGCATCAGGTTCCCTGGACCAGAAGGTGGGCGAACCCTGGGGAGCCCTGGCGGGGGCTGCACTTCCCAACTCCCGCAGGAAGGAGCCGCCTAAACACAGGCTGGTGCGTCACAGCCAGCGGTTTCTTGGCACACGCTGGGGAACCCCGAATGTGCTACAGGACAATACATCAAGAGGGTGAAGGAAAACAATAATATCTCAGGAAGCAGCCCAGGATACTGCAGGGAAGAAGCCTGATTTAGACCATTTCCTGGCCTGAAGGTCTGTGCCATGGCGTGGCTATGGCTGTCCTGTCAGGACCCATCGCTGGAGAGACTGAATGACACAGTTTGCAGCTCCCTTCATGCTTCTTAAGCTACTTATTTAGCTTTACTTTAAGCCAGTTATTTATTATTTGGGCAAGTTGCTCAGTTTTTGCGCTTGTACTATTCCCAAGCAGACTGGCCCAGGCAGAAATGAGTGTGTGGGGAAACCTGGGGGAGGCATCTGAGCGGGGAAGAATATGCATTCCTTCTAGCACAGGCAAAATATGCCTCCCATGGGCTGAGCTTGTCCCCTGACGGTGTTTGCCACCTCTCTTTCCACCCCTCCTGGCTTTGATGGGGGTTTTCCCGTGGGAGGGCAGCGTGTCTGTCCCCTCTGCTCGTTGCTCTTTGCCAACTCCTCTCTTGCTGTCGCACCCAAACCGCTGGCTCAGGTAGGGCCACGGCGGTGACCCGGCCTTGCTGCAGAGGCAGGGATTTGCAGAAAGCAAATTAAAAATCCAAGCAGCTGGGAGGGGAGGGGGCTGCTGGACTTTTCACCCCGGAGAGGTCAGCCCTGTAAAACATAGACGAGGAACCCCATGGCTTCTTGATTACTGTTGGTGTAACCCCTCCCAGGATAATCTCACCAGTGGAAACAGAGTTTGGCAAGTGGGCTTGGGAAGCAGTGTTTTTGCCATAGGGCATTTTGGAGTAAAGCCTTGCTTTCACCCTCAGAGCCCTGTGCTCTTCCAGGACACTTTCAGGACACCTTGAAAGGGACATCAGTCAGGCAGGGACTGCCCCAGTATTTTTATATTTCTAGAAGCCAGATTGTTTTCCCATTTCTTTTTACGCCTTTATACACATAGATAAAGAAGTTTTAAAAATTTAGGTTAAAAAAAGTCTTGGCCATGGGACTCAGCTCTCTCTGTGGCCAAACCATGTGGCCTCCATCAGATCAACCTGAGATGAGTTCCTATCATGGCAGAGCTCCCAGGCCAGCTGAGCAGGGTTAAAGCCTTCCCGGTTTGGAAAAAAGGAAATCAGTAAGATGGGTGTACTTCAGCCACCTATGCACAGCAATGCACTTTTGCTCTAGTATGTGTATTAAAATAGAAGTTAAGAAGCCCTTTCTCAACACTTGTTAACTCTTTATATGGCTTTCATGATTTTATTAACTCCAGTCAGCATTCACAAGTAGTTTTTTTCCTCATTTTTCAGCAGAAAAATGTTTTCACCTGGACTAAATGGCTCTGCTCCTTGCTCTGTGGGGGTCTGGGGGCTTGTAAAGGCTCTGATGAAGCGGTGAGCTGGGTTTTGGGGGCAAGCAGCCAAGGGCTCCCCACTGCACCTCTGCCTAGGGTCTATGCAGAGGGGCTTCTCTGTGTCCCCAAAAGGCTGAGAAATGCTAATTGGCCAGACAGAGCTTTTCCTGCCACAGTGAGATGGCATGGAAGCTCCTTTGCTGTGGCAGGGATGTGCCCGGAGAGGCCTTGTGCATTCCAGTAATTCCCCCCCAATTACTTTAATTTCCCTCCCCTCCCCTCTTCTGTAACTCTGCTCTGCTGCGTGCAATGATGAAAGGTATTTTAATTCCCAAAGAAAAAACAGACCATGGAAATCAAAGTCTCTTTTTAGAGCTTCTCGGAATCAGGGAGGCTGGGGGCTAATAAAATCCCGAGTTACGAAGTGCCGCGGGGGCTGAAACCCTCCCACTCGTCCCACAGCGAGGGGGGAACAGGGTCCCATTCACGGAGCAGCCCTCTCCTTCGGGAAAGCCGAGAGAGGAGCCTGGTGATATACATGGCACGGCGGGAAGGCACGGAACAGGCTCGGCTTTGTCGGAGGTGCCGCAGCCCGGGCTGGGTGAGAGGTGGCTTTGGTGATGCTGGGATGTGCCGGACCCGGCTGGGACTGACGGCCCCGCAGAGGTGCCGGGGCTTCCTGCGGCAGGAAATGCAGCCAGAGCAGCTCTTTGCCTGCGCTTCAGGGCTCGGCTCATACCTGAGTTAAGCTTTATTGGCCTGGCCGGGCAAATAAAGGGGCTTTTTGCCCTGAGTCCCTGCCCTAGAGTTATCGCTACAGCTCAGCCTGCCAGCGAAGTTTGGCCTGTGCTTTGGGGATGGGCAAAGGCTGTGTGCACTAACCCTGCACTGGATCCAACTGCCCAGAGGGGCTGGGTGCGGGATTAACTAAGGCAGAGAGAAACACAATGCAAGGGGGATGCACGGCCCAGAGGGTCCCCCAGGGATGAGCCCCAGCGGGGACAGGACCCCTGGGATAGCAATTAGTTGTGTCAAGTCCTGAGGGCACTAATTGGCATTAATGACCCTGGCAGCCTCACCTGGAGCATGTCCACACCCAGGGACTGGCTCTATTTAAGCCCAGCCTGGGACTGTTGCTCCTTTTTACAGCTTGGTGTGGAAGGGTGCAAGTTTGGAGAGAATGTTGAGCTCCTGCTTCATGGAGAGATGGGTCACCTGCCATGCTGGAGGGCTGTTTCACAACTCCCTCTGCCTCCTACATCCCAGTTGTTTTGGAGATTAAAGCTCCTTCCTGCGTCGTTGGCATCCACCTGATGGAGGAGCAGCTTTTTGGTAGGAAGAGGCTGGGTGGGGAAAAGTCATCATGGTGTGGGGAGGAGAGGGTTTCATCCAGCAAATGTGTTTTTGGGAATGGTGAGCTGTGCCCGACATGAGGCCAGTGGTGTGGGGGTGTGAGCAGGTGGGACTGGCTGGATCTTCCTTTTCCCACTCCCAGCTGTGCCTGTGCAGGCAAACCTCTGTGATGAGGACACAAGGTCCAGGCTTGAAGCAGGATGGCTTCACCTCTGCTGGCCCTGCTCAGAGAGGATATATGCAGGGAGGATGGGAAATAGCTCTTTTATCCATTCCCTGCCATCCGCATAAATACCCAGGAGAGGTTTCCAAGTTATCCCTCCACTTCCAGCATGCTCCTCTGGGTCTTGCCTCGTGGGTGAGGAGCCGTGCTTTGGAGGCAGGACGTTGAGGTAACTAAGGTAAACTAAGGTAACATTGTGTCAGCTGGGTCAGTGTGATGATTCCGAAATTGCTAAATTGCTGCGGGTTATGATATCCTACTTAATGCAGGAGATTTACAGCACATCACTTCATATAACTGCCTTTCCAGAGCCTTCTCCATCTACCTCTCCTTCCCAAGCAAATCCGTTCCCACATGTGCACTGCCACACCCCAGACAGTGCACATATGGGAGCGGATTTGCTTGGAAAAAAACGTTCTGTGCACTTGAGAGCCCCAGGGGATATTTATTTTACTTCAATTTTTAATTTTAGGACATGATATTTTTCTATATTCTGTCTTTGGGTTTCTTTTTTTTTTTTTTGGGAATTTGGCATCGGCCGAGGAACATCGCCTGGCCACGCTTTGCAAGGCTGAGTGTGTCTCTCCTGGCACGGGGCTGCTTTCTACAGGGACGCTGGACAAATCTGTCAAGCAGAAGGTGGTAGAGGAGGAATTAAGTTTTAAAACACACATACAACGTGCGTGCAAACTATTCTTCCTTAATGCAGCACCTGGGATTTGGGCAATAACGACAATAGCAGCGGTGGGGCTGCGTGGGATGCACGGCTGGCCTGGCCTGGTCTGAGGGCAGCAATGGTCCAGCCAGCACAGGCAGGGCTGGGGAGCTGCTGGCAGCCACTGAGGAAATGCTGAGAGTTTTTAAACATCGTTATTTCTGCCAATGAGTCTGTTTTCCTAATGGTTCTCTCTGCCTGCTTACCCTGTGTCTGATGTGTTCCCCTATGGCGGAGCTGGATGTAAGGATTTCATGAGCAAAATGTTGGATTTATGGACTTCTTTATTATTATTATTGTCCCTCTATGTATTGCATTTAAAAATATACCTTTGGTAGCAAGTGGGGAACCTTGCCTGGCCCAGCAGGGGCTGCTCTGTGATGTGCCCACCACCAGCAAAGCCCATCTGGCAGAGGGGGTTGGGGGCAAATTTACCTGTCAACACACAAATGTACAAACCTCCACCTTGCAGGTGGGCTCAGCCCCTGCCAGAGCAGCAGCACCCACTGGGAACTGTCACTCGAGTGGCATTGGGGTCTGGTGACAAGGACGGGAATCCAGGAGCTGCTCCTGTGAGGGGCAGGTGCAGCAAAGAAGCACCATATGTTAAACAGCCCAGAGGAAGCTTTCAAGCCTCCGTTGTAAAAATCCCCCATCTTTCTCCCTGTATTTAATGCATCTTTGTATGGACACTAATTCCTCAAGTATCCACGCCAGGGTTGACTTTTAGTATGTTTGTCCAGGCAGGCTGCCAGCGAGCGGTTCCTACAAGGCTCCCGAGCTCTGACATTTGTTAACGCAGCAGTAAATCACAGCGGCTCTTTGGGCAAGGTTTTTCCTGACAAAACGGCGGAGACGGGAGAAAGGGAGAAGAGAGTACAACAAAATGCAAAGGGCTTATTTATGCCGGAGAAGAGTAACTGTCCTGAATGAAGCAGATGGGGGACAATGAAGGAAAACTCCATCTCCGTTCCATCCACTCCCCCCACATCCCCTATTCATTAGTGGGCAATAACTGAAAGGGGAAAAAGTCTGAGGTACTTTTGGCGGGGGAAGGTGATGTGGGAAGCCAAGCTGCTCAGGTCAGTCATGGAGAAACTTGCTGAGATGTAAAGGTCTTGGGGGGAAGCATCAGACTGAGTTGGAGCCTAGGTAACGGTGGGATTATAACCCTGAAATCCCCTGTCCCAAGCCACTTTGGTTACTCTTGTCTCTCCCACTGGATTTTGGGGGGAGGATGTGTGACACGGCCCGCTTGGCAGCTGGCTGTGGTTTTGAGTGGAAAGATGCTTTGGGGAGGAAATAACTCACTGTTATTGAGTGGGGAGATCTCACCCCAAAGCAGCCACTTCTGTGGCATCATCTCCATCCTAATGTGGGCTGCATCCCATCCTGGTGCTTCAGCCCTTCCCCTCACACCTACCCCCAGCCCCGCCGCAGCATGAGTATTTATTTATCCCTGCCAGCTTTCTGTCTTCCCTCTTTTTCCCAGCTTATTTATGGCTGTTGCCTTTCAGCTCCCGGCCACTGCAGCCTGCACTTGGCCATTATGTGTGGCTCGTTGCAGAGGCCATCAATCTGCAGGGCCAGCACGCAGCCTGATGGACTTCCCTCATCATCATCAATTTTCCCCGTCGTGCTGGTGCATCCCTTTGGATCTGGGGCAGCTGTACATGTGCTCCGGGAGGCCTCTGCACTCCCACCCCTGGACACCCGCTTCCTCCTCACAGAAGCCTTTTGTCCTGGGATGCTCACAGGCATCAGGTGGGCCTGCTCAGTCCAGATGTCTGAGGAGGGCTTGGGGTGGCTTCAAGGAGGTGACAGGAGTACATCACACAGAGAAAAATACAATATTTTGCTCTAAATAAGCACTGTGGAGTCCTGCTTAGCCAGCCTGCCATTTAAACTCTTAAATTTCCTATACTAATTGTGCAGGAAAGTTGCTCGTATTCTGTATCTTGGGTGCAGGCAGAGGTGGGGTTTGCTGCCTTTGCAGAGGATGCCCTCAAAGGGGCTGCAGAGCTGAAGTTATTGCCTTTCTTGCCCCTGGCAAGACTCTCAGGGTGTTTTGCCCATCACTCTGAGTGTGGGTGCTCTTGAAGTGTCACACCTTGACATGCGTGAGGAGCTGGGGTGGGAGGTGGCAGTGCTTCCGCAGCAAATGGCAAAACTCCCCCTGGTTTCAGGGGGAAGTCAGGGAGAGTTGTGTGGGTACCACCAGCTGAAAGGGTGTGTTTTGGAGGGAAGGTGAGAGACACTGCTAAGCTCTCCCTGCCCAGTGCCAGTAGCGCAACAGCCCTTGGACTGTGCCAGTTTTTGAGAGGTGCAAATCCTCCCTGAGGAATGGCTCAAGGCTGCAGGGAGATGACACCCAGCTCAGACCTTCCATTTGTCCTCCCAGAGTCATGGGCTTTGGGGTGTCTAATGCCTCCCTGAACTGTCCCAACCACCTCTTCCTGCCCCTCTTAGGGGGGCAGGAAAGCAGCTGGAAATGGGAAGGTAATTCTTAGTGACTGGATGGTTTCATCCTGATTTATCCAGAATAAGTCAGAACTGGAAATCAGGCACTGTTCAGTTAAAAAAAAAAAACTTAATTGGGAGAGCTGCTCCAGCCAGGCTGTGGTTTGCTGGGTGCACTTGTCTGGGGTTGAGGGATGCTTTTTGTGCCTAAATGTTGCCTGCAAACTGAGCAGCTTTGCTTCTGCATGGGAGAAGTGCTCCCGTGGGAGGTGCTGCTGCCCCATCTCTAGTGAGGAGTGGAGGCTGTGGACTTTGGGGGAGCCAGCTGGGTGCCTGGGGTCTTTCGCCTGGGGGAACAGAGTTGTTTGGGCTAAAGCAACACAGGGCTGGCTACGGATCAGACAGAAGCACCGCGGGAGCTTATTTTCATTAGGAGCACTAGTCAAAGCCCCCGGGTTGTCCTGTGGATGCCGAGAGCAGCTCCTGGGATGTTGACTCCAGCCCAGGGGCCAGTGTGAGTGTGTTACCGTGGCTCTGCTGCTGCCTTGTGGTGGGTGACGCTGGGCTGTCACCGTCTGGGGAGGAGCGAAAGCCCAGGGTGGGTCTCGCTCAGCTGCTTCAATTTGCTGCCTCATTTGAAAGCAACCGCGTGGCTGCGGCGGCCTGGCTGGAGGGGCGAGCGGCCGGGGGCATGCCGCTCCTTCCCGCGGGTATTTTTAGGGGTGGCATTTAGACTTGGCGCAGGTACAAGCAGCTGCAAAATGCGTGGCATTTCCTCTTCCTGACAGGCGATCCGGGGGAGGCTGGACGATGCCTGAAGTCCTGCTGTGCCGGCTGCCTGCAGGTGACCGGCATGAAAAGCAGGGGCACTGAAATAATGTCACCCCTGACCCTGCTGCCCGGGGAGGCGCTGGGGTTTGGCAAGGCTGGTGCTTGTGGGTCTGGCCGAAGTGGAGTGTTTGGCAGTGCTGTGCCTCTTCCCCTTAAGACACTGCTTATTCCTGAACGGGTTATTGCTTCGAATCACCAAAATATTGCTGTTTGCACAAGGAGCTTTTCCAGGGGGCAACTCTAGCTGCTGGCTGCTGTGTTGGGGATTTTTGCTGTTGGTCTGGTATGAGCTGAGTGCAGAACCTGAGCAGCCTTCATGCACCCTGTAGAGCTCAACAACTGATGCCATCACGGCTTGAGCGGGAGCAGCCTGGCCACTCACTGGCCCCTCTGCCTGATGCGCTTGCTGTGAGCACGAAAAATGTGACCTGCTGTCTTGCCCTTATTCGTCTCCCCTCCTCTCCTTCCTTCCCCCTCTCTCCCTTCACCTGGAAAAAAAATCCACCATTGGAGATCCATCTGGAGAAGTCTTTTAGGAGGGGAAGCCCATAAATTTCCTCTGGTTCCCCTGACCTTTTGTTTCCCAGGGGAGGTGTGTGGTGGGAGAGGAAGCATTTTCCCCATGGCAGTGACCCAGGGGACTGGGGTCTCCTCTTGCTGAGCCAGATGTTATTTAGATCTGCAGATCTGGGCAGAAAGGTGCCCGGAGCATTGCCTTGAAGTCTAGGAGAAGGATGCTGGCAAGGGGGCTATGAAACCTTTGCTCTGTCCTGCTGGGGGTGGTAGTGGGGGAAACGGCTTCACCCAGCAACGTGTACCCCTGTCGTGTGCGCAGGAGGAGCGGCAGAGGTGAACCCGATCCCGGTATTTCCATTTCACACGTTACAAAGTGAGTCGTTATTCTTGGAAGTGATGTAAAACCTGGAAGCGCTGTTCTCCGGAGCCCGGCAGGGAGGAAACCTGCAGTCCTGTGTCAGCCCCGGCTGTCACGGCAGCCTGTCCCGCGGCACACACGGCTGGGTTTGGTGCAGACGCTCCCCGCGGTGCACCTGAGCCTGGCCTGAACAATACCTGCTTTCTTCCCTGGGAGCCGAGCGGGGCTGCCTTGCTTTCCAAAGGGGAGATTTATGAGGTGCTCGACTGCAGGGGACACTGACACTGATCTCCCCTGCTCAAGAAGAAAGGGAAGGAAAAGGGCTCATTTTCAGTAAAGACTGAATAGTATTTGTCACAGTGGCACCTGGCTTTATCCTGCTCTGGAGTAATACAGAATGGTGCAGCACTGGGTAATGTCTCTGCCTGTGAAAGGTGGGTTTCAAAGCTAAGCTCAGCTTTGATTTCTAGCGGTGAAGTATTAATGCTGGGTCAATGAATCCAAGGCTTCCTGTGTGCTTGCCATGAAAACCAGGCAAGCTGCATCCATGTGCTTCCACTGAACTCTGCTGCCCCAGGCCAGGCAGGCTGGAGGCACTGGGCTATTACACTGCTAATCTTAATATCACCCTCCACCTGTGTTAAGGAAAAGTGAGGCGTGGCCATACAGCTGTGAACCTGAAGGCATCACCTGGTGCTCCCCTCGATGTGTTTTTGGGTGGATGGGGCTAGGAGGTGTCCCCAAACACAGCCTGAGCAGTGGCACCACTGATCTGTTCAGTGAGGGCACTTGACTCTTGTTCAAGCTGACTTCAGGCAGAAAAACTACTGTTGTCTTCCAGTTGTCCCTTAATTTTGCCTTGGGAAAGCCTGGGTCAGGTTTGTATCGGGTTAGGTGGTGACACCCTGCCCGGTGTGCAGGCAATAAACTACACACCAATACTTCTCTTCCAGTTTCCTGGAGGATGCTGCTGCTCCACGATTGTTTCTTAAAAGGAGATTTCTTTGGGGATACCCTGAGGATAGGTGCCAACCAGCTGCCTCCTAAGGAAAAAAAATACAGAGTTTTCGGAGAATCTCAATTGGGCAGAGCTGATCTGTGTCCAGAGGAGTTGTTTTATCCTGAAGGAGACATCCCCGCCTCTCTGCAGAGGAATGACAGATGCACCCCAGCAAACCCCCATGGGACTGCAGGCTGAGAAACAAGGTAAGAGATGCTGTCCAAGCCCCATGTACACCACAAACGGCCTTTGCATCCTGTCCTGAGCATCTCTGAGAGAGCAGGTCCCCTTAAGGCTGCGTTCTTCGGGAGGCAGGGGAAGGGTAGCAGTGATTTATTTGCTGAAGTAGCCAGGAAGGACCCCCTTCCTGGGGTCCCTCACCTCGTGGGGGTGTCCCCAGCTGGCTGTGACCCCTCTGAATGGCTGCATGGGCTGAAGCAGGGTGTCTTTGTCAGATATATTGTCTGTGAAGCTTTAATCTACCCATCAGATCTTTACTGTGTTTTGGTGTGTTTTCCTCCCTGATGTTATCCATGACAGGGATTTAGAAGGCCTGGCTCTGTCCTCCCTCATGCGTGTGTCTGTGCTGGTGTACATAACAGCTTGAGGCTTGGGGGGAGTGTTGCTGGCCACTGTTTCACAGACAACTCTGCACCTGTTTCTCCCCACTGGTTTAAAGCACAATAAAAGGATATAAATACTTTGGTGACGCTGGCTGGGGCCAGCTTGGAGCTCCTGGGCCTTCAGCTGTGCTGTGGCAGGCGCCGCTCTTCAGGGAGGACAATTTGAACCCCTCAGACTGGTGGCTTCAAGAAGGGATGGTTTAGATTTTTTTTTTTTTTTTAAGGGGGGAAAAAAGAAAAGCCATCCCAACCCTGTTTGACAGATGTGTTTATGAAAATATATATCAGTGTCAGAGAGAGGTTTCTGGGACTGCCAGCTATCTCTGTGTGGAGTTGTGGAAGTGGCAGGTTGAACTTGGGGTAGCTGTGCATAGCCTGAGGGGTGCTGCAGAGGAAAGGAGACCCAGGGAGTTGCAGTGATTTCCCCCTCAGCCTCCTGATGGTGATGGGATCCTGGTGCCTGGTGTGGGAGAGCCATCCTGCACTATTCCCTCAAAGGCTCTGATTTTGCAGTTGGGAGGTGGAGAAGGAAACTCTGGTGCTCAAGTGTTGTTTGTGCTGGTTAAAAGTTACTCAGAAGGAATGTGTTCCTGCTCCTGAAGCCTATGCTGAAATCGAGTGTGGCCCTTGCCCTTGTCCCCTGCTCTCTCTGCAGCACAAGCCTGTAATCCCGTTCTCTGCCATCACCCTCAGTCACTGGGGTGAGAGGTGTGACGCTGCGTGGGAGGATCAGCCCATCCCCAGAGCAGCAGGTGCCAGTGGCCACAGGCCCCCTCTGGCAAGTGTCCCGGTAGCCCCAGCATGCTCTCACCACTCTCTAGGGAAGGAGCCTCTTTCCAGGAGATGGCAGCAGCTTTTCGGAGCTGGGACTACGTTTCCAGTCTGTTTCTGAGGACGGGCAGCTGGGAGGCAGGAGGACTGAATGGTGGGGAGAGCAGACCCAGCTGGGTGAAAGGAAGAGGATGCTGGGGGAGCTGCAGTAGTGGCTGTTGTGCCTGGGTTGATGGCAAGCCTGTCCCCAGTGATGCTCAGTGCTGCCTCTCAGTACTTAAAGGGGCTTATAAAAAAGAGGGAGAGCTACTTTTTACATGGGCAAATAGTGATAGAACAAGGGGGAACATTTTTAAACAGAAAGAGGAGAGATTTAGATTAGATGTTATGAAGAAATTCTTCCCTGTGAGGGTGGTGAGGCCCTGACAAGGCTGCCCCATCTCTGGAAGTGTCCAAGGCCAGGCTGGATGGGGCTGTGAGCTGATCTAGTGGAAGATGTCCCTGGCCATGGCAGGAGGGTGGAAACAGATGATATTTAAGGTCTTTGCCAACCATTCTGTGATGATTCTCTGCTCCTGGGGGATGGCCACTTTTCCTGCACTCATCCCTGCTGCTGTGATGGGGTCATTTGTCTCTGGTGCCCCATTGCCTGCCCTTCACCTGGGCCAGAGCACCCAGTTTTGCTTTGTTCCTGCCCACTCCCTGCCTTGGCCATTTTTTCTTTTCTGTGACGAACAGCTGCCAGCAGCCCTGTTGCTTCCCATGGCTGCCCTCCTCACCCTCCTCTGTCCCCACCAGCTGACTGTGCAACAAGACCCGTGGAGGGAGGGCTCCCCCAGCCCCAGCTGACACTTTTTGGCCTTGTGGCTTTGTCAGTGGCTCCAGAGACAGCTGGAGACTCCTTGGGGTGCAGAGACATGGGCTGCTCATAAAACCCCCGGTCTCTCAGTCCTGGTGCCTCAGTGCCTGTCCACTGCCTGAACTGGGGAAAGATGGGATTAACAGAGGGCTGGTTCCCAGCAAAGTGCACCATAGTCCTTCCCTGGGACACGTCCCCATGTGGTGCTGGGCTCCCGTGTGAGGCACACTGTATCACCAGCCACTGCTGGTGAGATGGTTTAATGGCAAATCTCTCTGGACTGAGTCAAATGCTGTCTCATGCTTGGTGAATGTGGTTTGGTTTTGTTGGAAGTCCCTGCAGAATACAATAGGCCTCAAATGCTGACAGAGAGGGACCCAAAGGGAGGTAGGTGCTATGTGCATCCATGGGTGGGTCACTAAATCTATGGTGCTCTTGATGTCTTACCGGCTCAGAGGCTTTGGGATGATGGCTTTTGAGCGTACGTGTGCATTTTGTTTTCCCTTTTATAAAATGAGGATAATGGTTCCCTTTTAGGAAGGGCTTTGAGATCTAAGGCTATGTCAGCAGGGACTGCTAGAGTTTGTTGTGATGAGTTTTACTCAGTGCCCTGCCACTTTTGCAGCAGGAGGCATCAACTTCTGCGTGCCGGGAATGAAATGAAGGCCACGGCTTGGATCTTGGGATCACTGGCAAATCCTTATGCCTTTGATAAAGAAGAGTCAAGCCCTGCCTTTTAACCAAACAGTGCAATCTGTGTGCCTTATGAGGCCTTTTTTTTTTAACAAACCCCCAGTGAGTGGGACGGGAGCAGCCTCCCCGGCGGCAGCAGGGGTGCGGTGGGGCTGCCAGGAGACAGTTTGCAAAGCGAGGGGAGATAAGACGCCAAGTGACAGCCGCTAGTGAGCTGCTTCCAGAGGGCAGGGTATAAATAGACAACAAAGAGAATTTGGTGTCAGAGCAGCTCTCGCACCTTTCTGCTGCCCAGCCTGGCAGGCGTGAGCGGGGAAATGCAGCTGGGGAGCTGGCGAAATCTGCCCTGGGATTTAAGTGCATATGGATAACGTAATGATGAGATAAGGCATTTATCAGCCTGTTATGGACCTCTGTCCATCTGCAGTGGGCTTGCTCTGCGGTGCTGACTGGTCATAGCAGGTGGCACTTGGATGGACCTGGTATCTGCTCACCCCTCAGCCGCAGCCTGGAGCCGCTGGCTCCTGCCTTGCCTGCCCAGACGGCTCTTACACAAGGCTGTTGCTCTCCTAAAATGGTGTCCTGCTTGTCCCAGCTTTATCCCTGGTAATTTATGGTGATACCTGCCATGTGCTGCCCTAGGTTGAGGCTTATCCAGCCCTATCCACTGTTCCTGCAGGGTGACTGGGCTCTGTGTGAGGTCCTGGCTTGTCCCCCTGCCCTCTGGTCAGCCTCACCTAGGCTTTTCCTGCCCTGTTTCCCTCCCTGGTTGGGCTGTGCTTCCCCCTCAGGTGCTGCTGTGCCCAGATCCTCAGTTTCTATCCCGTTTCCTACCTTCTCTCAGAGTAGGAAAAAAACCACCAGCTTAAAGATGCTGCGGCCATGATGAGGTGTTGCAATAATATTTTGTCATAGCAGCACGAGCAGTACAGGAGTATTTAAAATACTTAAATAGTAAGAGTGGTGCACCAGCAGGCAGCAAGTCCTTTCCAAGCTTGCTGACTACTTCCAAAACCACCATAATTTTCATAGCCTTGCCCATGGCAGCACTTTCATGCCTTTCAGGCAGCTTTGTGCCTTTTGGGGTCTAGGTTTGTCTCCTAGCTTGCTGTTGCACCAGGCAGGTTTTGGCTCCCATCATAAGCCTGTTCTGGCCTGAGTAGTTTGTGTGGATGTAAAGTTGTAAAGCACCACCACGAAGTGACTTGGTGAAAAGAACAGATTTAGGCTGAAGAAGGAAAACGAATGTAAAGACCTGTGTGATGGAAAATCACCCCAGAATAAGAGCTCAGGTTTGTGTACGCCGGTGTAAATCCACGATGGCTTTCTCAGCAGCAGGGCATGGGCAGAGGCGTCTGTGGGGGCGTGTGGGGCTGCCGGGACTTGCAGCGAGCTCAGCTGTGGGGACGCTGCAGTGCTGGGCAGAGACAGATGGGCTGACAGCAGCATTCGGGGCACAAAGCAGGGCTGCTCCCCTGTCTGTCAGCCATGTGAAATTCCTGGGATACGGAGGGTCCTTTGTGTGGGGATCAGCTGTCAGACGGCTGCCTATTTTTAGGATTGCAGATCCCGTGCTATGCAAGGGGAAGGCTGATGGTGAGAGAGGTGTGTGGGGATGCTGGTGCCTCTAGACAGACCTCACCTGTGCTCCTGTACTGTCACTTATCCCATTCTGTGTCTGGATGGAGGTGCATAACTGAGCAGAGACCGTATTTCCACACAGTTGCGTCTGGTGATGGGTTTGGTCCGCTTCTTGCAGAAATGAAGTGGGATATGACAGCAGCACTTCTGTGTGCAGGTGTCTGATGTGTCTTCCCCACTGGCTGGATTCAGCCTGGGCTAAGGGCAGGGAGAGAGAAATCTCTGGACCTTTTCACTTCTCTCAGTGTTTGGGGAAAATGGGTGACCGTGGAAAAAGGTTAAAAAAAAAAAAAGGCAGCCTTTCCATGTTGTGCTTGAGGGGAACACTGTGTGAGTACAGCTTGTATCAGACACCAGAGAGGCTAAGCCAGGTGGTGTTTGAGGATGTAGTAAATGGGGTTTCATAAACTCCACTGCTCCACAGCTGTGTACAATACCATGTATCTTCCTGTGCCAGTTGCTCTGTTCTGTGTAGATGGACTTGTTCTTTTATCTCCAGGTGTATGGAAGTGCATCCATGTGTACAAATACAGATTTGGGTGGTTGTTCACTTATCTTCAGGCTTTGCTTGCAACCGAGGACAAGTCATTCATGGAGCAAAACCAGTCTGTGTTTAATTTTTTTTTTAAATCTAACATATAGCATAACAAAGTTTTTTCTACTGGCTCGCCCCATGTATTCATCATCCACGCCGATGATGCCGAGGGAGAGGGAGAAGAGCCCATAGCTGGTCTTTTTAATATTAAAATCCTTGCAAATGCTCTGACAGAGAATCTCCTCTGCCAACAGCCTGCTCACTTTCTTCACATGTGCTAAACTGCTCGAGGTGCAGCTGAATTTCTCTAAACAATAGGCATTTGTTTAAAAACATTTTGACGAAAGTGTTACAAATGTTTTGTGGTGGTTTTTTTTTCCCCAGGAAGTGAATGCTTATGGAAGTGTCTTTAGCTGAAATGGCGTTTTCAGTTCCATAAAAGTTACATGTACGTGCTCCTTTCTTTGTTATTTTTCTTACAAAAAATGTTTAGGTTTGTTTTGTTATTTTAAAGAAAGAAATATTTTCTCTGGGGTTTGGGGTTTTTTTTGGTCCTCTTTCTAGTAGATAATAAGAGAAAATAAGTACAAAGAAAAACCCTGCAACAATTCCCCAGAGAGAAGGGAATGGGTTTAAGCTGAAGGAGTATAGGTTTAGATCAGATATTGGGAAGAAATTCTTTACTGTGAGGCCCTGGCACAGGTTGCCCAGAGAAGCTGTGGCTGTCCCATCCCTGGAAGTGTCCAAGCCAGGTTGGACAGGGCTTGGAGCAACCTGGGCTAGTGGAAGGTGTCCCTGCCTGTGGCAGGGGAGTGGACCAAGATGGGCTTTAAGGTCCCTTCCAACCCAAACCATTCTAGGATTCTATGAGCAATTCACCTGCTTCCCTAGCTTGTTGCTGAACATTTTGGATGACTTTTTAAAGGCCCTTTCCGGTGGAAGGATCCTTTCTTCTGCACCCAGCCCTGATTAGAAATTAGTATTATTGAAAAGGATTTCCTAAAAAGGAAGACAATTGCCATATCATCTAAAGCTTCTCTAAAAATACACAATCAAAGGTTTGGGGTGATGAGGGTTTAAATGTCCAGCAACGTGCTATTGAGGTGGGGCTTGGAGAGCTGCTTGGTGCCAGCTGGAGCAAAGGCAAGGAAGATTATGGTCGCTTTAATTTGCTAATTGCATCCATTGCCTATCAAGTCTGGAAAAATACAAAAATAAGAAATCACCTGCTCTTAGGCTGCAGTAATTGCTGCAGCACGTGAAGCCTTGGTTTTTACCTGGTGTAACGGTTTGTTTGTAACAGGAATGACCAATGCCTGTAGTCCTGGGATGCAGCAGTGTTTGGATTGTCAGACCCGGGGGGGATACAGCTCCCTGCTCTCCTGCTCTGGTGGCAGCACTTGCTGTCAGCACTCTGCTGCATAACTGGTCTTTGTGGGAGTCCTCTGGATTTGTGGAATGATAGAGAGGATGTGCTCTCCAATGGGGCAGTGCCTCAGAAGCTCCAAAGCCTCAACCTCCTGTCAGTTTTATTTTCTTACTGACTTCTGCCCCTATCCTGGAATAAACATATGCAAATGTACAAGCCTGGGAAGAGGAAGAAGGGTCTGTACCTAAAACCTCTCCTGCACTGAGCCAGGAGCTCCTGGCTCATGAGTTTTTGAGGCAACTTCTGTAAGAAGCAGGGCTGTCTGGGTGCCCCTGCCAAGCAGATGCAGGTTAGCAATAAAGCACAGAGCACTTTGTCAGCCTGGTGCTGAAGCCTTGACATGTAGGGCTGTGATGGTCCTGGATTGCAGATCCCCTCGGAATAATGACAGCCATCAAAAACAATAACGGGGGGATGAGAAATTCAGGAAGGCAACTGCTCCTCTTTTAAAAAAACAAAACCCAAAACAACAGAAGAAGTCCCAAATCCCCAGCCTTGGTCTGGGCAAAGAAACAGCAAGGGCTTGCCAGCACCAGTGGCTTGCAGCAAAGTCTCAGAGTTTGCAGAGCGGTGGCCAAGGTGTTACGTTTTTTGACTCTAAATGAGGTTAATGAAAGTTGCATGTACTCAAATCCCCGTGCGCCACTTTGAAAATGCAGGAGCTAACAGTGGTTATTTATTGATTTCATTTTGTCCCCCTGGCTCGTGTGGGAGGTTGGAAGTGAGAGAGCAGCCGCCTGTGTGTGTATGTGTGTGTGTGTGTGTGAGAAGGAGGGGGAGAAAGAGTGTATGGATACAGAGAATGTAGGGCTGGCACCTGAGGAAGTTTTCAATTCCCCAGATTTGGGGATTTTTCCAAGCAGCCATCCTGGGCAGCTCGTTCCACCTCACCTGCAAGCTGCCCAGAGCTGCAGAAACTGGCAGGGGGAAGGAGGAACAGAGAGCCACTGGGTAAGCTTCACTACACAAGGACAATGGGTCAGAAACCCAGAAAGCCCGAGTCATCATAAAGGTCAATTTTAAAAAAATATTTTTCTCCCCTCCTCTAATTTTTCAGAGTCTCAGCCCATAAGACTCAATGGTTCCTCAGGATGGAGGAAGAGTGACTCTTGGTTTACACGCAGCTGTCCGTACCCAAGCATGCCCAAAACATCTGTCATCGGTGGGAATGAGCATTGTTCTGGCAAGGCTCTTCTTTCTTTGCAGTAAAGAACAAGCAAATTTGCTTATTTGTGGTTAATGCGTGTTCCAGATGGACAGAAATAATACATGACACACAGCCCCACTGTTGCCCAAACTACTGAAGCGCTGTGGAACATGTTTGCAGCACAAAGACAAGCTGGGGAGATTGTTTAACTTACTGGTCTCCAGTTTGGAGCAAGTCCTTCAGCCACAATATAAATGCAACCTCCCATTAAGACTAAACTTTCTCACAGAACTGAGCACAATTCTCCGAGGAGAAGAGCTGTTCTCCTCTGTCCTCCTCCACTGAGGTGGCAGCCTCCATGGCATCTTCTTGGTAGCCACTTTCAGGCCAGTGTTTGCCATGGAAGCAGGTACAGACCCCTCGCTTGCCACTGCAGACAATGGTTTGCCCCTTGTGTTGATGCTGTGGCTTGTATGCACTTTGTTTATCACACCATTATGCCACCTATATATGGGAATTTTTGCATGGAGCTGACGCTCTTGGTGAAGCTTGGCCAATTTTCCCACCTGTGCTGTTGCTAAAATCTATGAGAATGGAGGGAGTTCTCATCTTAGTGCCCTGATACTTGTTTAATTTATCATTCCCATTGCTAATTCAAGCTGTTTCTGGGGTTTGTGTTGCCAAATCCTTTCTCTGTGAATTTTATAGGAGAGGAATAGAGGTTTCCAGAGGAGAAAGTCTGTCTTCCTACTCTTCAGTAGGGGAGATCTACTATGAGGTGAGACATCTTTTCCTGCCTTATGAACTGCCTTTCTGGCAGCAGTGATGTGGTACAAGGAGTCTCAAGTCAGTGTGTGAGGAACAGAGGGGGCTCTGGATGTGCACCCCTTTCCTTGCTGTGGAAGCATTTCAGAGGCTTTCCTGGGCCCTTGTGCACAGTGCAAGCCTCCTCTGTCCTGCCTTGCAAAAAGAGACATGGAGAAGGCAGTCACTCCGTGTTTCAAAAGGATCTGGGAGGAGACAGAAAGGGGCAACTATCCTTAGTGTCTTATACCTGTGGAATGACAGACATGTATGATGACCCTCTGATACTCCAGCACCTGTAAAATATGATTATTCTCAGAAGTGTCCCTAAATAAGGAAGCAGTCTCCTAGTTGAGCTTTACCTTTCGTGCCCTGGCCCAGCACCTCGCTAACCAGGGTGACATCCAGCCTTGCTGCCTCTACAGCTTCCAGAAACCTATTTCCCACCTAAACATGTGCAGTGCCTTTGCAGGCAAAGGGTTACTTGCTAAAGTGCAGCTCTGCCTAATTAAGACTAACAGCATCTTTCCCTGCAGTGAGATTTGTTTTTTTGGAGACTTCATCATTCTGGAGCATGACCCTGAAATAACTGCCTGGGACAGACTTGGGATGCTGTGCATTAACCCTTTGCTCCAGCCTGGCCCCTGAGACCTGCTGCCTCTTGCTCCCAGCTGAGTCCTGCCCTATGCCCACTGCTGGCAGAAAACCACAGCCAGCACGTCTCACATGTGCTTGCAGGTTGGAGCAGAAGCAAGGCAAAGCCTCCATGTGTCTTATGGCTTTGACCCCAAACAATACGCTGACGGCATAAATTAGGAGTTGGCTCGGGCTCACTTGAAGCTCAGCCCAGGTTTGCTTGAAACTCAGCCTAGTTTTTCCTGAAAGCAAAGCTGAGTGGGAGAGAAGTGCTGGGTCAGGGAGGGGGTGCTTGGCAGGTCACAGCTGCCTGAGGAGCTGCAGTTTATCAGCTCACAGCAATTATCAGCCCACAGAATGTATGTCTAATTTCTTGCCTATAAGGAACCATGCAGATGATGGGCAAAGATGCCCGTGGCATGCTGGAGTGAGCTGGGGGTCGATTCTGGCTGCCTGGGGAGCTAAATACAAACAACTAAAAATCCTCCCTGATCAACCCACCTGGGAAAATCTTGATTTTTCCCTATTGCTGCCTTTCCATGCAGGTGCTATGCGTCCTTGCTGATGACTGCACCAGCTTCTTGAGGCAGTTCTCATCTTCGGCAGTGCTGCAGTGGGAGAGAGGCAGGGAGTGTGTGGACCCTTATCTCACAGAAATGGAGAAGAAAAATGATGGAAAACATTTATAGAGGGGCTTGCTGCTCTCCAGATTAGTAGCTGGGCCCTAAAATGGGCTGTAATTTGGTAGGTTGGTCTATAATTCCAGGACAAGAGCAAGCAGCAAAGCTGGGGAAAAGCTTGCAAACTGAAAAATCAAGTAGAACTGGTAAGTTTTCTGTGTCGGTGGGCTCAGCCTCCATGTTCCTGTCGGGCAGGGGCTTTCAAGTGGAAGTAGAAGGTAATGTATGGGTGGGAGGGCACTTATGGAAATGGGGGAGCTCAGTTTATACTGCTCCAGTGCAGGGAATGGACACCCAGGGCTGTGTGAAGGGTGCTGTTGGGACCAGGGGCTGCTGGGTGCGTGGGGCAGAGGAGTCCAACAGTGCTTTTTGGTAGTTCTTGCCTCTGTGAAGCCCCTTTGGATTCCAGGCAAGCAGTTTCCACATTCTGCATTCTGCAGTAATTTTGGTTTTATTGCCTCAGGGAGAGGATTCCTACAAACAAGTGAAACACAGGCGGGGGTGATAAAAGGTGCAAATTGAACTGGCCTCATGCAGTCCCTGGGAAGCAGCAGTGGATGAAGAGACTTCCCAGTCTTTTACAGCTCTCTCTTCTTTGTAGTAAATTGGGCTTGAGGTGTTACTGTAAGGAAAACAATAATTTTTTGATGGCTCCATTACGGTTGTGACCATCCCCTGTGGAGAGCCCTATGGACTGGTGTTTTCTGTTCATTACACCTCACTTTGCCAAGACCTGGTTTCCTGCTGGCAGCCTCATATCCTCCATCTTTGTTTTCTTTTATTTCCCTAAAAAAATAGGAAGGTAATTATTTTTTTTCCTTGCACCCTTGCTTATCTCTCCTTACCAAGGGAGAGGTGCCGAAGTGGAGTGGGCAGCAAGGAATCCTCGAGCTCTCGCCCCTCATGCCTACAGGCCTCTTAGATCTAGCCTTTCCCCTTTTTTTTCTGGAGGAAGACTTTGGCGGGGGGAAAAAGGAGGGAATGAAGGAGAGGACCTTCTACCCATCCCAGGGTCTGATGCTGCACCACATCTCTGGCAGGAACCACAGTCCTAACAGGGCATCTCTCCCTGCTTGCCTTGGGCTTCTCTTCAGCTTCGGGTCCTAGCAGATGCTTTGCAGCCTTTCCACAAATGTTTGGGAAGAGAAGCCAAAGTTAGGCTCTTTTGGCAGCATTTCCACAACAAATCCCTAGCTCCCAGGGAAGATGAATGTTATTAACCCAAGCTGAGTCCATGGAGGGGTCCCCAGGCTGGTGCCAGGGGCTGCTGCGGGGGGGCTCACCTCCAGCTGGCAGTGTAAACTGGGGAGGAGATAAAGGCAGTGGCTCTCCCCCATCCTTGCCAGCTCTTGTTCTCCACAAAGGGCTGAAATCCTGAGTAGCGGGAGCTCCCCTCCCTCCAGGGCTATCCACTTTCCATTTAGTGGGATTAAGGTCTGACTGTCTGCCCCTGCTCGCTGTTTGTCTGGCCCTCCCCAATTTGGCAGGGCTCCTTGCTACTTGTTTCTTCTCTTTGAAGGTCCACATTCAGCTTCTGGTTTTGGAGGCAAGAATGTCCTTACTGAGCCATGTGTGGGTTCCAAGGCTGACATTAGACAACAGGGAGGTGACTCAGTCCTTTTGGTCCATGTTTCCAGGTTCCCAGCTGCTGTAGGAAATAAACAGCAAGTGGTTGACATCAACAGTAAGACATATAGAAGAAAATGTTGTCCTAACAACATTAAATCTATGGTTTAAATTGAGCAATGGCAGGAAATTTGGAATTAAGGACAGACGCTTGTCTCACGCTTCTCCATTTGCCTTGGGAAATAAAAATAATTCAGGCACAAAGTGAACGAAATGGCACTGGAAATGCCATATTACTGCATTTCCTGGCTTTTATGGCAGGGAACGAAGACGGAAGAATAAATGAGGTCTTTTGTGTCCTTCAGTTCAAAGTGATGGCAACAAAATCCATCCAGGTCTCAAGAGTCAACAGAAACTGAGACCAGTGTTACTCAGTTTTATCATTGTGTTGTGTAGCCATGACACTGGAGAGGTTCTTCCTTTGGGGGCAGTTATATTTGTTTCTTTTAGTTGAGCAGCTTATTGAGGTTTTTTTGGTTCATCTCCACTGGGACTACTTGGATGCCAGAGAACAGGTTCAGTACAAAAAAAACTCCTCACATTTACTGAGGTACAGCGATTTCTGACGGACAGAAATATTTCCAGGGCAAAAATCAAAGTACAGCTGTTGAAGTTCACTTGTGGGCACTGTCTGGGCAGAAGGTCTGAAACTCTTGCACTATTAAAATAGGTCTGTAAGTCCTGTGTGTTCCTACAAAGTCACCTTCTGATGCTCTTGTTGCTGGTATGGAGTGTTTGTTCAATGATCAGCTTCGTGGAGTTTGCAGAACAAGAACTGCAGGATAAGGGCCAAGAAAGTCAACTGAATGATTGAAAGATTTAGCAGCCTTTAACGGTTGAGTTGTTCTCATGCTTCTGGAAGAACATGCTGGTCCAGAGGTGTTAAGAAACCGTGTTCACAAAAAGGTAACTTCTGTAGACTGGAAATGCCTCATGCATGGTTCAACAGTTAACCTAACCTGGGAGATCTCTACTAGCAGCTCTGTTCAGGGCATGTTCAGATTGTTTCCCAAAATCTAAGAGAGGGAAAAAACAGGTTTGAAAAGGATGTTGGCTGGGTCCTGGGCCAGAGATGCTGTTTTCTCCCTGTCTCTCAGCATGGAGGAGGGGTTGATGAGTTTGGAACACAGACAGAAGTACCAGGAAGGTCTTCAGCCTGGAAATGAGTCGTACATGTTACATCGTTTGCTCTTTATCCTCCTTTTTTTAAATTCTTTTTTAAAGAACTGTCTGTGGACATTTGGAGATTATGCTGTTAGCTGAACGAACAAAAGGGATTAATGTTGGGCTGGTTCGTTCTTCCACCCTCCACCCATCTTGGAATTCATTACCATTCATTGCCACTAACAAAAATAACATGGGGACCAGCCACGCACAGCGCTGCTTCCTCTGTCCCAATTTCCCCAGAGCGGCAGGCTTGTCCTTGGAGACCACCAGGCACGCAAGGGCAAGGGAAAGAAGGAGTCAGACTTCCCCAAAACAGCTTGGTCATGCCAGGATCCCAAAGCACAAGGCTAGCGTCCGTCCTAATTCCTTTTTACTAGAATAAGGGCTGAGGGATGTTAATTTTATGTTTGCCTGGATGTATTTAAATGTGTGCGTGTGCACACATTTAAATGTACATATGTCTGTTGGAAAGGTTTGAGCTTGGCCTTGTCCCACTTTTGGGCGCAATGTCAGTTGAGTTGTTACCAGAGTCTGCTACGGTCCTGAAAACAACCTTCCTGTGACCTGCTCTCCTTCCTGCCAGAGACAACTTGAGGAGTCACCCTTGAGGGTCCTCTGTCCTGCCACCACACATTGGAGGTACCAGCCTGAATGAGAGCAGATCATGGAAGAGTAGCTGTACACTTCCAGATGTCAGGAAGGATGAAAGCAAACCTCCTTCCACCAGAAAGCAGCAAAATTCCCTGCAAGTGCTACAGAGGATCCAGCCTGTCCTGAGTGTCCCACTTGCTGTCTCATAGGTGTTAAACGCATGTCAGAGTTCCACTGGTATCTGCTGGCAGGGAGGAATTCTGCCTTTGTGTGGGGTGGCAGATGGGATGTGACATCTGAGCTTGTGAATGTCTGATGACATAGCTCCAGGCAGTGCATGGAGACACCCATCTCTCTCTGCCATCAAGCAGAGGGAGCAAAGAAGGGAACTGCTCCTGCATTAGGTGAATCACCCAGGAGCCCACCAGAACCTCAGGTCCTCAGTGTGTGGATAACTCACATTTTTGATGTGTAACACCAGCTTTCACCCATGCTGACTCTACCTTCAGCTGAGCTGGGTTGTGACCAAGAAGGTGGTGAGGTCCTGGAGAGCAAAGCCAGCACCCAGCTCCCATGCTGGCATGTCACGGGGATGTGTTACACCCCCTCCAGCACTGGGGGCTGTGATATGCGTCCTGCACCACTCACCACTGTGAACATTTTGGTATGCAACTTAAAGTGGTCTGGGAATTTGGTTGCCTCTGGGCCATGGTGTCTGAAGCAGGGGTCCAGAAAATTGGTGTGCATGCACTCTGTGGCTGCTCAGAAAATGTTGCCGATGGAGCCAAATTCCTTCCTCTGACTTGCATGCAAACAAGCCACTAATTTCACTGGCAGTTGAATGTGCATATCTGAGGGTAAAATTTGGCCAGAATCCTTTGAGCAGAAGTTTTGCCATAATCACGCAGCAGAAAAAGGGTGGGAATTGCAAGTGGCATTTTGCAGAGAAAGAAGGGGGGGGGAAGAAATCAAAGCATTGAAAAGCTTTCCAGTAACAAAACTCTTCTCAGTCCTTTAAACAGCACAATAGCTATTGATGGATAAAAAATAAAACAGGACGGCATATCCTCTTGAATTTATTCTGGTCCCAACGGGCAGTCCTTGGCATTTTTTTCGGAAGAAACCCTTGAGTAAACACGTTGTCCAACGTGGAAAGACACAAAGCATGTCATAAAAGCAATTTGTAAAATGTTCTGGGAGACACACCAATGCTGTCAGGGCTGGGGAGCTGCTTAGCTTCACTTTGATTTACAGATAAATACAGTGTGTCTAGGGCTCCCAGTTGCCGACTGTGCGGGTGAGCTCCCGATTACGTGCTGTGTTCTGACTCTGTGGGATTAATTGGGACCACCGGGAAGCGTGGCAGCGAGAGTAACCTTCCTGATTGCATGTGGGTGTAAGAACTAAGGAGGAGAGTTTGCACGGAAAGGTGGGGCTCAGCTTCTCCCATCATGGGATGGAGGACATAGAGTAAGATGAAAGGTAAAGAGGATATTGTCAAATTAGGATTTTCTGGATGTTACCACACGGGCAGAGCTCTGGGTATTGAACATGGCTGCATCTGCCTGGTTTTCAACAGTGATGCATGTTTTAGTGCTTTGGGTGGTTTCTTCTGGGAATTGAAGTGAAGCGGGTGCCCCGTTGAGATATTTTGTTTTCTATGGCATGATGAAACCTGTGTGAGGATATTTGCCCTTCAAGCCCATGATTCAGGAAAACAAATGTTGGAGTGGCCTAGAGGGGACTGGCTTTTACAGATGGGCGGGTGGGGGTTGTCCATAAAAGAGGGATGAGATTTTCTGGAAATGTAAGTGCAAAGGGAACTCATGCAGAGTAATTACCTGGCGTGCTGATGGTAGTTAATTACTGGGCTTTCCCTCTGGAAATGGCAGGCACTTTTCATAATGCCACTGTACTTCAACATAGGAGCTGGGACACAGCAGGAGTGTGCTTCAAGTGTAAATAAATGTTAGCTTTTGGTACAGGGTGAGTTTGGCAGAAAAGCTGTTCCTGTAGATAGGAGCAGGGAAGTCAGGAGGACTTGGAAAACAGCTTTGTGCTGAGGCTTGGGTGTTTTTGGTGTTGGCTTTTTTGTTTCGCTTTTTAATATGTCTCAGCCAGGTTATGAAAAAAAGTACAAATGGATCTGCTGCAAGGATTGTAATATTGAAGAGAAAACCTCACATCCTGCAGATGGAAAGAGAAGAAATGTGTGCTCTATGTATGCATGTGAAGAACAGGGATGAGGTGAAATCAGCTTGAAAGAGCAAGAGTTGCTTATAGGTGATACTTCACCACCCCATCTTATATTACTCTCGTGGTTCAGGCCAACTCTGCACAGGAATGTAATGGCATGAGCCCTTGCCAGCAGAAAGGAGCTGATGAGTTTTTGTCCAGGGCTCAGTTTCTGAACTAAGCTCTAAGTGCTCCTTGACATGCAGCAGGTCTGGATCCTGATCTCCACCCTACTGAGGTCTCTGATTTTTCTAGCCCTGATCTTCAGCTTGCAACTCCTGCCTCCTGCACCTGGTTTTGGCCAGGGAGGTTAACCCTTGTCTCTCCAGCTTGCATACGAGTGCACAGCAGTGGGGATGTGCGTGTTGCCTCTATGCTTTTCCCAGGCAGCAATATTGTGATGAGGCCAACATGGTATTTGCTAAGGTTACTGTTCCTGGTTTGGCTTCTGCACTCGTATCCATTGTGCTAATTGTGGGAGGGATTCTCCTTGTTTGATTTCAGGCGAGGAAGCATGCAAGTGCAGGTAAGTACCTTTTCCTTAGCTTGCAGAAGTGAGCAGAGATCCCTGGGAGAGATGAGAGCTCATTGCGGGAAAACATGAATAAAGCCAAGACAGCATCACCTTATGCCTCTTGCTGCCAGCAGGGTCTACTGACCTAATACAGGAGATTGCCAATAGGAAAAAGGCCTTTTGCGGGACGCTTCTGGTTTCCGAGGCTTGGGAAGTAGTGTATGAAAGCACCTCCTCACGCCCAAGGCAGAAAGCCACCTTTACCATCGTACTGTTTCTTGCAGTCAGGCACCTTGGAGGAATTTGTCAGTGGGTTGCTATTCCAGACAGGTTTCTGCAAAGTTTCTCTACCTCTTACATAGATTCTCGGACCCCAGCCACAGGGACCCTCCTTGGTGCAGCTGGAGCAGGAGCAGCCATGTGCAGGGGACGCTGGATGCCCAGGCTTTGCCATTAGACCCTGAGGTAATGGTGCAGGCATTCGCTGCCTGCCTTCCCCGTGGTGTCCTTAGCATCATCAACATCAAAAACTGAGCAATGACACCTTTCCTCCCCGCTTCCCATTTTATTCCTTATGAAGAGGCTCGAAGAGTGTGGGTCTCTTCTGTAGGTCTCCTCTCCACAGCTCACCTCCCTCCCTGCCCTCAATTGAAGACAGCTGCCAGGAAATATTTTTGGTGTTTGGCTGAAGTGAAAACACATGGAGGTGGTGGTGGGGAAACGAAGGGCAGCCTTTACAACTTAATTTCTGTAATTTTGGGAAACTTGGGGCAAGGCGGGGAGAGCTGTGTATCGAGCGTGGGGGTGTTTGTGTGCACAGGGTGAGACCCTCAGAAGATGGCGGCTTTGTCTGAGGGGAAACGCTACAGCCCTCAGTGGTCCCTGTGAAGAACCGGGGCTGCTCCTTGAGTGCAGGCACCAGTTTATCCCAAGTATCCAGAACACCAAGGGTGAGCAGGTGCCCTCTGCCCAGGGCTGTCAGTGAGGTTGAGGGGTCTTTGTAAAGAGAGGTGGGAACCGCCTGGGGGTGGCGGAGGGGCTGAGGGGTCTTTGTGAAGAGAGGTGGAAACTGCCTGGGGATGGCGGAGGGGCTGAGGGGTCTTTGTGAAGAGAGGTGGAAACTGCCCAGTGATGGTTGAGGGGTCTCTGTGAGGGAAGGTGGGAATGCCCAGGGATGGCAATGGCACTGAGTGGTCTCTGTGGGGGATGACGGGAACTGCCTCAGGCATGGCAGGTTCCAACTGGTTCTGGCGGCTGTGCAGCCCTCACAGCCTGTTGGTGTGGTGCCTTGGGGAAAAGGAGGTAAAAAAGGGTGAAAATGCTGGAAAATGGAGAGGAACGAGAGGGGAGAAAAAAGTGAGGAACAGCCTGGTGAGCACTGGGGCGGTTGAGGAGGAGGTGGGGGTCCTCCCCTGCTGCCTGTGGAGAAGCCATGAAGGGGCAGGTCTGTGCCCACCATTTTCTCCCTGTTGTGCTGAGGCGATGTGTGGATGACAACCGGGCACTGCCAACGCAGCACAGCCTGAGCTTGGGTCACGTCATTTACACGAGGAAAAGGAGGAAAACCAGCCCAGAACTGTGAGTTTCATCTGTATGACTGTGGGTTCAAGTGACAGACCCCGAGATGTCAGCTTGAGCCCCGTGGACACTAGTTCACGTTGCTGAGTCCACGCAAGGTTTTAGTTCGGTTTCCTCACTGAAAGAGCATTAAGGGAAATGTTTGGGTGGGTTTTCAGTTTCAGGGCGCTAGATGCTCTGTTGACAACAACTTTAGTGCTGAAGCTCACAGGTTTCTCTTTTCATGTAAAAAAAAATTCCTGATGTGTTCATTTTCTGAGGCAAGAATGTGTTTTGTCTAAGTAAGGAGGAAGAAAAGTTGCTTTGGCACTTGCAACTGATAATATATTTTGTGAGACAACCGGTTTTGACTACAGGCTAGATTTGATAGATTGTGCAAAGTTAAATGAAGATACCATAATTTTATTGCTATTGTGATGTAAACTGAGACACATCTCTGCCAAGAAAGGTATCCCTCCCTCTGGTATATTGCAGACTCACATATAGCTTATGAATGTGCAGATTAGCTGGTTTAGGGCTAAAAGGGGATATTGAAGACTACTTCTTTGGATCATTCATTGTGACTTTGTCCTTGTGAGGCTGGGAGAATGAGGCAGCTTGATGGACTGATTTGCTGTTAGCACAGCCATGGCTTTTCACCAGAAACAATATTTAACTGCTTTCTGGCTGGCTTCAAACTGAAAGAGGAGAGATTTAGATTAGCTATTGGGAAGAAATTCTTCCCTGTGAGGGTAGTGAGACCCTGGCACAGGTTGCCCAGAGAAGCTGTGGCTGCCCCATCCCTGGAAGTGTCCAAGGCCAGGTTGGATGGGGCTTGGAGCAACCTGGGAGAGTGGGAAGTGTTCCTGCCCATGGCAGGGGGTGGAATGAGCTGGACTTTAAGGTTACTTCCAATCCAAACAATTGTAGGATTCATTCTGTGATTCTATGCACTTCCAAACACTGTTCCACACAACAACCCTTGCATGGCTCTTTGGAAGGGTAGCCCCAAGAAATCAGTCAGATGAGGGTATTTATGAAATAAATTTCCTGAGAGAAGGAGGTTTTGATCCCCAATGACATGGTAGGGCAGGAATGGAAGAAGGTATCAGACTGCTGCTGCAAACCTGGCTCTGTCTATATGAAGGCAGAACAAGAAGAGAGCTGGTGTGTGGCAGGCAACAGCTCAGCATTGACAGATTGATAAATATGCCTGCTATGGAGATCATACCATTGACAGAAATTGCAGACAATTAAGATAAATAGTGGAGGTGTGACCTCCAAGCCAGGCTGGGATTTTTCAGTGACTGTTGCCAGCAATGGTCTGTGAGGACTCTTGCTGGTGCTGAGGCCCATCTGATGTAGACATAGCAGCATGGCTGGCCAATATGCTTTTGTCAAAAAACATACTTTATTTTTCATTATTTCTTTCTGCATTTGGGTATTTTTTTTATCAAAACCATCACTGTTTTCTTTCGTTTTTCCAAAGGTGCCAAACAAACAAGCCTTTAAAGTGAAACAAGCCTGAGTTTTCTTTTCCCTTAGGAAACTTGTTTTCCATATTTTCAGAAACCAGTTCTGGCTAGTCCCTGCTGCTAGGCCTCCCAGGTCTGTGTCAGGGGAGCATCAAAGGGGACAGGGCCTGGGAGGAGCTGTTTACAATCTGAGAGTTTTCAGGACCGGTTTTGGGTTCACTATGCTGCAGTTTCCACACTTTCCAAAATGCGTTTTTGGGGGGAATTGCCTGAGTTTGACTTGGATCTTACTGTGTCGCTGCCTGGTCCTTCAGACTTTTTTTTTAATTTAATCCAGTGCAGCAACTGAGTATCAGCCCTGGAACTTTCTTGCACACCTGCAGTGATTGCTCATAGTTTAACATGTCAGTCTTTCTGCATATGTTATTTTTTTCATGTCTGCTTTTGCACACATTATTTGATTTACTCTGCAGAGGAGTCCAAGGACTTGGCCACAGCAGCACAGGAGTCCAAGGCACAGCCTATTAGGACCACAGTGTCCCTTGTGAAGTCAGCCAGGAAAATATTGCATGCCTGCAAATATCCCAAACAAACAGAGGGCAGTTTCAGAGAGATGTGGGCAGGGGAGTGAAACCAAAACAAACTACTCCCTTAAAGTAATATACGGCCCTGGTCTTTGCTACTGTGGACTCTGTGTAATTGTTTGGGCCGGAGCTGAAGTGGCTGTAAAGTGCAACCACTCAGATTTGATGGTGGTTTACACTTCTTTGCTAAATGTGTGTCCCTAAAAGAGGTACTGGGAAACGGAGACTCGGGAGATGCGTGGGCACTGTTAGGCTGTGTAGTGGAGACCTGGCAGCAGATCTGCTGGTCTCTGCTGGGTGTTGCTCAACACCTTGGCTCTCCCACATAAGAAATGTGCCTGGCTGAGCCTCTCCATCCAGGCCAGCCACTGTGGTCCTGTTCTTGTGTAACGCAGTGCTCACTGTGAGGCCCATCAGGGCCGAGTCCACCCAAATGCTCTTAGCTGCAGCACTGGCTTTTAGGCGTGGGCTTCACTAAGCCTTCCAGGAGTGATCTTGCCCATCCACAGCATGATAACATTCATCTGATCTTCTTTGCAAGTTCTGGTCACCCAGAGATGATTGCTCCAAGGAAGCTTGTTCTCAACCTTTCCCCAAAAAGCTAATTTCAGTCCCATGCTAGGCTGACAGAGCCCCCAAAAACATGAAGATACTTCGGAAGGGCATAGAGGCATTGCAATGGGATGGTTGTTCTTCTATCAGCTTCAGAGCATTAAGAGTGAGGGAGGCTTACTCATTAGTGTCCCTACGGGCTTCTCAGGTCTCCCTCAGCACCACTCACTGTCTTTCCTTGGATGACACATGGCACTGTGTCTTGGAGGTGTGAGTTGAACATGAGCAGGCTTTTAAATACTGTCCTGGAGAAAGGAGCCTTTCCAGATGAGGAGGAGGAGGTTTCTGTGGATACCATGAGGTTCAGGACTTGCAAGGTAAGGGTTTGATAACTCTGGCTTGAAACTCTTTGTGGTTGATGGTTTATTCATTTTTTTTTTCCCTTGACCCTGGTTAGCAGTTTATCTTAAAGCAACTTATAGTAGCTTTGCTTCCCTGCAGAGGAAAGGAAGGAAGACTCAATGAAAGGCATTCATTAGTCACCAAAGGCCACCAGGCAGCAGAGTGGCACAGATGGGAAAAACACCACGTTGTCTGTCCATCAGGCCACACAGCCCTAGAATTATAGGTGACTTGCAACAGACAGGCTAAGGGACAAAAAATGTCATGGGACTTGAAAGTAAGCCTCAGACTGTCTATTTGAGCTCTTATATGAGCTTAGACCAGGCACTGCTGTAGATGATGGGTATCTTCCAATGCTGTTTCCCTGCAAGTGGTCGGCCCCAGCATTGCAGCTGCCTGTGAGATGAAGTTTGTTCATCTCAGCCTGAGCTGCTGTTCCCAGCAGCTCCCCAAATTGGACACAGGGCAACTCAGAGACCTGCTCCCAGCCACGTTTGGGAGCTGCCTCAAGGCGCTTGCCACCTCACCTCACTAGTCCCCAACGAAGCAAATGACAGCTCAGGCTTGTTGCTGTCAATGGCAGCATTTTAACACCCTATGGCTGTCAGCAATGGGAGTGTCCTGGGTGTAACGTGCCACTGGCCAGACCCTGGCTGTAACCTAAACCAAGGCTGAATGTATCCTTGATTCTGCCCTGGCAGGAGACAAGAGAATCTTGTGCCATTCAAATCCAAAAGCAGCATGGTGTTTGCTTTCTTAAAATTGGTTTTGATTTGGGGTGGTGTTAAGACAGGTTGAGCAAGCCTAGCAGAGAGAGTCACTCTTGGAAAAGGCAACCTGAAAGGACTTTCCCAGGGAGACCAATCCCAACTCTGGCAGTTACAAAGCTGCTGCAGCTGTCGGATAGGCTTCTAGGAAAAACAACAGGATCGCGAGGCAGGGCTGAAAGCTGAACTGGTACAGGTGACGGAAAGCGATGCTGCCTCACCAGGGACTGAACTGACCATTAGCTGTAAAAAACCAAATTGTATGCCAGGGCATGCTTTGAACAAAGCTGATTTGGGACCTGAATGCACGGGGATATCTGCTGTTGAGTGCAACTGGGTTTTCCATCTGGAAGGCATGACTGTCTGACCCAGAAGCCAATTTAAAGTACAAATTAGATCTGTCTCCTCCCCAAAATGCAATAAGGACAGGGTGGTTATATAATATAAACCATTCTTGGTAATTTAGTGGTCTCGAAACAACAAACAAGCCAAGGGGGGAAAAAAATGGTTTGCAGAAGAATTCAAAGCCGAAAGAGCTGGGCTGAGGAATTCAGTCCATATGATCTGGCAGAGATGTGTGCTGCTATTCCTGTACGTCTTGAAAGGAAACTGCCACCAGATCCTCTGCTATTTTCTGTCCGCAGGGCACTACAGATAGGCGTGATATTTCAGCCTCCACGCTAACCCCCCGTGCTCCAAATGTGCAGGGACAGTTGTGTGCTCAGCCCAGCCGTGTTCCCCGGTGTGCCTGTGAGAGGCAGCTCCTTCTTTGCCCTCAGGAGAGGCAAACCTGCGGATCACAAGGGCTGTGGCAGCTTTGCCCTGATCCATTGCAGCATCCACTGACATGGGCAGAATGGGCGTTTCAGGAAGAATGTCTTCACCAAAAGGGTTGTCAAGCATTGGAATGGGCTGCCCAGGGAGCTGGTGGTCCCATTCCTGGAGGAGTTCAAGAAACAACTGGACATGGAACTTAGTGCTGTGGTTTAGCTGGACAAGGTGGCAATTGGTCATAGGTTGAACTCAGTGATCCTGGAATTCTTTTCCAGCCTAAATGATTCTCTGATTTGCAAGGTGGGTGGTGGGCAGCAATGCCTGCAAAGAAGGGGTTCCATGCTCTCTCCCTTCTGACCCCTTTTAAACAGAGAAGTATATTTTATTCACTGCATTGGTAGCAGCATATGGCCAAATTAAAAAAAAAAAAGAATATTCTGAGCCTGAAGGAAGTGAACCACCATTTCAGGTGAATGTCCTCCAAGGGCCGTTGTAAGGTGTGTTCACTACTCAATATTGGTCTACTAAGTATATATGCTGTCTGTAATCAGCAACAGGCCTCTGAAATCTGAAGCAGGTGTGAAGCACTCAAGCACTGGTTTATCGAGGAGAAAGAGGAGGAATGTTACAGTGCATCAAGATGTGGTAAAAATAGAGGGCTTGGCTTTTCCGTGTATATACTGAGTTTTGTGGCCAGAGGACCCAGCTCTCCCCTCTTCTCATTGGGACCTGTCACAATGGATTCCCTTTTTCTGGACTGGCATAAATCTGGAGTGACTACACTGACGTCAAGCTGCTGTGAGACCTAAGTGCCAAAGACTAAGGAGGCTAAAAAGAGCTTTTTTCCATTGACTTTAATGAGTCCCAAGCCAGAAGAACTGGACCCTTTCTCTTAAAACAAGTTTGTTCATTGGCACTCAGCTTCAGACATGTCCCTTGGGTCCCCAGCCTGACAGAGATGCAGTGCACTGACACTGCACATCCTGGAGTTCTGCAGCCATCGGGTGAACTGGTCTTGCCAAGTGTGCCTTTGGGATGGAAAAGCATCTTTCCATAGTCCCCTTGCAATGCTGCTAAAAGGAGACAAGTCCCCAGTGGCAGGTAAAATCCCAACAAGCTGGAAGAGACTCCATAGGTGGCTGAAGGTTTACTGATAGAGCTGCTTTGAATAAAGCAGGTTAACTACCCTGCGAGGAGGATTTACATCAGGTGCTGTGAAAGCAACTGTAGTGGGAGCCATGCTGCTCCCTGACACCATCAATCTGTTCCCAGGGATGGTAGTTCGTATCCTTCCCTCTTTGCTTTGGCTTTGCTCTCCCTCACACTGGAGCGCAGGGTGGATCCGCAGGGAGCTGCAGCGTGGGAGGCAGAGGGCACAAGTGAGGGCTTTGCCCCATGCAGGGGAAGCAGTGGCATCGCAGAAGGACATTAGCAGTGCTCCTTGTCTCCTGGCTTTCCTCTGCGAGTAATTTCCAGGGAAATTGAACCCGACTCCGCTCCATTAGCTGCTAACCTCCTGTCCGCTGGGCCTGTCTTTTGCATTACGATGGAGCAGAACTACTTTGCACACTGCTGTCAGGGTCTGAATCAGGTTTGATAAAAGACCAAGTGCTGGAGTGGGAGGAAGTATTTACTCAAAGTTGTTTTCAATTTCCTGAGCTTGCTGTGTCTATTCTCCTTCACTTCTGTACTCCAAAACAATCAGTCTTCTAGGGGAGCCTCGCTTCATTATTTTTGCTTCTGCCGGTGCAGTTGACACTTAGGCTGGGTTTCCCAATCCTCCCAGCTCTGATTCATTAACTTCAAAGTCCGTACAAAGCTGCTGCGGGTTCCCCGGCTGCTTGCATAGGGATCCCCGCCTGCCCCGGCACTGTAGGGTTTGGTTTTCCTAGACAGAGCTGCGATGCAGCTCCGCCTGCCTCTGCATATGCACGCGGCATCTGGTCTGCCCTGGGTAGGATTTTGGTTTTTCCAGCCCACCCTATATCTGTCAATGGTGAAGGGTTATTTTAGCAACGTGTGGAAATAGGCAGTGGAGGATTAATGGGAATTCTGTACCTGGCAGAGGTGAGGGGGAGGCAGGATAGCCCAGCTGTGCAGTGAGGCTGGAGGCATTCAGCAGTAGCTTCACACCAAACTGTTTAATGGTAAATCCAAATGCAAATCAGTGCTCTGGCTTATCAGTCCCTCACCTGCCAATGCACCATGGCGAGCACCTTGATGCTTGAGTAACTTACTGAGCACACAATGCCTGAGCTTTGACTGACCAGAGGGAGGTTTTCTGCTCAGCAAGGGCCTGAGGGGGAGTTGCTCTTGGGAACAGAGGAGCTCTTCCCCAGAGCCCCAACTTTGTGCTGGAGAACATTGTGCCCTGCTGATTTCATGCCTACGAATCTCCCCCTTTTTTTTCCCACCTGGCTGAGCAGATTTTGAATGTTCAGTCTGAGAACTTTGCTACAGCTAATGCTTTGTACTGCTTTAGCTATGCTGAGAGCCTGTAGTGATGCTCTGCACCAGGGGTTTCCCAGTTGCACCAAGAGTTTCCAAAGCAGCTTTCCCATCGTAGGCATATCTCAGTTCTGAGCAAAACGCATCTCCCACAGGCTGCTGTGGGAATTTTTAGCTTGCCAGATATTGCAGAATAGTGCTGTAAGGGTGGAGGCTTTTTCTTGTCTTATTTGTAGCAATGTTGTTCCTTTTAATTTACCATCTCTTTCCCACCCAGGCTCTGCAGGAACCAAGATAACAGTGAAAAACAGACTAGTGGAGATGACCGTCTCTGCAGGCTGCAGTGGCACGGAACACAACCCATTAAAAATCAGCTCCAAACACCAAGTAAAAAACCCAACAACAAACAAAAAAACCAAATGACTGCTGAAAATAAGTAAAACATCTCCCTGTGAAATGCTTCTTGGCTGTGAAATGCTTCTGCTGTGAGAACAAAGTTCCTTCCTCCATGAAGAAGAGTGCAGAGCCTGGTTTGCTTGGAGCCATTCCCCTTGTCATCTGAACAAAAGGTGAGAGGTTAGTTGAAAACACAGGGAGAAGCGTGGGCAGCTTAACTGTGTGTCCACCACTTGCTGCCTCACTGTCCTTCTGCAAAGCCTTCCCTCTGTGGGGTGTGCGGAGGAAGAGGTGGCCAGACTTTAGGAAGGGTTGGCCCCAAACCGTGCAAAACGTGGGTTTGCTTCATCTTCCCTTGGCGGCTCTGACCCAGCCTCTGCAGGAGCTGCTGGTGGCTGGGCTCCCACCCCTGATCCAGCCCAGCTCTGCTGGGTTATTCTCACACAGCTCCGGGGCCAGGTTCCCACCACTGCGGCTGCACGAAGCCAGTTTGGCTTTGATGGGAGGGAGGCAGCAATGAGCTCAGGCATTTTAGGGTTATGAAAATATAAACCCTCAACCAGATACTACTACCTCTGCTTCTTCTGTACTTTTCTCGCTGCTACCAATCCTAGGAGTTCATATTGTGCACTAAGCCCCTTTGTTTTGTAGGAAACCAAGTGATTGAAAACAGCCATGATATTACTGTGCGTGGACAGTACATTTTTTCCATGTATTTTCATAACCCTTTTCCCAAGGGATCAAATGTGTCTTTATTCTATAACTCCACAATGGGTTAGAGCAGCTCCTCGGGCGGGAATTGTTCTGCTCCATAGGCTGCTTAATACTTCCTATAAACAAATGCCAAACTGGGTAGGTGATAATATTACTGACCTTACTAGCAAAGTATGTGTTGCTGCCCATTAGAGAGACGGAGTGGAGATACCTGTTGTGAACCTAGGGCTAAAGATGACAAAATACTGGTTGTGGGTGTTTCTTTTTTGTTGTTGTTGTTTTTTGGGTTTTTTTAATTGCTTTTTTTATTTTATTTTTATAAAAAGCAAGTGTGTGTGTTCAGCTACATTTCCCACAAAAGAAATGCATGGAAGCTTTGATCTCAGACCTCTATTGTCGCTTTGACATCTCTATTACCTAAGCTAAAGTCTATCTAGCTGAGTTTCACAATAATGCTATAGAGTGTATTTTTAAGCTTGCATTTACCTGCTTGCTTTTTGTCCCTAGTTAACACTATGTAATTCTCTAAATATTGTCTAAACTTGAACCATGACATCAAGACTCTTCATCAGAGCGGGACCCCTTGGTCCTGCACAGTCCTTGGGATGGGAGGCTTCCACTCTGCTTGCCCTTTTAGAAAGGGCTGCTTGGGGCAGACAGGACACTGTAGTGGTGCCCCATGGGGACCCTAGACCATGGATCTCAGTGGCAGATGCTGCCAAATTATTGTGGAGGTGACATTACCCCACCATAAGCCTGGCAATCTCTGGGATATAGAGCAACTTAGGACGAGGGAAGGTCTGTGACCAAGAAAGGGGGAAAAAACCCCCAATCTCTCTGCCTCAGTATCCCATTTTTGAGAGAGCACTATAACTGTTCCTCACAAGGGCCCTGAAAGCTGATGTGAGTTTTTTCTATTCCCCCACTGCTGTTTCTCTCAAGCAGCCCCCCTCAGACATCCTACTCTCACTGCCTCGCCTGGGAGGGACATGACTGCGCTCGCCTCGGCCCCTTGCAGTGCTCCATCTGAGCAGCATTGCGCAAAGGGATGGTCTGCAGACCATGCACTTCCACGAGTCCTCCCCGGCCTTGTTTTTTGATTCTCCTCCCTCCTCTCCTTTGCGCTCAGAAAACATCTGTTTCCAGATGTTGTTCTTGAGTCTAATAAATGCAGCAAAAGGCCTTGAGTTAATATATTTACAATAGCTGGAGATGATGGCTGCTAGTTAATGGCTCATCGAGCACACTATGACCCCCATGTTTCCTGGGCAGGGGGAGGACAAGAACAGAAAGAAAAAGAGAACTGGGGTGGGGTTTTTCTCCCTAGTAAAAGACCTGAAAAGGGGAAGTTCTCCTCAGAGAGTTTTGGAGGTCACTGGTGGGATTGAGCACACAGCCATCTCCATGCAGTTGGCTTCAACTTCCAATTAGTGACAGGAAGGGCACATTATTGTTTTAATGAAAGGTTGTGCTTAAAGCAAAGGAAGGAGAGGAAAGCCTGCTGCTATTATCCACCCCTTTCCAGGCTAAGTGAAGTCGTGCTGTAGGTACATGGCAGACTTGAACTGTGCTCATAGAAGCAAGAGCCTCATCCATGCCCAGCTCTTCCATTTCTGGGCTGTGGCATGGAGTTGTTCACGTCCACAGTGCCTACCTTGGGTCAAAGAGGGTCTGTTGCAATGATACTGCACTGTGTCCTGCCTTACACATCGTGCCCCTTTATGAGCATTATGTGTCCGTTGCAGAGCAGTGCTGGGCAAACTTTGCCCACATACCAATGCCCCGAGAAGGCTGAACTGACAGTGCCAGCTACAGACTGAGCAAGCTGGAGGCTTGCCAAGCTGTTTGTCACTAATCAATTGCCCCAGTGCCATGTGCTCGGTGGGAAAGTCTTTTGCTGTACAGAGGAATTCAGCTGCTTTCGGAGGCATATACGAATTACATTTGCTCCAGGTTTCATTGTATGTTTGTGCTGAGGTCCATAACCACCCCGGAGGACCTGCTGGAAGTGGTGGAAGTGTGTGGTTACTGTCCTTGTAAAGAATTGCATCAACCTCCCCAAGGAGAGAGGAATACAGCCTCCAGCTCAGCGTATTGAGGACGGTCTAAGAGTCACCGGTCAGTGAAATCACTCCTGATTGCAGCTGAGCATCTGCTTCTACTCAACCAGCCTCGAGAGACACAAGCTTGCAGGAGGCTTCAGGCCGGCACCCACCTCCTCAGAGGCTGTTGGAGAGAGCTGAAGGCTGGGCCGTGTTCACTCCATGGAGCCATGAGATGACTCCACGTGCTGGGGCCCGTCCCTGGAGGCAGCTCATTTGTCGAGCAGCACCGCAGACACGACATGCGCAGTTGGCTCAGGTTTGTAGCTGAATTAGTCCATTTGTATTGGCATGGGATGGCTGGGCTCCTAAATGCCTCATGGATAGAAAAATTACCCTCCTGCACATCTGCAGCTAAGGCTTCTGCATGAAACCCAGCTGAGTGCAGCTCCCCAGCCTGCGGCAGCTATGACATACCCCCTAAATGAGCTGATCAGCTGGAGAGGGGCTGGCGGGGAGGCAGGAAAAGGCACTTACAGAGTCATTCAGGTGCTGTTCATGTCTGGACAGCAGGGGCTCTATCACAAATGAGAGCAAAAGAGCAGAGACCTCTCCCCAGCCAGTGTGGGGAAATGAGATGTAGACACCCAGCAGATTTCCGTTTTCAGCTTAGAGAGTGGGTTTTTGTGATTTTAGTGCTTAGGCTGGTATAAAGGGGAGACAGAGAGAGGCAGTCTGAGGTGAAACTATGTATAACACAGTGGGGTAGCTGCACAGTAGTTCAGCCCCAGTCTAAGGTAGTGTACTTCAGCACTCTGTAGGATGCTCAGCATCCCAGTTGCCAATTGACATTTCCCTAAGTAGATCTCTGCTTCCCAAACACTGCATCATCAGTGCATCTCCCCTTCATTTCTTGCTGTCCGCTTATTTGCTG
Source organism: Oxyruncus cristatus (assembly GCA_013399855.1). Lineage (NCBI taxonomy): Eukaryota > Metazoa > Chordata > Aves > Passeriformes > Cotingidae > Oxyruncus > Oxyruncus cristatus. Next base: position 709,768 of record VXAY01001837.1, read on the forward strand.
TGCCTGCAGATGGTACCTTGGGTAACTCCATGGAGCATGGTTTATCTCTGGCGAAGCCACAGCCTCAGGGACTCCTTTTCCTTTCTCAAAGAAATAGGCTGCTAACACAGGGAAGAGGCCGAGGTAGGGGACAGGGGTGGCTGCGCCTTCCAAACGAATAGACACCCAGTGTGCGCCAGGTCTGTGGGTAATGCGTCTCTGCCCTGCTGATATGAGAAACTGTTGAAAGGCTGCAGCCACCAGAGGGGTGTTTTCCATGCGTGCCGGAACAGCAGCGCACATTGGAGCAGCGAGATGACAAGAAACTTGCTAAAAGAAATAAAGAAAGGATTTCCTGCCTTGCAGACACTAAACCCCCGTTTTGGGAAGCGAGTGGCTGTGAAAGGCATGAGGCCATTCAAAGAATTGGGGCTGTGTGCTACTGGGTCCTCCAAGGGTTTGTCTGGTGGAGGAGAAACAGCTCATGCTCGCATTAACCTGCTCCCAGAAGGTCTATTTCTTCCATCTCTCTGAAACAGAGACCGGGCCAGAGATGAATATGAGTTTTCTCTGCCAGTAATTTCCAGCACAGACTGCACGCAAAATCTTCATTTAAAACGTGTAAATGACAGCGAAAGAGCCACAAGGGAGCCAGATTTTAAGAGACCAATTTGCTGCCTGGGTTTTAATGACTGTGCACCATGGTGAGCCTTGTGCTGCTTCGCTGCTGAGCGTGCTCAAGAAGGGGATCAAAGAATGGACAGGCAGACGGGCAGGGGCTCGGGAGAGCCTGCATGTCACCCTGGAGGATAAAATATTGCCATGTTGTGCTCAGAAAAATTGGGAGAGGTGGGCGTCCCTTGCTCCTGTAGAACAGAAAGAGACTTTGTTTCCCAGACGCGTGGCTGGGAGCTGCCCTACAGCACGTTTTGGGGAGACTGCTCCCTGCCAAAGAGGGTTGTCTGTCTGGTGCCCTGCGCCCGGCGGGACACGGAGGAGATGAGGGGAAGCTCTGCTTCACTAGAGGGCCTCAGCAGATTAGTTCCTCTGAATGCCCTTAGCAGGCTGTACCCCTAAATCAAGCCCCAAAAGTTCCCCCCTTGCATTGCAGCTTGCCCGCCTGGGGTGTTTCTCCTGCTGCCCTTAGCTCGTTTCTTGCAGAGCCCTCAGCTGCCAGCTCTTGTTTCCAAATGTTTCCTTCTGTTTCTCACCCTGCCTGGCTGCTCTCGTCAAACTATCAGGGTCAAAATATCCACCGCTGGTGCCTCAGGGATGCCCCAGGATCTGCGTGGGGGACGCGACAGGGCGTTTGCACCATCCCATAAAGTGCTCTCGGCTGCGGGGAGGAAAGGAAGACGCAGGCTGGTGTGAGCCCAGCCTCTGCTTTACAATCTCTTTCCTGCCACTATAAATAACCTCGGCAAGAGTCACTTCAAAGGAAGGGCTGGCGGCGGAGAGGTGCTTTGGGGACCGAGCGGGACAGGGGCGTCCCACTGCCCGATCCCACCCCGGCGCTTTGCATAAATAAATAAATCATGCAGCAAGGGAGAGGTGGAGAGAGAGGGCGAGCAGAGGAGGTTACTTTGGGAAGCCGCGCAGCTCGCTCATCCCAGCCCCGTAGTTTGAAGGGAGTGTGTCATGTTACAGGGGAGCCACGATCAGCCAGAGCACAACGTCGCCGGAGCAGCTGAGAATTACCTCTCTCTAATGGGGACTTTCATGTGCAAGCTCCTGGCCAGCCTGCGAAGGAACTGAAACGGGCAGCTTAGAAGGAATAAAAACCTCCCAGTGAACCAAAAGACTGAAACACAGGAGGGGGAAAAAAAAAAAATCTTGATCAGATTATTTTTCCCCCTCGCACTCTTTGCTGCAGTTGGATCTCTTTTTTTTTTTCGGCACCTCTTTTATGTGTGTGTGGTTTGTTTTTATTTTTTAAAGACCCCTCACCCCCCATCCACTTTGTTATTATTGCTGTCATTTGCTGGCACTGGGATCCTCTTGGATGCTCTTTTTCTGTGCCTTCTGGATTGTGCTTCTTGGAGTAGGAGTGAGGCTTTCTTTATTCTATTTATTTATTTATTGTTTCTCAGGACAGGGAGGGAATGTTGGAGGAGAAGAGCTGGAAAGGCGTCGATGAAGCAGCTTTTGACAGGGGGTGCGTGACTCCCCCCAGGACCAGCGAGGGGGAGAGATGCTGCCGCCTCCCTCTCCTGCTGGGCTCGGGGCTGCCCGGCGTCTCCCTGCTTTCTCTGGTGCTGAGCCTCCTGCTGTACTTTCGGACCTCCGATCTGCAGTCCCGGGTGTCCCACTTGGAAGCGGACAGACCCACACAGCTCCCTGCCTGGCTCTCAGCAGACCAAATGGAGACAGCTATTTTGGGAAGAGTTGACCAACTGCTTGATGAGGTCGGTGTCCTTTCATTTTGTATGTATAGTTTGCAGTACTATAGATTTTAGACACGTGCATGCTCGCATAGTTGTGTTATCCATTTTTTCCCCCTGCCTTAAAAACCTATCTCTGCACAAGTGATGCTGCTGCTAGGTTGAATTCCCTGTTTCTCCAGGTCCTTCCCACCTCTCAAACTCATCTTCTCCCTTCCCCGGCCCACATTGTGCTGAACCCTGTCCTTTGCAAAAAGGAAAACCTCATCCCTGGTCCTGGCAGGGAGGGAAGAACCTCCAGGCTTCTCTGTCTGGTAGTGTTGCCTGCTGAAAGAATTAGAGCTAGAGGTTAAACCTGGGGATTCAGTGTGTGTCTGAGCCCCGGGAGAGGGGCAGGCAAGGCATATCGGAGCCAGTGCTGCTGTGGGAGGAGGTAATTGCAAACACCTCAGTGTTGTGATGGGCTGGCTTTGCTGCTGTGCAGACCTTTCCACAGCTCCTGGCTCAGGAAAATGAGACACACTGGTATTGCCAGGATGGCTTCTGGTACTGCCAGAGCATCAGTGCAGACCACATGGCTGTGTTACGCCTGCTTGAGCCCCATCCACGCTCCACTGGACCCTGTGGGTTCTCCTCTGAGGATGGAGGAATGCTGGTGCTGGCTTCAGCAGGTCAGTAAATAAGGCTCAAAAGTGCAGATTTTTGTTGGTGACACCCTTTACTGTGTTGGTGCTACTGGGGGCTGTCTGGGCTCCTCTGCTCTGGGCAGGATGAGTATCCTACAGTATTCCTTGCCTTGTTGGGCTTTGAAACAGTGTTGACATGTCAGGGAGCCAGATGGTGCTTCATGTCTCTGAACTTTTCAGACAGGTCCACACTAACCTGTTCCCATAGCTCTGGGGGAAGCTCAGGGCTGAAATTCAGGGCTGAAATTCAGGGCTGGAGCTGTTTCCACCCACCTCTGCTTTTCTCTGTTTACTCCAGCTTTGGCTTGAGTCATGCTGGAGAGATCCCTGGGGCTGGCCCCAAAACTGTTTGTGTCTGAAAAAAACCCCTCATGTGCTGCTACTGCCAAACGAGGCGAGGAATGGGATGACCAGAGTGGTGGCTATAGGGACCTGCTTTGGGCAGTGCTGCCTGGCACCTGGGGTCACCTGGGACCCCCTCCTGCTTTCCAGGAGCAGCAGAGGTCTGTGGTGAGGAGTTTAAACCTGCAGCTGACAGGCTCAGCTTCTGTTTATGGGTCTTGTGAGAGAAGTCCCTGGATCGGCTGGGGTTTGCAGCCAAAAGCTGTGAACCTTGAGTTAGCAAACACTGCAGGAGCTGAAGGATTTGGTTTTGAGTTGTCTCTTTGGATGAGGAATAAGGGGAAGATAGGGTCCATGGCGTAGTACCCCATTTAAACGAAGGGTTTTGGGGAAGCAGAAGCTTTGCAAGTGGCTGGAAGAGCTGTGCTCTTGCACAGGGACTCCTTTCCCACCCCCGGGCAGGGGATAACGTGCAGCCATCCCCCTGTTGCTGCTGGCGTGGATCTGCTGGGAATCGCAGTTTATCTCTACCAAGTGATTTGAGAAGTGCTACAGGATGCCTGCCGGGAGCAGTGCCCGGGGCCGGATGGCCCCCTGTGTCCTGCGGGCTCTGCTGGCCACGGCACCTTTCCACCTTTTTATAGCTTGGCTTAGCGAGGAAACGGGGCTCTCGTGGTGCCCGTGTGCCCGGCAGCGCCCCTGTTTTCTGAGCAGCCCCTCCGGTGCCCCTGGGGGTGGCCCCAGTCCCCCTCACAGCCAGCGTGGGGAGCAGCTGCGGAACAGGAACCACTGCTTGAGGGGCCAGCACTTCTTCCCGGGTACCACCAGGGTTACCAACTCCATGCTGGGTCACAGCTTCAAAAGGAGCTTGGAGAAAAGTGCCGGAGCCTGTGGAGGAGCAGGGATGCCTGGCCCAGGTCTCCTGTCCCTTTACACCTGGGAAAGTCTGCTGCCCATGGTGGGAGGAGAGCTGTGCCGCCTGGGCAGGAGACCCTTCCCAGCTCCACTTCCCACTTCACCTGGGCTCCTAAACCTCAGGTCTCCACGCTCAGCCAGAAGCACTGTCATGGGCCAGGTGGCTTGAGGTTGGGGTGTGGGTCTGCTGGTGGACAGATGGTGAGATGGCATATGGGGCTTTTGCTTAGGAAAGAAAAACAAATCCCCCTGGTCCTGCTTTTCGTTGTGTCTGAAGTGGGGCTAAGTGGGATAGGTCCCCTGGACTGGCTGGCAAGGGGCAAGGATGGAGAAAAACAGGGAAGAAAAAGGGGAGCAGGAAAAGGATGGGAGAAAAAAAATAAGGAAAGTAAAAGACCATTCTGAGCATGACTGGGGGAGAGGGGCTGTGAATGTGCTGCCGTGATGGACGTGAAATTCATTCCCCCCTGCTCAGACTCTCACTACCTCTCATTGCCACATCCTCACAGAGTTTCCTGGTGTTTCGACCTTAATGGGTTTCACAGCTGCCAGCTCAGTGTTATCCATCACAAAATAAAACAGCAAAGCTTTAAAGGAACCCCAGCTTTGGAAAAACCTGGTCTGAGGCAGGCAGGGAGGTGGGAGGTAAGGGGAGCCATGGCACAGGAGCACATTTCTAGCTCTGATGGCTGTGAAGATCAGCTGGAGAAAAACAAAGAAGCCAAGTCTGTGGGGGCTGATAGAGGAGCTCTGAGGTTATGCTCAAAACCTGTACTGCTCTGTGCTCCAAGCTGGAGCATGTAATGCTTTCCAGTCTGTGCCCAGGTGTGCCCTGGATGTTCCCAAGGGTCTGTGAAGGACATATTGCAGTGAAAAGTGCAAAATGCCAAAGCTCTGTTAGGTGCCTTTCTTCTAGGCATGCAAAAATAAAGCAAACTGGCAGGGAGAGGAGCTGGGTTGGTTTGCTTAAAATGTTAATTTTAAGGCAGCTGGTGGGGGTGTTTTCTTGATCTTGGAGCCTGGTTTTTGAGCACCTCTGGCTGGCTGTGTCAGTGTTTCCATCTCAGTTCAGGAGGAGCAAGGAGAGGGCGGCAGATGCTTTCCCAGAGGCAGCCTGACCAATGCTTCACTCGCTACCGTGTAAACCTCTTGCCTGGTGTAGGCGAATACCCGAGGGGAATTTCTACCAGACACAAATTGACTGGGTTTTCCTATAAAAACATCTGTGCAGAATGGGCCAGAAACACGTAGTTCAGGGGGAACTTGACCTTCATGTAGGAATTCCTCTGCAATTATGAGACATCATAAAATCACACAAAGAACAAATAAACTCTTATTTGCAGGAGAGGCGAAGCTTTCCAAAGAAGAAAACAAGGTCCTTTCCCATGCTGGGTAACATTTGGTACTATTTCATTTGCCAAAAACTCATCAGGGTCGAGAACAGGATGGATTCAGTGCTGCTGCTAGGAAAAACAATCTCCAGATTTATGAGCTTGTAGAGATAAAGTGTGTATGTGTAACACAGCAGCAGGTATGCTGTGCAGCCTGGGGGAAGATCAGCTGCCCCTCTGCACCGTGGTGAGCATGCTCAGCCTCTCAGGGGTTTGTGTTGAAGGTATTTGTTGTGGCTTTAGTGATGCTGAAGGGATTCAGGGACTGTGCCCCTGAATGGGGAGGGAGCATTGATCCTAACTGCTTTCCTAATAACCTTATTTCACTGGGACTCTTTCCTTGCACACTCCTACTTGTGCAAGCAAAGGAGGGCCAGCTGGAAACTCCCTTTCCCCCCCGACTTAAAGCTTTTTTTCTTCTGCTTTTATTCAGTATCTCAAAGGACACTGCTCAGTTCTGCTTCCCAGCATCTGCAAGCTTGCTCTCAACCCGGCCTCCATCTTCAGCTTAGTGTTTTCCATCCCAAAATACCAGAATTATTTTTTCCTCCCAAATTCTCTGGTAGCTAAATCCTGTTCCCTTTCAGCTGCTTGCAATGCCTGCACCTAGATGGTGTTATTTCCAAGCTTTTTGCTCTATCTGAGAGGACTCTGTGGTTGCTTTTGCTCTGTGCCACATGGTCCTGTTGTTCCAGGAGCTGGGCCTTTAAGAAAAAACAGTGAAATTGGAGATAAAACAATTAGAGTTAACAAAACCACCCACCCTTGAAATCCCCCATGGTTGTAATAGATTATCTATTTAAGATGTGTTTCTTTTAGCTGTTGGAGATAGTGGTGGGAAATGATTTCACCTTCCCTGGGTGACTGCAAACAATTAGGAATGCTAAAGAGCTATTAATCTGCCTCCTTTGAAGAAGTACCCTCCCTTTCCCCTAATCTCAAGTGCCCCTCCTCAACAGACAGGCACTTGCAAGGTTTAGGAGACCACGGCCATGGTCCTTTAATGTCAGAAGAGGTCTGGCTTTCTCTGCTCTGTCCACCCGTGTCAGTCCTGTCCTGTCACACTTGCAGTGAGTCCACTCATGGGAAAACCCCACGCTGGCTTTGCTGCCATTCCCACGTGTCTCAGCCCAGCCCTGCTGGCCTTGCCCTCTTGCAGACGGAGGGTTTTCCCCTTTCCTGGACGCTCAGTGGTGTGTAATGGCTCCCTAAACACACAGGGGTGCCCAGTCGGAGCTGGTCAGCTCTGGCTCCAGTGCTGGCAAAGGCTTTTTCAACCACGTTCCTACGTACTGGGGGAAGGTGCAGCTGTTATGTCACTGGAAAACATGACAGGCGAGAGCAAGCTGGCTCTGCTGACAAGGCAGTCCTCTCCAGAGGAAGTGTTTTCAGCATTTCTGCCAAGGCAAGAGGGAGCCAGTTGTTGATGTTACATTCTCCAGGTATCCCCCAGGTGAAAAAGCAAACCCCAGTTCCCAGGAAGGAGATCACAAACCCTAGGTTTCCAGAGCCCCACCTTCTTTTAATTTTGCTTACAGAAGTCAACCTGGCTCTAGAATTGAATGGTTTTGTGTTGTCTGGGAATGAAAGTTTTACCTTGAAAATGCCATTTTTAGAGGGAAGCCCATTTGTTTTGCTGTCCTGAGCAAAGCTAACTCCTTGTGTTGGACCAGGCGATATTTTGCACAGTGGTATGAGAGAAGCAGAAAGGGCCAGAAAATTGTTTTGTTTCACCATCTCAACCCAAAGTTGAATTGAGGTCTCCAGAAGCCAAGGATTTTTTTCTGTGGCAGTCAGTGTTTGTTTAATAGACTGTGCAAGAAACTGAACTCCAGGCGCTCCTAAATTCCTGGTAGGGTTTGCCTCCCGCTGAAGGGGAGCAATCCCACGGCACCACTGCCCTTTGCACTCCCCTGGGACGTGCAGAGCTCTTGGGCTCGAGGGAGGCACCAAGGATGGGGAAAATGCCACATGCCGGTGAGTGCCTGATGGCCATGGTGTGCAGGGCTGTGCTCCCAGTCCTGCCCAGCAGCTCCCACACCTCTCTCCTGAGTGCCCCACCTCATCCTTGAGAAGGCTATTTCAGTAGTTCCAGGTCTTTCCAGGACCGTGACCCTGCAGATAAAATCTTGGGGAAGTGTTACTGCTCTGGTTCCGTTCCCGGTTATGCTGAAGTCCTGCTGGGTCATCACTTCCCTGATAAGTCCAGTTGCTGCTCCTCTCCTTCTGTGCTGGCACAGCAACCCAGCCAAGGCTTCTTGCAGCCCACACAAACTTGGCCTTTCCCCCTTAGCCCCTCCAGTGCCTCTGCACTCTGTGGGGCAGGGATCTGTTCCCGGTTTCCTTGCAGATTTGTGTCCTACAAAGGGCCCTGTTGCAGCCAGGGTGTTCGGACGCTTACTGGTTAGGAAATAGCTTTCTGCTCCTGCCTTTGCAACCCATCATCCCTGCCTTTTGCTGAGGCCGATTCCCAAACATGGGAAAGCCACCCAAATGTGGTGGTCTGATGTTGAGACATTTCCGTTGGCATGTGTGTAGATGGAAATGGGAATGTGTATGCCTACATACCAGTGTGAGTATCCAAATAAAGGCTCCTCTGTCCCCTTTGTGCCCATGTTTGACCATTAGCACAAAGTGATTCAGTGCTGCAGAGCAGAGCTGTGCCATCAGGGAGGTGGCAGCTAGATGGGAATGTGTCCAAATGCAAAGATTCACATATCAGTGCTTTTAGACTGAAGGTAAACACAGATAAAAATGCTCTATGGGAACTGGCAATTCTTACCCAAAACCTCCTCCTCACCCTGATATCAAATCAACTCTCTATCAAAACATTTTGGTCTACCATGCAAAATAGAGCATTGAAAATACTCAATTTTTGGTCAGTCACAACAACCCTCACTGCTTTTGAATTGAGATAAGGAAGCCAGTCATTTCAAAGTGAAAAAATGGAAGTGTTCCAGCCAGTTATGCCTTCCCTCATCCAGGATTTACTTTTGCTTTACTTTTTTCCTCTCTAAAAGGAATTTTCCCCAAACTGATGCCTTTTTTCAGGAAGGTGCTCGATTACTTGTGAAAATAAAGTGACTTCTGTATGATCCTGGGCATGGGCTTTTGTGGCATCCAGCATAAGGCTGTTTCTTTTGGAATGCTGGCCCAGTTGTGAAGTAGGTCAACCATTAGGAAGGTGTAACTGGGATGGGAAGCTGGGCTTGAGGGTTAGATGGGAACAGGGAGTGACTCATTAGCACGGGCACCCCATCAGCTCAGCCTTCTCAGGTCATCTCAAATCATTAACCAAGTATGATTCGCAGGCATTAATGAATAACTTCTTTGAGTTGATTTGCATTTTCTTTAATAAATTACAGCCATTTTAATACAGTCTATGAAGGGTGGTGAGGATGCTGTCCCTGAAGCACATTTGGCTCAGGACAGGGGTTAAGTTTAATGTTATTTCCAGTGAGGGAAGATTTGGTGACCTCAGGTGGACTCCATTGGCCCTTTAAGGGGCCCAGAGAGCAGGAGACTGTCATGCTGGCACCATTAGAAATCCAAACTCGTGGGAAGTTAACATTTTGACACAATTCCACATTGTGGAAGCTCTTGATAGGTTTTGTTGTGTTCTGCACTTGGAGAAAAGTTAAGTTTCACGGCCTCTGAAGGTTTCAGGAGATGCTGTTGCTGTTCTCAGTTCACCTTCAGCCACAGTTTTTTGGTGGGACCCTCCTGTCCATCCAGGTGTCTCCATGAGCATAAGGAGCTGCAGGGGGGAGGAGTACCTGCTTCAGATCTTAGGGTTTTGTCTGCTGAGTGAGTCTGCTGAGGAATGTGGCTTTTTCACAAGGACACAGTCACCAATTTATTTGCCACTGCCGGCTCTCGGTTTTGTAATGCCTTTAAGGACCACATTTGGAGGCCGTTACGAAACTCCCTCGGCCTGCTTTCAATCAAACCCCACATTTCTAGTTAAATACTGTGAACTTTAATGCCTTTCTTCATTCCTAAACTGTTCTGCCCTGTCTTTCCCATCTCTTGGGCAGCATCCTCCCCCTCCCCCCCCACCCCGAGTCCCACTTTTCTAAGAATTTGAGGCTTTGGTTTCGATGATATAAATTAATCCTTTCTCTGTTTTTCCTCTCTTGACAGAAATTGAAGTTTCACTTGCCGAGACATCGAGAAGTTCGAGACACACACCAGCGATGCAACTGCCCGGCAGGTAGGGATGTGGGGACAGCTGGCACTTTGGAAGGACCTTTTTTGTCTACATCTCACTGAAGGCTTTTTTAATGCTGCATCATGTATGAGTGCGAAGTTGTGCGTGTTTGCATCATAGTGTGCTCTACGTATGGGAAATCGATGTGGAGGGGCACGCAACGAGTTTGGTATGTGCCTAAATACCAACACGTGACAGGAACAGCAGGGCAAGGGACAGACATCCAGACAGATGTCTAGATAGGCAATAAAGAGAGAAAGATATTTCTAGAGGGCAAATATTCCCGATGATTTTAGACATCAGCGTGGAAGTGGGCAGAGCGGCTCTTGGCTGATTTTGGAAGGTTTGAGGCACATAGGCTAGACCCAACACCAAAGCTGAACAGATGGATTTTGGTGAGCCAGAATGCCTCTGGGGTGAGAAGACTTGAATTCCTTGGTGTTGTACCACTATCTGAGGCATCTTGCAGAATAACAGCCTTCTGCTAGAAGTGTTCATTTGTGAGGGGGTTAAATGAAGTGGTCACTCGAGGTCCCACTTGTATAACATACAGAAGTATTATGGGATTGCTTAATTGCATTATGTTTTTAATCATGCTAATATCAAAAGGCTCTTTGAGACACATCTTCTGAAGTGGTTTCAATACAAAAAGTGACAAATTGCTATGGAAAAAAACATTTGTGAATGGCATTTCATTCCATGACTATGAATCATTCAGCCTTCCTCATTGTCTTTTGATGCATTGGACTGTGCAGAAAAAAACCCCCAGAGAAGTACCAGCTAACACTCACATCTGAAGCTGAATTTTTGGGAGAGTTTGAATTTGTATATCCAAACTGGGTATCTGAAGCTTATTTTGCAAAGAAGGAGGCAGGGAAAGTTGTGTCTGGATGAGCACATGCAAGCAGCATTTCTGTTTTCTGTGGTATCTCCTTTGGTTCTCTTTGGTGCCCAACGTGAGGTGTTTGACAGTGTCTTATGGTACCCATATCAAATTGTATTTAGATATGGTCAGCAGTGAGATAATGGTGGAAATTACGGGGGTTTTCTTTGCTGTTAGTAATGTCTCAAAATCATTGTATTTAGACCTGTGTACAGACATAGGAGGCAGTCTCTTGCTACGCTAAAATGGATTTGCAAGGTGGCAGCTTGTAAAAGCAAGAGGTAAAGGTGTACAAGTTTATGATGGAAAAGAACTAAAATCCAGGATCCAGACTTGTAGAACACTGGAAAAAGCCTGATTTGACTACTCTGGGTCAGGACTGTTGGACTTCCTTTTTAGTCCCAGAAAGAAACAACAGGAGCTATTTTAGTTTAAATTTAAAAGACAGTACAAATGAAATGTCTTCTAAGTATCTATTCTCTAAAGAACAGATCAAAACTGAGCTCAACTGTTTTTAAATATCAAACTTTTTCCTCCAATGGGAACACAAATCATAGCCCTACTCCATTTTCAAGTTCTTGCCTAGACTCGACATATAAATGCCATAAAACCACAGGAATGAATATCCTCCTGGTGTTTTTGAGCCAGCTTGGAGAAGGAAACTTAGAACTTGAATGCAGAGCAGAGAAAAAAGAGATGCACTGATTTTTGAGGCCATCTAAATGTGATCCCCTGCACCAGGTGCGTGATGGATGAATCGCCCAAGTATTTTAGCATCAAGGTCATAATACTTGGTTACAGATACCCACATCCTGTGGGAAGGCTTGGCAGCAGTTGGTGATGGATTTCTCCTAACATTTGGGTACCCACTCATCCAGTTAAGCTCACAGTATTGCTGAATGACAGCTTTGATTCAGGAGGACAGTAGTATTGTCTCATAAAGGTTCAGGCTGCCTTTTTACCTGTTAAACTTGTTCCTCTTCATCAAATATTTTACAGATACGGGTACTATACGTAAAATTTCCCCCCACCCTGTCAGGTAATCTGTTGAGGGAAGTGAGACCACAGTCTAAATTGTTGTGGCAGGTGAGGTCTTGACTGGCTTGGAGCAGTGAAGAAATGAAGGCACCTTCAGCCAGCTGCTGTCTCTTCTCAGACCCTTTGCTCCAGGGGTTTTTCCCTTTGGTCTCCAGGACCACCTGAATGCAACGCAGGCCACCTGAACGCAATGTTGTGCTGTTTCAGCGTGGTCTCTCTTCCAGCCCGAGACCTTGGGAATCCTTTTCCCCAAAGCATTTTCCCCCCTTGAGTTTAAAATGCCCTAAGGACCAGACAACGTGACTTTTGCGGGAGACCAAGGTATTCAGAAGCGTCAAGATGTTGCAAGACTTGGCGCATGCCCGTTGCTTCTGACTGGCCCACTTCACTGCCTATAAACACATCGTACTCCTCAGCAAAAATAAATGTTTATCAGAAGTGACATTTGAGTTCATCCCGAGCTGTGAGCCAGGTCCCTGCATGGCAGAGAAGGGGAAAAGGAAGACAAGTTCATTTGCTGACCTGTTCAGTGCGGATGTGGAGGTCCAGGGCAGTGTCACCCATTGCCATAGAAGAGCTTCAGAACACATGGGGCTGTGAACCTAAATGGTTTGGAAAAGCTTGGAACAGGAGAGCAAGAAGGTTGTGAAGTGTGTGACTGTGCTGTGGATATCTGAGCGTGTGTGATAAGGGCTGTAGGAATAACACGGTCAGGAAAACAGCACAGCTGTATTTATAGCAAACAATCAGGAAATATAAGTTTCCTTTGACTGGGAAGCTGCTACTTCAGATCACTTGGGCTGGGGGTGGGTGTGGCTACCCGTGGCATGTGGCTCCTTGGCATCGAGTTTTTTGAGCTCAGGGGTCTCAGTGGGCTTTTCCAGCGGTGTCTCAGCGGGGAGGACACAGCCTCCAAGTTTAGCACAACCTTTCTGGGTGATTAATGACTCAGTTCCCTCTGTCAGATAGGTAAACTGTGCGATTCCTTCTGTCCCCACCGTCTGCCTGACTGACCTCGGACAACTTTGCACAGGTTGGGAAAGAGACCCTAAAGACTCCATGACAGCAATGACTGTACCCAGCTATTCACCACACCCAGAGCCTGCGCCCTGCTGGGGCCAAGTGTGGGCAGGGAACTCGGCACAGGTTTTGATCTGAGGTTTTTTCATGCTAGGATGAGACTGGAGGAGGTTTTCTGGGGCTGAGCAGATGCTTTTCCATATGGTATGTGGATGTGGTTGAGAGCTACCTGAGGCTAGAGGATCCTCTTACAGCCAACTGGCCTCCCTTGATTTCTTCCAGGTAGTAACAAAACACTATGAGGGAAAGCATTGTGTTCCAAGTTGACAGAGCAAAAAAATCTAAGCATTCTGTAGATCAGGTCTAATCTAAGATTTCCTTAGATTTTTCCTTAAATTAGGTCTAATCCAAGATTTCCTTAGATTTTTCGCTAAATGAGGTCTAATCCTGATCCAGTTACAGATCCAGACTGTGTCTGCCTGGACAGCCTCAACAGCCAGGGATTACACCAAAATCCCTTCCCACAGCCGTCCTGGCGGAGGTGGGTGCTTGTGTATTTTGTATACTGTGACTCTTTATTAGACCCTTCCCATCTTCCTCTCTTCAGCTCTGATTTTCACAGTCCCCACGTGGCTGTTTTTCACTCTGCTGGCTCTCTGCTCCGGTCTTCAATATCCCTCAAAAAAAAAAAAAAAAAAAAAGCTGGCTGCTTTCTGTCTGCCCCCACAGTGCTTGTTTTGGTCCAGTTTCTCCTTGGGCAGGTCGGGAGCCTGCGGTGCTGGAGGCGGTCAGCCGTGCGAGCAGGGAAGCAGCTCGGAGGGATGCCGAATGACTTTTCCATCTCTCCCTGTAGCAGCGCTCGAGGGCAAAGGAGGGACCTGGGCTGCGGGAGGAGGCAGCTCCCGGGAACTGGGACTGGCAGTCAGAAGGAGGTTGCACAACCCCGCCACAAACCAGCGTACCTTTTGCTCTTACAGGGGGTTGGAGGATGGTGTGGGGCAGCTGCAAGGATTTTGGCACTGAATGGGAACTGGAGTATTCTCGGGAATGTCTGTGAGGCTTTACAAAGGAATGTCCCCTGGGCATTTCTTCTACAAAATTCCACCCACGTTCGCTGTCTGCCCCAGCCTGGGGCACAGAGAAAGGTGCTTGGCCACTCTTCAGCTGCGACTGACCTTACAGAAATTACAGCAGGAGATGCTGCAACTCAAAAACGTTGCTGCCGTTCCCCCTCTTGCAGGGAGGCCTGCAGGACTCAAGGTGCAGTGGTGGCCCCAGTTGCACCCGGGGGACAAGTGCCACATGCTGTGCACACTCGGTCCAGGAATTCTGGTCTCTCGCTTGGGCACCCCCCGCCCGTGTTGTCCTGACCCCTTGGCACACTGGCAGCTGCTGGAGGAGCCCAGCAAGAAACAGTGTAGGGCTGCAGTGGGGCTCTGGTTCCCACCCAGGATGTGTCACCCAGAGCCGGTAGGGCCAGCTGACGGGAGGCCGCAGGATTAGAGGCATATCCTGACCCCTGCCTGGCCCCATAGGCAGCTGCAGAGGGAGGAAAAAACGCTGGGAAAGGCAGGATTAGGGGTGGTGGGGATGGCTGGAGCAGGGGCAGACCCCAGGGCAGCATGGGCTGAGCCTCAGTCCTGCAGCACACAGGCAGAATATTGTGTCCAGGTAGATGCATCTGTTTCTGCCTTGGGATTCATATCTTCTCCCCAAATGTCTCTGTGGAGATGAGCCAAAAAAGGGGACAGTGACCAAGTCCTACCTGCTCCCCGCATCCCAGCTGACATGCTCCTCTCTTGCCAGGTTGTTTTCATGGCTTTTGTATTTTCTTGCTGTCATGTTTGACATGATCCTTTTTCAGCTTGCTGGGGCTGCTTGGACAGATGATAGAATCATAGACTGGTTTAGTTTGGGAGGGACCTAAAAGATTATCTCCTTCCAACACCCTGCCATGGGCAGGGACACCTTCCACTATCCCAGGTTGCTCCAAACCCTGTCCAACCTGGCCTTGAACACTTCCAAGGATGGGGCATCCACAGCTTCTCTGGGCAACCTGTGCCAGTGTCTGAATGCTTCTCATGGGCTCCCATGAGATTAAAAGCCTGAATGCTCTGGTGAGCACTGAGAGGTGGAGAAGGTGTTTGGGATCCCTGGCGTGGGGCGAGGGTGTGGAGGGGTCACTCCAGCTGTTAAAACACCAGTAGCCACGAGCCGTGTCAGAGGCTCTGGCTCAGAGCCATGATGAACATGAGGTGGGAGGAGCAGTGAACTAATTGAACTGATACAGTTTTGTGTTTGACCCCTTTTCAGGATGGTAAATCAGCGTGGCTTCCTATGCTGACTGTGCAAAAGGTGTTTTCAGCTTTAAAAGTGTTTGAATGCAGCTTTTTGACAAGTGCTAACAAAAAAATTGGAAAAGAGGACTTTTATCTCAGGCAGCTGCTCCTTGCCAAAAGCTATGGGCTTTCTAAATTGCCTGTTTTCCCTTGAACGCACTGGCAAAGCCTTCGTGGCCAGGCTGGCCAGAGAGCTGGGATCTGGAGGGAGCAGCGCCCAGGCTGCTGCGACACCACTGCAGCCACAGCAGCACGGTGCTGTGTCAGAAAATGTGGTTCTCTGGCACGCCATCCTCGTGGCACAGCTGGGAGAAAAACTGCGGCATAATCATTGCTTAAAGAGTACTCCTCCTTTCCCCCCCCACTTTGTAAGACATCTCCCTGGGAATTCCCTGAAATTTAAATATATTCCCCCATCCACATATTTTGGGCCCTCCAGAGTATACACACACTTCAGCCTCGAAGGTTGTTCATGCGCCCTGGCCTGGTGGCTGTATTTTGTGTTGGGGTTTGTTTGGTTTAGACATACTGTTGTTTCATTTGTTTTGAAGATGCAAACCACACAATGAATTCCACGGATTCTGTGAGCGGTTATGAATAGATGGGGATGAACAATTCAGGAAGAAACCAAACAAATAGTTTGTTTGGTCGCTTAACTCTCTTTCTCTGAACATGTAGGCTGTTGTGCTCTTGCATATCTGCCTGGAGCAACTCGAGGAGTCACCCCCACCTTGGCTTTTGTCACCTGGAGGTTGGCATATCCATGGCTGAGGGACAGTAAGGAAGAGGAAACCAGGATGTTCCTTATGCCTCTAAGCACCGTCTCATCCAGCTTAGTCTGTGTATGGGATTTAAGCTGACTTTATTAAGGAATGTTTAATTGATGTTAATGAACCTGCTGTTGTTGTCTCAGTGCGGACTAGGAGGGCTTGCATATGCCATTAGTACAGCTGTGAGCATGGCTTGGGCTGGAGGACTTAGAACAGCCCTGTTGTGCTACCATGCTGATGGAGTTTGGATGGCAAAACCCCTGACCACTCCCTCTTTATCCAAAATATGGTTAGAAACAGCCAGTGCATTGAAAAGGGAGGGTGCTGAGGCACAGTGATGGGTACAAGTGCTCAGCAAGAGAATGGCCTGTTTATTCACACTCATCTGCTTGTTTGTATGATTCCCTCTTGCCATTCTCAGGCCTGTGTCTGGCACGCCCCAGGGCTCCTCTCTTTGTCCTTCTATGTGACTTCTTATTTTAAACTTTTTATTTTAGTTTTTTTGTAATTTTAAACTGGCTGGAAGGTGGGAGGCTTTTGCTCCAAACACACAGAATTGCTGTGGGACTTTTTCTCTGGAGGCTGAGCTCTACCCAAAGATGTAAACAGGTGAACCTTTATGTTCAGGTGTGCATGAGTCCTGGTGGCACAAGCATTAATTTTAATGGTGCTTGTATATTATAGCCCAGGTGTTACGTCCCAGCCCTGGATAAACCATGGTTGCTCAGTACAGCCATTCTCCATGGAAAACCATGGATAAACTAACCTTTTCCCTAGGCAAGGATATGGTGCAGAGGAGACATCGAGGATTAAGTGCATAGGAAGGAGATTTCAGAGCAGGTACCCACCGCGATGGGCTCCGGCCCAAACCACAGATTAAGGCAGGAGAAAAGCATGGCTGTGCTGATTTTTATCTGGTAATGGTCCCACTGGGACCTTTACTGTCCCTCTCCAACCGTGTCCGAATCACAGATCCAGTGGCACATGGCACCCCACATGCAGACCGGGGCCCGACAGGTTGCCTGGGGGGCAGCTGGGCCCACACTTGGAGGGCTGCAGCAGGGAGCTTCTGCATATTTGACGGGTTTGTGTACAGATGTTTGGTAGAAGTGTTTACACCATTGCGTGCCTTGTGCTTACAATGTATATGGTACATATGGGCATAAATCAGCGCCTTGACAAAGCAAGGCAAAAACATCCCAGCTGGCTGAGGAAACCCGAGGAGCACATTGCGCTGCTACTGTACGGCGACGGCTTTGATTGAGCACGAGCGTGCTACCGGGGTGGAGGATTTTTCCCAGGCCCGGGCTGTGTGCACATGGCCGGGCTGGTTTGCGTCAGCCGCTGACGCACGTCCGGGCCCCGCGACGTGGGTCTCGCGTGTGCTGCCCATGCTGGCAGTGCTGCGGCGGCCGGGGAATGAGGGCGAGCCGTACCGGCCGCCAGGCGCGGTGGCGGGCGTGGTGCCCGGTGGCGGCCGAGCCCCTTGCACGAAGCGTGGGCGCCCGCCAGCCGGCGAGGAGCACCGAAAATACGCGGCGTGGGCCAAGGGGGACCTCGCAGGCGCCAAGTGGCTCACTCCAAGGCTGTTTGCGAGGGGACTTCGCTCCGGCGCCAATGCAACATGCTGTCCTGTGCTTGAGGGCAATGGGGAGGTAAAAGGTGGGCTGCTGGCCTGGCCAGGGGCAGGATGGCTCTGTTGGGCGTCCCTGGTGGGGCAGAGAGGGGCTTTACAGTGGGGTACAGAGGCCTCTGAGGAGTCCTCCTCTCCAGCAGGGTGTATGGTTTCAGTGTGGTGATACCCGATTCCCTCTTGGCTCTTCCGGGCATCCGCCCACACCTTTTGCCTGTGGGGACCAAGGACTAGGCTGATCCCCTGGTGCCCAAGGGTGTCCCAGGATGCAGATCAACAGGAAGAGTGGAGGAGCAGCTTTCCTTCCCCCCGGATCGCCTTTCAGCGCTGGTGCCAAGCTGAGGCCGCAGGTACGCTGATGGTACAGGGGGAGAGGCAGCCTTAAAAAAGGAGAGGTTGCATCATGTGGGGCTGGGCAGGCTTTGGGAGGCAGAAACCTCATCTGTTAAACACATACCGCCCCCCCTCCGCCAGGGAACATTCAATCCTCTCTTTGATGGACGTCCAAGAAAATACTTCTTCCACATCCTAAACTTGTTAGCACCAGTTAATCATCTTAACCTTCTTCCCCTCCGAACACACACTCCAATGAGTTTCCCATCGCTGGCAGCTGTTAAAGACGCAGCGACGCTCTTCCCACTGACTTTTGCAGGCGAGTGTGCAGCCATTAATTATTGAGCACCCCGGCTGTCCCCAGGGTGGGAGAGCACAAACCCATGTCTTGTGCTGGAGACTCTTCAAAGCGACTGTCCAGTGTGGCACTTTGAGGGTGGATGCAGCTGATGCAGCTCTCCCCTTCCAGGAGCTGGACCAGCTCTCTACCCCTCCAGGCACTACCTTGCTGACATTCGTGAGCATTGTAAAAGAGAAGCCCTGGAAAATATTTTTCCGCATTAGAACGATACTCTGACACATCCCAGATAAAGGTTGCAGAATGCCAGCAGCATGACAACCACAGGGTTGGAGAGATGTGCTCACATGTGGGGTCTGTGCCGTGCAGCTGGTGAGGGGAGGGGGCTGTGGCATGGCACCTGCTAAGTGGGTATCTCCATTTCATCTGGCTATTTCTCCCCTTTCCTGTATGAAAACCCCCTTGTTGCCCATTGCAGTCTTTGATTTTGGTTCCAAAATAAGCTTGTGTTTCAGATAGAGGAAAGGTGGTTCCTCGGTGCATCCATCCTCTCTGCACTGCCTGTGGCTCCAGTGGGGCAATGGTGCCCTTTGGTGCTATCTGCCTCTTGCACATGTGGGACTGGGAGGCAGCCTGCTCGCACAGGCTCCCTGCACCAATTCATCCCCTCATTCCCCACACCAGAGCTGCGATGATTCCTGCTTGCCCATCCTGTTCCATCCTGGCTGCTGTGGCTCAGTGTCTGTTTCTTCCTCATGCGATGTCTTGGGCGAGCAGCATCACAGACGGACTGTGCAAGCAGGAGGTAATTAAATCAGCGTATTCCCCAGGGAGGGGAGGCTGATTAACAGCACATTTTCCCCACGCCGGGGGGCTGAGACGCACACGGGCAGTATCAATCCATCGCTTGCCTCACTCCTCTCCCTCAGGATGTCTGTTTTTTTTCTTTTTGCTTTTCTTTTTTCCCTTCTTTCAAAGGGAAGATGAAGATTGTATCAGCTGAACTGGAATCTGAACTGACAGAGCTTTGTGCGAGGGACTTGTTTATTATGATTTGGTGTTGCTCTGGGCAGTGTGTGCGCCTCACTGGGGACCACCCAGCTATCCCAGCCACACCAGGCTCCCCTTGCCGTGCGGCTCAACCAGCAGCAGGTAGAGGACTGTGGGGCTGCTTTGCCTTTGGGAAGGGGTCTTACAGAGACCAAATCTGGTTCTGGAATGTGGCACTGGGTGGATGTGGCCAGATCCTGGTGGCTGCTCTTTTCTTGGCCTTCGCCTCTGTCATCTGCCACTGCTGTCTAAGGGAGGAGATGTTGCTGGAGGCAGTGGCAGCTGCTGTGAGTTGTGTGTTGGCCTCGTCCCTAAGCTGAAGCACACAATGGCTGGGATTTTTTTTTTATCCTTTTTTATTTAGTTTTTAAATATTAGCTCCTTATTAGAGTGATTTTGGCAGCAAAGAGGGAGTAATTATGTCTCCCAAAACGGTACTCATTGCCCACAGATTAACTTCCCCTTAAACCCTACTATATACAAGTGCCACACAGATGAAAGAGGGGTTGAAACCCCAAAAGCAGCCCACAGAGCTTATGAGTCTTTGGCATTGCTCTGGCCACAGCGAGGGAGCCATGTCTCAGCTCTCTGCTCACCAGGGAGTGAGGTACCGGGCTCTGACCTGTCAGAAACCCATGGAGAAGCCGTGATATTGAGAGGCTGTTTTCCATCCCCAGTGCAATGGGATCTCATGTGGGCTTAAAAGTGGAAGGAAAGGAGAGGGGGGAAAAAAACCCCATCCTTTTTTGGAAGATGTAACCTCATGTTTCTTAGTTTATCCTGATGTGTCTAGGGATCTCTTGTTTATGGATGACCTGAGTGCTTATAGAAAATGCTTTTTTTCGGGGAAAAAAGGAGGAGATGGGAGTTATCAGGTGCGGTTGTGAACAGTTCTCTCCTTGAATTCCAAAGCCATCCTGGATTAATCCCCATGCTCTGTTATTGCACTAACCCCTATCTTAATGGGCAGGATCCTGGAGTTTCTTGGGACAGTGATGGGAAGAGCCTCTCAAGTCTTTTAGGAGGGGAAGCTACAAAGATGCGACTCTTAAATTGAGGGCTGGTGTGGGGCACGCGCTATCCCCAGCCCCACATGGTTTAGCATGCCTTCAGCCCCTCCTCTACATTGGTTTCTCTGTGTGCCTTTCCCCTGCAGCAAACTGCTGCAGACCTCAACTTCTCATTCCTCCTTTTTGCTCTCTTTTGTTTCTAGAACAGTGAGGGTTTCCTGTATTGGTAGGACTTGGACCTCTTCATCAGTGGCTGAGAAGCCTCAACAGTTTTTTACCAGGTGTAAGACACACCCCATGTACTTCGAAGAAGTTTCTCTCTAAATGCAATGCCCTTTTCCCCTTGTGCCCTTTCCTTTTGTCTGGGAGGAAGAGCTTCAGAGTAACTGTTTTCTAAACTTGCTTGGTTTTCTTCCAAGTCTTTTTTTCTCTGCTCTGGGGAGAGGGGAAAATATGTCTTTTCCATTTTCATTGTGCTCTCTTTTCTTTTTGAGATTATAATGGGATCTCTCACTACCTTAAAAACTAACAACCTATATGCCTAAATAAGAAAAATCTTTTAGTCTCAAACAAGATGGAAGTTCTGACAGTTTAGCAAACTTACTGAGTCAAATTTGCCATGTTGAGAAGATGAGAGAATACAGGTGCCTTCCAGACTGCGCTCCGAGGGAGGCAGCAGTCGGTTGGGGTTATTTTTTGCCTTTCCCGTTCGATGGCTCTCTCCATAGTGTGTGCTGTGCAGAGCATCTGGTTTTGGCGCTGGGGGCGACAGGGAAGGGATCCGCACGCTCAGTTCATTCTAGGTAAGGGAAGCCGTGAGTCCTTCGTCCCTGTGAGCCAGTGCGGGTTGTCTTCATATGCGCAGCTGTCCCAGCCTGGCTCCCACCAGGCAGAGCCCAGCACAGGAGTAGCCAAGCTAAACCAACCTCTCCGAGTTCGAGACGTGCTAAGAAAGCATCAGCTAGATTTGGATGAGTGAATGAATGCTCTCCTCTTCCTGCGCCATAAAACACACTGAGCAAACCCACTTAGGCTCGTAAACCCCATCGCATTTTTCCTTTTGAAGGGACTAGCACCAGCCCCACTCTCCTCCACATGCTCTGTTTGGAAGCAAGGCAGCACATCAGGAAAGAGCCTGAAGGAAGAATTTATGATGTCTCTAATTAGTCAGTTTGTTCCATCCTCGAAGAAGAGGATAACGAGCGACAGGGATGCATTGCTGGCCTCTAGAGGAAGAGTGCTGTGGCTTAGGCTCATGTCCAACTGCTGATAGGGTAATTAGTGGTAACTGGGAGCTATCAATCATCTCGGGTGGAAAAACGTCTGGGCTAAAGGAAAGACCCTCCCAAACATTTTCATAACTCAAAAGGGTGTGAGACAGGGTCTGGACGACAGTACTGGCAGTCCATGAGGTATTTGAGGAAGGAGTCTATTAAAAGATAAATTGAACACAATGGTCTTTTGTTCGTCCCTGGGTAGGTGACAGAATTCACTGTTATAAAAATTGCAAAGTATTTTGGAAGGAGGAAGGAAGAAGAAAAGAGTTAGCAGATGGAAAAGAGGGAAGAATAACAAGAATTAGAGGGAGAAAAAAGTAACAACGCACTAGTTATTAAAATCAGCTGCTAATTGCAAAAGTGATATAGGAAGAAAATGAATTCTGCAATTTGACAAGTAAATAAAATGTGTCATTTGCATTTTAATTGAATGATCAGAGAATTTATTTAAATAATTATTAGATATACTAAGGTACAACTTTCTACTTTTCCCAGACAACCACATTACAAGAGAGATTTTAATTTTCAGCAGGAAGTAAAAATGCCATGGATTTTGGTTTTTGCTTTACCCAGTCATGATTTACTTTGGCCAGTTTTCCCCCGTGGTTCCTTCCTAATTCTGAGGCTGTCTGAGGAGCAGGACTTGTGCAGGGCCTGGCCGAGTGCTGAAGAAGCGGCCAGCTCCTTGATGGAGGAATGTCAGACTCCTGAATAACCAACTGCAGTTTTCAAACTGGTTTGGATCTCCAGAGTTTTCAGACACCACCTTCTTAGTCTTGCCATGGAACAGATGTGTTAGAGAATGTAGGGTGGGAGCAGCAGAGAGATTATCAAACATCTACTCTGCCAAGGGTAAGGAGTTGTTGGAGTGGTAGCTTGCTGCATTGGCATGTGTGTCTTCAAACTAGAAGTTGTGAGGTGCTTCTGGAAATGTCCAGGTATCTGAGATGGATTTCAAAAACACAGAAGGAGCTGGAGAATTGGTGGGATAGTGCCCCTGGAAAACAGGAGCTGGGGAAGAAGTTGAGGAAACTCAGCCTGGCAGGGTAACTGTTGGAAGCATGAGGAGCTATAGGAAGGGATCAGCTAAAGAAAATACTGAACTCCTCAGCAAGCTGAAATTCAAGACAGGAGAAAAGTAAAGCTGAAAGGATTTAAAATCTTCGGGTATGCCAGATGAAAATCTGAGAGCCTAAGGTGAGGTGGGCCTGTCAAGGACACCCAAGAAAATGCTGGAGTTGTTCATCGTGAGTGGGAAGGAGACCTTCCTCTTCACTGGAGCATGAGTGCCAGTCACATCAGACAACAAGGACACCAGGTTCCTAAAGAAGTCTCTAAGCCTTTGAGGGCTTGTGGAGGATAGTGACATGTCAGAACATAAGGGCAAGGCAGAGGTGGTGACAGGGAGGCACTTTGTGTCCCTCTGTGAGTAAGACCCTGTGGATAAAGTAAATAGACACTGTGTCTTCTGCCTTCATCACGTTGTGTGCCATTGACTCCTGCAGTGAGCCAGAGACCGGGTTACTGTTTGAGAACTGCACTTCAAGATGCAAACGGGCCACTGATGGGGAGCAACGAGAACAACCAGAGGTCCAGAAAACATGTCTTCTGCAGAGAGACTGGAAGAATTAGGTTTTGTTTAGTCTAAAGGCAAGAGAAGACTGTGGGGAGCAGGACAGGAGGCTTCAAACGCGTAAGAGGTAACCACGAGAAGGAGAGAAATAAAAAAATCTGTTCTTCGAGTTTGCTGTGCATCAAAGGTCACTGACTGACTTAAACAACAACACTGGAAATTTTGGGTAGTCTCTAAGAAAGATAATAAATACAGCCTTATGAATCAGGGCTTGGATATCGCCTGGACTGGGTCACTAGGGAAGCATGTGGTGTCGTCATCCCCAGAGGACAGCAATAGGTTAGAGAAATATTTGCCCAAATGGGCTAGGTAGAGACTTTTTATTCCTTTGGTTGCTTTGAAGATGTTTCCTCCTCAGTGTCGTGTCACTGTCATTCCACAGGAATCCTTTAATCTCTGTTTGGTTTGCTCAGGGGAGGCAGAAGGCGAAGAGAAGGGGGATAGTCAAGAGCAGCAGTTTTGGGCTGGTGGTTTGCTGTAGCCCGGGGGCACACGGGCTGTTTGGCAGAAGGTGGTGTAGCGGGGTGAGCCTGCCACCATAAGGTTTCAATTTGCTGTCCAGGGGTCCGCACTGCTACTGGAAAACCTTGAGGGGGGCCTCCAAGCAGGAAAACCCACCGAGGGAGCTGACCCCTGGGGTCCTTCCCAGCCCTGTTTTGTCTGCTTTCTGTGGCGCGAAATGCTTCAGCATGGCAGGTACAAATGTGATTGTTTGCTGCTTGGAAAGAGCTTGCTGACCCACAGATGCCTGCCCAAAATGAGCATCGCTGCCCAGCCCTGGCCATCCCAGTGTCTCTCCCGTGGCAGTGCCAGAGGTGCTGTGTTCCTCCTGGTGCAGCCAGCACTGTGTGGGCCATCTGCTCTTGACTCTTTCCTGCCCTTTCTTTTCACAAGGGGCTCTCCCAAAGGTTTGTCAGACTATTTCTGCTTGCCTATTGTTGAACCCTTGTCTTTAAGCACTTTAATCTGCCTAATGGGCTACTTGCTGTTATGCCAATGGCCCCAGTTACCCTCATCAGATTCTTCTTGCTCTGGAGGCCGACTGGCTCCCATGATCCTTACAGACATTTCTTGAAACAACCAGAGATGCTTGAAGATGCACTTGGAATCTAAACTAAATTCCACTATCAGACTATCTCTTATTTTTGAGACTGCTGCTTAATCATGTTAATTTTGCTGTGAGGTTCCACCTCGGTGTTCACTGTGATCGTGGCATCCTCTGGACTTCTCTCGGTGCTGTGCTTGTGGCCTTCTCCTTGGCTTGGACTGGTGGTGGTGATGGTGTGCTGGGATGCTCAGGGTGCCTGAGCAGTGACTTTTATCCTCAACAGCTGCTGATATTAACTGCCGAGTCTCAGTGATGTAATGGGTTTGATTTCGGAGGCGAGCTTGAATGACTGGCATAACCTGGTGCCTCAGCTTAGCGTTGGTCAAATTTTTTGGCAGTGAAATCCTGATAGCCCTTTTGCTGTCCAACATTTCTGTGATCCTTTGAAGAAACTCTTGCCACTCTGCAAGGGTGGAGCCAAGAGGGGAATGTTTTAGGGCCGGAGGGGCCTGGCCTTTGCAAGGGGTTCACGCTCTCTGGAGCAAGTTATAAACTCAGGTTGGCTGTTACTGCTGACAGCACCTGCTGCAAAATTTCTGGAGGTTCTGCTTTGGGTTGTCACTGTTGCTTAAAATTTTTCTTATTCTTTTCAACAGTTTTCTTGTCTTTACTTTCCCCTACAGCTAATAACACTGAATCGTGGCAAGGCACATGGCATTTTTGCCTTTTCATTTTGAAGCTCTCTGAGTTAATGTCTCTCTGCCTACCCTTGTATTATTTATTCCCTGATGGAGATGGGGAAAATGGCTCTAGATGACTATGAGTACAGTGGATGTGTTGTGTGAAAACTGTGGCATGGCTAGTCTCTAAAACAGGTCCAAGCCACCATTTGGGCTCCATGCACCCAGCTGGGGTTTGCCTGCTCCCAAATGGGATCACCGTGCACTGAACACCCATAGAGCCAGGAACGAGGGGATCTGGTCCACCCTGGGTAAGGTCATGCTCAGGCCGCTGACATTTTAATCAGCGTTTCATAACTAATTGCCTGGCCACAGCTATCTTATTATCAATTAACATAGTCCCGAATGTCAGGAAGTAACTGTATCTCGCTAACTCGCTAAGGCTGCCTTCTGGGTCTGTGAAATGGCTGGATTTCCTCACAGGGATGGATTACATGTTTACATCTTCCCTGCTGCCAGAGTGTGTAGTGCAGATGACCCAAATAAGCAACAATAATGTCTTCATGTTCTCTCTGTCCTCCTCATCTTGTGTATGCTATAGAGGGGGGGAAGAAAATGCCTTGTGTGTGAGTTCTTGGAACAGACTGGAAGACACCCACATTGCAGGCACTGGGCTGCCTGAATCCAAGAAATTAGAGAGGAAAAAAAAAAAATGCTACAGCATTTGAGAGCCTTTTGAGAATGGACACTTTTCCAGACAGCAGGAAATGCCCTTAAATGGATGGGATCATTTCAATGATCCTTTTGGTCCAGAGAGCATTGCTGTCTCAAGCTGGGAGGATATCTCTGCCATCAGCAGAAGGTCTCTCACCAAACTGACCTGCTCCAATGCGTCCAGCTTTTAACATCTGCTATTTTTGAACATGGGACTTTCCAGATTAGGATAAATATGACACACTTAACAAAACTAAGCATCCCCTCTTCTGAGGCTGGAGAGGGTACAGCTTGGAGGGTGGCTTTTTATCTCTCTGTGTGGGTGAGAGCAAAGGGTTCCTTGCAGTTCTGTTTTCGTTAGTACTGGTTGAACGGACCATGAGGAAGGTCAGGTGAGCAGAGAGCTCTGTGGCATGGGCTTGCTGTTCATTGCAGGTGTGTCCCTTCTGTATCTGCAGTAAGGTGGGTTTAGCCTATCTGCAGACCGTGGCTGCCCCTTTCCTCGTTTGGGCTGCAGGGAAGGCAGAGCTACTTCAAGGAAAATTTGTCTGCATAAAAACCAGAGCAGCTGAGAAGGGACAGTGCAGATGGTGCTAATTTCCAGAGGCCATATGTTTGGAGGGACCCGGGGTACCCCTACAAGAATTCTTTGTTTTCTCAATGTTCAGTTTCAAAGGTGCTCTGGGGGTCTCCTCTTTGCAGGAGACCGCTGCTTCCTCCCACTCGTCCACTCCCGACACGTTCATTCCGTCCCCTCCTCCGTCCCCCACTGCTCGCCGAGCCCCGCAGCTGGATAAACAGCGATCCAGTGCTTACAGCCCTCCGGTGCCTTCCAGCGAGGCACCGGCACGGAGAGAGGCTTCCTGAGCTGCCCGTCGTGGGCGGACGGCCGTGCTCAGCCCGCGTGCCAGCGCCAGCGTCGCTCCAGCCCCATCAAGATCAGGTTCAAAACACACGGCATCTGGAGGTGCTAATTACAAACGGGGGTTCTCTGTGCAAGGCTGAGGGATTTGGTGGTCCAGGAGCTCTGGGTCTGTCTGCTGGCTGGGCTTAGCTATGGAATGGGCTTAGAAAAGTTCATGGTAGCTTTGATCTCTGCTCTGTTGTTGACTCATTGTCCCTTCTCTGTTGACTCTATGGAAAGGGAATCTGGCTCATCTCCTGTGCAGCACCACCTCTGTCTCACCCCAAAAGAGCCTGCTGTAGGGAGAGGATGAACCCCCAGAGGCGTGATTTGTACTTGTGGCTGTTGATAATATTGGCTCCTGGTTGTTTGTGGAGCTC
The DNA here is from genome assembly GCA_013399855.1 of Oxyruncus cristatus. Classification (NCBI taxonomy): domain Eukaryota; kingdom Metazoa; phylum Chordata; class Aves; order Passeriformes; family Cotingidae; genus Oxyruncus; species Oxyruncus cristatus. Next base: position 736,682 of record VXAY01001837.1, read on the forward strand.
TTTGGAGTTCACCACCAGCAAGAGCTGTCACACTTGGGAGCAAGCAGGCCTGTTTCAACACAGCTGCCCCAGTCTGCCTGGGAGTGCAGGACACTGGTGACATGAGGGACAATATGCAGTGGTGTTGTGGTGGTGACTCTGTTGCAGTTCAGGTGGCTTTTGTGAAGGGTCCCATGCAGCTTGGTCAACTTGTGGGTTTGCCCCCTTGGCTTACAGGGTTGTCAGCATCCCTGACCAGGCCAGACCTCTGGCCAGGGGCAAATCCAGTGCACTGCCCAGGAGAGTCTGGCTCAGCCTGGCCACCAATGTTTGGAGCAGTTGGGAGTGGAGGTGCACCTATCCCTCTCCTCCTTTGCCAGCTCTTTCCTCTAATGTGCATTTACTGCTTGCTGTATTAAGAATACACTTTAGAACCTCTGCTCCACCTTCTTGTTTATCACTGGGGTGGAATGTGACCCGTGCATTTTGCTGAAGCTTTATTTTGATTTGTAGAATCCCCAATGCTTTGCAACAGCTTATCCAGCAGCACCTCCTCCATCCCCACTGTATTTGAGACATCTTGCCTCCTCCTCTTTCTCCTCCTCCTCCTCTGCCTTTTTCTCCTCTTCTGGCCCGTGCAAGATGATATTGCTTTTGGAAATGACAGTCTGAGGGCTTCGCTTTCTCCTGGGTCACACAGACGATCCTGGCATGTGAATCCCAGTCCCTGGATGGTCTCTACCAATTGACTTATTGCAGCCAAGACTCTGTCCCTGCAGCTCCCTGATGTGTGTTTACACAAGGCTGTGCAGTCCCCCCTTCACAGAACCATTAATTTTATAGAGGGCATATAACAGAGACAGGCCTCCTCTATGCCTCCTGCCTTTGATCTGTGTGGGATGCGTGGCCTGGTGGGCCCAGAGCTGCCGGCAGTGCTGATTTACTCTGCTCTGTGGACGAAGCTTCTGGAGCAAACAAGAGCTTATGTTTTCTCTCAGTGGTAATAGCAATCCCGTTACAGGCTGTGCTGCTGGCTGGGTGTGTTGGGGCTGGAAGGGCAGGGATGGATCAGGGTTTGCTTGTCTTTAAGTTTTTCTTTTAATATTAGTTCAGTGGTTTGGCTCATGCAATTCGTGAGTGCCCCAAGCCCACGCAGACAGGTAGGCGGGCTATTAAGGGTCTGCAGTGTTACTAATGGAAATAAAGTCCGTGTATTGGCAAGCCATAAACATTGACCTTGTGACAGGGCGCTCACTCTGAAACAAAATCTCTCCAAAACAGTTCTCTCACAGAACTTCATTGTCATCTAAGCCAGACTCAGAAAACTTTCTCTTTTTTTTTCTTTTTTTTTCTCCCAGTCTGGCATACATTAGGATTCCTGGATCTGAGTCTGACCTTGCCCTCCAAAATGAACTCTCTGATGAGGAACCCTTTTGTTGTTTAGACTTGGCATACCAAGTAGGGCACCGACCTCCGCATCAACGCTGATTGTGGGCGATTGCCAGACCAACCAAATCTGGGTCGCCCCTGAGATCCTGTCCTAAATTTGATTGGAGTTGAGTTGTTGAGCCTTCTGGCTGTGAGTGTTGACCTTAGGTCTGTCTGTCAATCATCATGGAGGTGTTAAGCTTTATTATTTTTTAACCCAAAGGTACCCTTTAGAGGTAACCTCTTCTAAATGAACCACGGTGAAAGCTGTGTCTAACAGTGGCATTTGACAGGGCAGTTTGAGGTCACCGAAGCTTGATAGCCAAACCATTCACTGAAGCCCCTGGTATGAAAGAGTCATGCTAAGTGAGAGATTTCCAGTGTGGAAAACGTTTGTTCATCCACAGTCTCCGGTTTCTTTTATGGACTTTCAGCCAGGGGCATTTTCAGGATGACGACGTATTCTGCAGGTGCTCACTGTGACATCCGCCTCCCGTGCAAGGAGGAGGCTGCTGCCTGTTATCTGTCAGCTCGCCTGTTATACTGCTTAGCCTTACTTCTTGGCACTCTGTGTAGAGGGGAAAAAAAAAAAAAAAGAAAACAAGAGTATCTATAAAGTATGGAAAATGTAGAAGCCCCTGACAGTTGTATGGTGTGTCTTGCTTCTCCCACAGAGAGGAAACCACAAAATAGTGAGTCCAGGGGTTTCTTTCCACACACACAATATCTGTCAGGATTTTGAGGAATTTTCTGGGAACTGATGAAAGAAGTGTGCTTTTTAAGCCCTGATATATACTGTACAACTGTTCTGTACGAGGAAGTTGCAGTGCTCCACACTGGCAGGTTCAAAAAAGCTTTCCAAAATAAAAGAAACCCAAAGGATTTCAGGGAATTTCTTCCAAGAGGGCGGATGGGCTTATATGGGAACATAGGCAGAAGCAAAGGGGAAAATTTGCTTGTATTAAAGAGAAAAGGTACCTGATGGGTTTAATAGTTCTAAGTTTCCTCGGGTGCCTTTTCACACCTTTGCCAGATCACTAACACCAGTGGGAAGTGGATAGGAATTTTAGCAGCAAAGGGGCTCTTGCCTCCCCAGATTCAACTTTCTCTGCCCCCAGGGGTGGGAGGGATGTGAGGTGGAGTCACATAAGTAACAAGTCCCCCACTCATGTGTGTGGGAAGGACCAAACCTGTGTGTAACAGTGTCAAGAGCCTGACTTGCATGGCCTTCCCGACACAGGGCTGTCAGAGGCTGCCCTGTACTCTGTGATTATTAGCAGGTGCTAATTGTGGGGATACTTTAATTAACAAGCAGACGGCTCCTGAAAGTGCATCAGCAAGTGGGAGCAGCCTCAGGATCAACCCCAAGAGATGGTGCAATGTTTTTATCTAGTCCTTCTGGTTAGCATTTATTGCATTAAAATAATTAATTCTTGTTATTTTTTTTCCTCTCTTTCAGGTCCTCCTGTAAGTACCAAACCTCTATGGTTTTAGAAGCTGTTGACACAGAGTTTGTGGGGCATGAACTGGCACAGTCTCCTGTCTGTGGTGTCTGGTGTGGTAGCCAACTTTGCAGTCCTGGCACCCTGGGATCTCCCAAACAGCAAGTACTATGGGTTGTCAAGACCTGCATTGGGGTGGGATTGCTCTTGCCTGCAGTTCAGCCTGTGAGGGGGAGATGGAGGCAGCTGGGGAGGGGGACGCAGCAAAAACATGTGGTGCAGGTGTCTGTGTGTTGCCAGTTGGCCACACGTACTCTGGGGGAACCGACTGCATGTGCTTCACATGCACTGAATGCCACACACTGAACAAGATGTGTGTGCAAAAAAGAGATGGACGGATCACGAACACATGGCAGGAGCTGAGCTGGAGGGACTTGTTCCCTGCTACTTCACCCTGGCTGGCTGAACTGCTGGGCTCTCAGTATAGCTGCACAACTATCCATTTCCAAGGAAAAATTGTGTTGACAGCTTCCTTTTCAAATGTTAGCTAACGTAAAACCTCAGTGCAGATGATTTAGGCTTCAGGAAAATGGCTAGGTTATTGCAGAGATTTTCTTGCAGCTATTAAGAGACCCACAGTGAACCAGCAGCAGCAGCACAAGGACTGAGGCCATGTATCTCTCAGAATTATAAAGAAATACTATATTGTCTCTAGCACAGTCCTTCCAGGGGAAATGGTTTATATTCGTGTACAATAGAGTGACTATAGTGGGTTTCTGTGGAGGAACATGAGAAGTTAAACATACGGTAGTCATCTTTTGTCTGTTCATGCAAAAATGTCTTAAGCAGTTTGCAGATGACGTTCTGAGAAGCAGTTGCCGTGCACAACCTATTTTCTTTCCCATTTCATCAAACTGAAATGCTATAGACTGAGCTCCCCCAGATATACTAGCACAGACTTATTTAATGACAACAATCTTCCAAAAAGTTGCACCTTCTAGGCCAAAAGGTCTGAAAGTGTTTCACAGCTGGAAGCCCTGATCCACACAAACCTTCAGCGATAGCTTATCCCAGGGGCTTTCAGGACAGGCACTGAAGTGGATGTATTTTGGCATTAGCTGTGGGTTTTTGGGAAGAAAGCACTGCTTTGGAGGGGGCTGCAAGAGGAGTCCCTCCTCCTACTTCAGCCTGGGCAGCCATATGTTAGCGTTAAAGAGATGGGCTGGGCACAGAAATTGGCAGTGGTGTTGGTATGTCTTGTTATTGCTGTGAGAAATTAGAGAGAAATGAATAGCTCAGCACAGACATCTCCCAGAGAGCAGTCAGTGCCTTTGTGGGGTGAGGAAGACGCACACTCCAGGCTTCCTCTGCAGCACTAAGAGTTAGAAACCTAATATTGTAATGAGAGATTGAAGCCTGGCAGAAGCACATGAGACCACCAGAGAAGTGCTGACGTTGTTTGCTACTGTATCCTGGCTTATTTCGACCCCTGAATCTGTCTCTGCACGCAGACTTCCAGGACAGGCCGTGAGGAGTGCTACAGCCAATGGAAATAATAAGAGGAAGTCGCGCAGACTGAGTGTCCTTAGCCAAGGTGGAATTTGTCCTGGGTTAGCAGCACCCTCATCTCATTCAGGACCTCTTGGGTTTCTGATGGCTGGGTGAGCGAGACCACCGTGAGCAAAAGTTCACCTCTGAAGAGCCAAATAGAATCCTCCATGTCACCATAGGAAATATTTCCCCCCCTCATATTACTCGTGATTAAAACGGCAGTGGTTTTATGAGCAAACAGACCTGGGCTCCTGCCTGTCTGATTGTCGTACACATTGTTCTGGAGGGCAACCCCAAAGTGCTGACCACCCCACATCTCTCTCCTGTTTTTGTTTCGCAGCTTGCAAAACACAGCATACAGTGTGGCAGGGCTTAGCTCCCAGTGCTGGTGTTGGCTTGAGTGTGGAGGTGGGCAGAAATACTCACTGGAAGTGCACTAAGCCCTGCTTGTAGTCTAGGACAAGGAGGAGAAAAGCCAGGGAAGGGGATGAGCAACACCACAGCAGCAGAAGGGGTCTCCATGCTCTCCTCTTGCCCAACCGATGCTCCCACACTTATTCTTGAAGTCAGTTGAGGCTTTGGTGAAGGCAAGGACAACCCGCAGTCATGTAAGATATTTGGCGAGATTGGGACTAAAAGGGGCAAAGGAAGGAAGGAAATGATGAAATCGTGCAATAGTCCAGAGGTTTCCAGACTCTTGCACTGTCTGGACCACATCCGAAGCAAAAGATCCTCTCACGGACATTTTCTCTCCCATTTCTGATCATGCAACGTTTCTGTGGCAACTGCAGTAATTCCATGCATGAAAAAATAATATTTAGCAGATGGAAAGTAAGGAAGAAAGTCAAAGCCCTGTAATTAGCTTGTTCTCCATGGAGTTGCGGATACCTTCAGAGCCCGTGCAGAGAGCTGTGGATAGAGCCATGCTGAAAGGAGAGAAAACTTCACAAGCAGGAGATTAGGAAACCGAAGCAATCAGAGCTGATGGTCAAGGAGCTGTGGAGAGTTTTTTAATCATTCATTTTCCTAAACCCTTCCATGTGATTTCATCTCTTTATCAAGCCCTCCCTTCAGAGTTTGAAAGTAGCTTTTGCTGTTTCTTTGTATTTGTCCCAGGGCCTCCCAGAAAGGCCTGGGCTCCTGGTAAATATTTCATTCTTTCTGTTTCATCCCCTCATTCTCTCTGTCTGGCAGTACTTTGATCAAGAGGCCTCCAGTGTTTGTAAGCTGGGAGAAGGAAGTCTGGCATAGAAAGTGTGGAATGGAACAGAGTATTGCAGACAGGACATGGCTCATACAGAAGAGGGACCTCAGAAGCTTTGTAGGACCAAACTTGAGGGTAACATAAGCTCCATGAGCATGGGAAGCACTGCTTTTGAAGATGCCTTTGTCAGCTTGAGGGTTTGGTTGAAGAGACACAGTGTGCAGTATTCTTGCTGATGGGACTTGCTAATTGCAGCAGGATTTAGAAGGCCTAAGTTACTCTGGGACAAATGCAAAAGTCCATAATAACAGTATCGGCATCTGAGTTAGTCATGAGTGAGGAAGGAGCATGGGGTTTGGAGTTAGAGCTGCGTGCTTTCCTGGTGATGGCTTCCCGCTCCCCAGGCTGCTGCTCACCTGGAGACTGCACGAGTTGCAACAGGCAGTTTTCTGATGAAGGAGATGCAAACTGTGCTGCTGATTCTCCCCTGACTCAGGACAGAGGCTGCTTGTTGCCTTTCATGCTCCTCTAGCTCCGATGTGGGAACTTCAGGCGGCTTTGCATGACTTCGTAACCAACCTACATGGTATCATCCACCCACGAGTGCTCTCTCCTGGCTCCCTGTCACAGACAACCTTTCCTTATAAACATCTGGCATTTATTTGCTGTCCTACTGGGAGCTCCCCTTTGCTGTTCTTGCTCGGAGGGCTGTAATGCTGTGCAGTCACATACCAGACACGGTGCTGTCATGTACCACTCTGACACCAGGTACTCACAGGAGACCTGACACAGCTCAGTCCTGACCTTGGGCTCTTCCTGCTCAGGCACCAGCTACAGCAGAGCTGGGAGAAATGAACTCAGCTTTTACCTCAAACCAGGAGGGAGATCAGCCTGGGCTCAGCTCTGGAGGAAAGCAGCACTTAAGGGACTAAAAACAGAGGAAAGCTCACCGTTATGTTTTCCAGCAACCACAAAGGAATGCCAGGGCAAGATGCTGACACCAGGAGTTTTGCTCACTGCCGGCACACAGAGATAGGCAAATATTAGCAGGACTGAGAACAAGCCTAAAACCCTGGAAGAAAGCAGTTTCCCGTGATATATCACGGACAAAATTTTAAATCAAGCAGCTGTTTAGCGTTTGATCCATCTGCAAGGGATGCTTTTGCAAAGCATATATTGCTCCTCAATTTATCAAAACATGGGCTGCATGGAAAGGAATGCTTCCCACACCGAACAGCTCCACAGAGGGAAGTGGCTAAACTTCCACCAAGGAATGGTTTGATCCCAGGCAATAATGTCAGAGTTTGGGTTGTACAGCCAAAAGAGCCTTTGTGTACACCCAGAAAAACAAATAGAGTGAAGTGCCTTCCCCTTCCAGAGATTTCAGACTATGTTCACACGCACTGGGGCTAAACGTGGGGAAAGGCATGAAGAGGTGGCACCGATGGGGCTGGTGTCTCCAGCTGCAGAAACCAGAAAACCAGGTTTGTGTCTACAGACGCAGTCAGCCATGGGCAGGAAAACTCTGTTTTACATAAGGAAACCCCAAACATTGCTGGAAACAGAACTGAGAGATTATTATCATGTCATTTTTGCAAAATATAGAGCAAAAGCTACATGACTGCTGAAGCCATAATCATCAAGATCCTTTAGCAATGAGCTGCTGTCTTCCAGATCTGCACAGCCTTCAGTTTTGGTGACCAGGAATGCAGAGGGGGTGGTTTGTTTTTTTTTAAATTGCGTAGTTAAATTTAACTGCAAGAGGCAGCAAACTGCCTTGTAGGTAAGTGGCTGAAGAAAATTGCCACTGGCCCTGTGTTCACATGTTTACAAGGCTCTGTCCTGTGTCTCCTGACCCACAGTCATTCCCAAAACCACTGTTGGGATCGCTCACACCCTGACAATGCACTGGAAAGTAACTCTAAGGGGTAGAGGACACTGAACACAGCTGCTCATATGTCTTCTTCCAGACGTGCTTTTTCCTGTGTCAGCTTGTGTTCTCACATTTTTCTATTGCTTCTGGACAGGACTGTATTTTCAAGACTAAGAGAATTGTGTTTCAAAGTGATAAGTCTATAAATAAGTAGCTAACACCCAGCTGACTTTGGTCAAGAAAGAGAAAAACGTGACAGTTGGCTACTGCAGGAAGCCAGTTCCCAGGACCTGGATTTTATGAAGTGTTGGAAATTGGGATTGCACTTTGTTTGACTGGATACTCTTGTCCTTCTTTTGCTGCCTAAATTGCAGTGTGTGATTTCTGTTGTGAGATTTGGTGGTTTGTCATATATGCACGTGAACTGGTGGCTCCCCCATGTTCTTAAAGACAGCTTTGGGCACACGCAAATGTACTTTCCTCTCTTTAACTTTCTTTCTACCCCTCAAAATCCCTGGATATTTGCACTACAGCACAAAGCTGCTGCTGTGGTACACTTCATTTGTGCTGTTTTATAACCTTCCTTTTGGTCAGTTACCAATTGCCTCTGATTTTGCCTTAATTGCCAGGGAGACAAGGGTGCGATGGGGATCCCTGGGCGGCCGGTAAGTCAAAACCTCTTGTGTGTGCCTTATCCTCCCCATTCTCTCCCAACCCCCAGGATTTGGGGGGGGGGGCTTTCAGGATGGTTCTTGGCAGGTGTCAGTGTGAGCAAAACTGCTCTCCCTGAGCCCCACACCTGAGGGTCCCCTTGTTGCATCAGGGTGACGAGCCCCGCAAGCCACATACATACCAGGAGGGGTGTTTCCACTCCCTCTGCTGTGCTATCCAGGCCCTCCTCCGGTTCAGCATCCCCCTGGTTGGGTGCCTCCTGCTCCACCTCATGCACTGGCCAGGCTTGCTAACTGTGGGCTTGCTAACACGCACCCCTGCCTGCCACCAGCAGCTGCCCTTTCCAGATAACTCTGCCCTGAGCGAAGGGGACCGTCCCCTGCCTGGCTCAGGGCTGTATTTTGGAGCTGCTTCTTGCTTGGGCATCCCATGGTGAGGATGGGGAGGAGGGCTGGGGCAGGAGCTGACGCCACCCTGCTCATCCCAACCCCACAGCCAGGGTTTTGGGGCAGGACAGCGTGCCCCTGCCGCTGACGCTGTGTTTGTCTCTCTCTCTCTCTCTCTCTTCCCTGCACCCTCTTGCATGTGGCTGCTGTGGGTGCCACTGACCCAGGGACTAAAAGGGCAATCTGGAGAGAAGGTGAGTCAGCTCCTCGTAGCCTGTAGCACCCCCAAACTCTAGGGCCTCCTCTAGGGCCAGCCGAAGCTCCCTGGTCGCAGTCATGGCCACTGCAGCCCACTTTGGGCTTCCACACTCCTGGGCTGCCCCATCTTCCGTGTCAGTGCAAGTATATTTCCCAAATTCCTTCCAGGCTACTCAGCCTCTGAAGACACTGCGTTTCTTGTTTATGACAATTTACTAACAGCATAAGAGCCAGCGGGCACACGCAGGGCTTCCCTCCAAGCTTCCTGGGTTTTAACCATTGACTTTCTTCCCCACTGGCAGCTCTGCTTGACCTAATCGACCTGCAGCTCCCCTCCACCTCCCAGGTTAGCCTGATCCCTGGTGCAAGCAGGAGCAAGGAAGAAAGTGGCACGATATGCTCCTATTTCTGACACAGTGGGACACCATCTCACAGACTGCTTGCCATGCAATGAGTTGGTGTTTTGTGCCCACAAAGAACTGGTGGTTTGCAAAGCACCCTACCGCTGGCCCCTGTTTTGACATGTCAGTGTTACTGTATTTTCCCCAGAGCTGTGAGTATCTCCCACCCATGAGAACGGGGAAATGGAGGTGTTTGAGGTGTGTGAATAACTGAGTAACAATATGTAGGAATTAGGAAAGGGATGAATATTCACCTGGCAGGGGTATCACCTGTGTGCTACCGTACCAGACCTGTTTGCTCGTCTTCATAGTAGATAGAGAGAAAAATACAACAAGGAAGGGTAAAGCAGGACAGAAATTTTCCTTCCTTGCTTTCACTGCTTGCTCACTGGAGCCAACCAATATTATCCAACAGACCAAGATTTCCCCACCTGAAGCCATCCTGCTTTTTCTCTGCATGTCCTTGCATTTCTCGCTGGCCAAAGTTTTCAAACAAACAGTGGAAAAAATCCATTGTCCCTGCTTCCCCAAAGTCCTGTGTGAGAGCCCTAGGTCCTTGGTAGGCCAGTGCTTTGTTTTGCAGAGAGCTCTGCTTGCTTGCAGGCTGCTTGGTTTATGGGATGCTCCATCCCAAAGATCCTCAGCCCTGGGCACTTCTGGAGCTGCCTCTCAGGAATACACTGTGTTTTCCAGAGAGAGGGACATGTCCTGCCCATTGCACGCCGTGGGTGGCAAGGAGCTGGAGAGGCAGCTGTTTTCTTTTCCAGCAAGCACTTTGCTCTGTTTTCATCCACATCTCAGCTGAGTTTGAGAAGTACACAAGCTGCCCGCAGCTCCTGTTTCCCTGGAGCCCAGCACATCCCTCCTTCTTTCCTTTCTTCTGCAGAACACAGTCCTCCTGAACTTGCAGGAAGGAAACAGCAAGGGTTTCAGGCCATCTTTCACACTTGCAATGGGGCAGAACCTCTGTTTTGCCAGAAAGTGTTTTATGTGTTTATAGTTCTCCTTGCTGTGCAGCTTCCATTTTCTGGCACGTCTGAGTGGCTCCAAATGACATCTTCTTTCTCCTGAAGTGTGAGGCAAGAGCCGCGGGAGGCCAGAACGGCAGCTGCCCCATAAGCCCTGAAGTCTCACACCTGAGGCACCCTCATTTAACCCCAGTCTTGACAGGAGTATCATTATCTTTGTATTTTCCTTTCCTCTTTGCTCACCCCTCTTCCTCTCCCGCACGTCTCTCTGCAGGGTGCTCCAGGAGAAGCCGGCATGTCTATCATCGGGCCCCGCGGTCCGCCCGTAAGTGGCTTTTCTCTCTATTTTTGGCTGATGCAGGATGTGGGTAAGTTACTTGGAAAGACTGAGGAGGGGCACTAAGACACAGCATCAGCTGGAAGGAGCAAAAACCCTGTATAATGTGGTTCCCATACTGAGCCAGCCTTGGTTTTATACTGCTATTATATACTATATATAATGAAATTACAGCTCATTCTCCAGAACAAATGAGGAAGCCTTCCCTTGCAAGGAAACCATATTCCTGCATTTAAAAGGAAGAAGCATCCTTTCTTATTGCAACAGGGCTGCTACCACTGTTGCAGAAAATACACCCTTTGCCTGGCTGATCTCAGCCTTGGTTTCTTCAGCGGAAAGTTTCTTCAAAACTCCCTGATTTTGATGAAGGAGCAGGATCTGAGCTAAGCGGGTGAGTGGCGAACTCACAAGGACGTGTACTTTGGAGGTCTTACCGAGGACCCAAAATCTTGGAAACTATTTGTCAGCATATTTACCGCTGTCTGGACGGTCCCTTAGCTGTCTGGGGTGATGAGGAAAGTGCAGGCAGGATTATGCATCCTGTTCCAGCAAAAGCGTGCCTGCAAGGTGCAACAAGTCAACCAGACAAAGCTTTTTGCAAGGATAAGGTCATAAAAAAAGACCAAAATGAAGGTTTGGAGTGTTTACGTGCCCTAAACACTGGATGTTTCTTACACTGTGGTTCAGCTGTCAAGCCTCTGCTTTTGTGAGGGTGCAGCCAGTCCTTTCCACTCCATCTCTGCACAGCCTCCACCAGAGATTTCCATGAAAAAAAGACCTGGAGATTCAATTCTTTCCCTCCCAGTGGGCACTTCCGATTTTGATTAACCTGTGAAGAGCACTGTCCTTGACCTGCAGAGAGGATGGGCCACTAGAGCCTTTGTTTCACAGCGGAGGTCAAGTGAGAGAGACCTAGGCAGTGAGAACACTTGGCTACATCTGGCTTTCCAATTAACTCTCCGAAAGCCCCATGGCAAGTGTTTCTAATGACAAACAGCTTTGCCGGGTCCCAGACCCACCTGCCTGGGATGCTGGTGTTTGAGAAGTGACAGAACCAAAACCCAGGACCCAAACAATATGCCCAGCAGATCGTCCCTGGCCATGTGTCCAGGCGAGGAGGAACAGCTGGCGGGTCTCTCAGTGCCAAACTCTGAGCAAGACCACCCTGCTCCACAAACAGCAGATTTTGGAGTGTAAGTGCCTTGGGGATTTTGCTGTTTCTCCCAAGCCTGTGGCTCTCAGCCTTCTGGACAGTGTAGTTACAGTAATTGGAGAGAAAAGCCATCAGTCCCTGTCCACGTAGGTCCTGCAAAGAGAGACAGGCATCGCTGTTTTCTTGAAGGACACGTTTGCCTGGTTTGCAAGACAATTTTTAGTGTCTGCTTCGGTGCTGCTGCCTTTGCTGCGGTTTGGGAAAGTGCAGAACATGTTGCATCTTCAAAGGCAGCAGAAAATTTAGATGGCAAATGGTATCTAAAATGGGGTTTTGCCTACACCAGTCAAAGCCCTGATGTGCACAGTTCCACACTTTTCCCGCTGCAAAGCCTACTGTGAAGATGATCCAGTTTCCTGGGGAGCTGGTGATAGGTCAGAGGGATGGCTGAGCACTGAAGACAAACACGGAAACCATAGCCAAGGGGCCACTCGGAAAGACGTGGGATGACAAATAGTTTCCAGATTTTTGTTTGGAGGTTGAAGTTTTCGCTCGAGCTCAGAGCTGCTTAACTTCTGGCCAGAGAGGGACAGTGCGCCGATAGTGGCAGAAACAGTCTCCATGATTTGGCAGCTCCCAGGATTGCATTCTTCATACAATCAACATTTTAAAAAGAAGGCAAGAAAAAGCAGCCACCCAACAAAAACAGTCTCTTGGCATCGCTCACTGCTGAACTGTTGTCTTGGCGTGATACCGTGCAAATCACTCTGCTGTCCTCCAGAGAAAGAGGCAACAGTCTGTAGTCTACAGAGGAAGCCAAATTGCACCATTTCCAGGTTTTTCTCTCTAATTCTTTTTTTAGCACTTCTTGTCCGGGGAGGTGTCCAGCAGGGAACCAGAATTAATGAATTGTGGCTAGGCTCTTCTTGCTTCTTGCCTTTTCAGAAGCCAGCGGTGGACAGATCCTCTAATTTATAGCCTATCTTCCCTCCTGGTCACTGGCCAACAGGACCAGGTGGTTTTGTATGTATCTTGCAAAGCAAAGCTGACCAAGTTCAACTCTGCAGAACTAAAAAACCAGTGCAAATGTGATTAGGTCCTGCTAGCATTGTGTACAAAACCAGAACTGCCAGTGCAACATGAGGCATTTTGTGGTACGAGCACATCCCTCAAACTCTGCAAAAGGACTGTTTGGCCCCATCCTCTGCAGGGTTAAACCTTCACCAAGTCTCTCTGCACGTAGAGATTCTCTGTTCCTCTTTCTGAACCTGAAGGTGAAGCTCTGAGATCTCTCCTGAAGGATTCTTACTGGTTCACGGTGGCAAACCTCAGTCTCACAGCCCAGCAGGCCCGTCCCCTCCTTCCCCTTCCCTTCCCTCAGCACCACACAGGATCGCTCTGGTTAAGGCAGAGTTGCACCCTTGTTTATAGCTCTTTCCTGGGAAACCCTTGTGGGACTCAAACAGTCCAATCATGGTGTCTCAAATTGCTGAAGAAAGCATTTTCTTCCCCAGAATGGGAGAGCACATAAGGAACCTGGGCTTTTTGGCATCATAGCATAGCTTTCAGGGTAGGCAAGATGCCACAGTGGTCATTTGATGAGCATGGTACAGGATTTACCTCATCCTGCTGCTTCCATCTACATGAGTGTGCTTCAAAATCTGCTGAAGTCTGGACCATATGGACCATATGCTTCCTGACTTGGCTCACACGTTTTTTTATTTTTTTTTTTTTAAATGGAGATCGCAAAAATCCCCAAGTGAAGTGGTGTCTTTACTGGATACCCACAAATCTACGGTCACTGTGACCTGGGATGTCACAGGTCCCAAAAACTGAAGAACTGGAAAAAATGAACAGCCAGCACATTTTCCCTTTTTTTTTGGTGTTTTTAAGTAGGAGGTGAAGAAGCTGGCAAACACATCCCAAGCCAGTGTTTGCTGTACCTGATCCCAAACCAGTAGCCAATTCTGGCTAGCTAGCAAGAGGCGAGGAAAAAACTTGGTGCTCATGTTCCTCTCGGCGCACTGCCTAACTCTCCTTTTTCTCTTAGCTTTCAGAGGATAAAAAAAACCCCAACCAAACCAGAAAAGAAAAAAATCATCTCTTCTCCAGAATTATTTGTGAGGAAAATGAATGTGCTGGGACTTGAGATTAGGGGAGAAGCAGAAGGGGGATGGCTGTGTTTAGACACCAGTGATCCGTGAGGCTTGTCTTGCACAGAGCAGCACCCTGCATTAAACGCCTCCGGTTTATGGCAGCAAGAATTGCCATAAAATGAGCTCAGCCTCTGGAATATACTCCAAAAGCCTCGCATATGGGCTAGGGACACCCATTTAATTAATGTGAAAACTTCAAGGAAACTGCTTACAGTCCAAACTGGAGCTGCTCCAGCATTTTCTTGGCCCTGTACAAATTGGAGTGGGGATGAGAGATTTCCCCTTCTTCCCAAGACACTTTCCCCTTGGAGGAGAATTAGGTATCTCTTCAGAGACTCCTAGGATAATTGGTCAGAGGCTGGAGGAAAGGCTCTGTAGAGAGGACTTAAGGTCTATCAAAATTCATTTCAGTTCCTCTAAACTGCTGTCTCTGTTTCATCCTTCCCAGGGACAGCCTGGAACAAGAGGTTTTCCTGGATTCCCGGTAAGTGTAACTGTTAATTTATGAGGTATGGGTGTGTGATGTTACTAGGAAGCCTCATTAGTGCTTGCTGTCTCTCATCATTTCTTCCTGAAACCAATGACCTGATCTGATATCACTGGAAAAAGTAATTTTTTCTTCATTTGTTTTACTTTTTTTTTCTCCTTTTAAGTGATACTTAGGGGAAAAAAACCCCAAACCACACAACTCCAAAAGGAAATTAATTTAAAAAAAAACCCCAAGTGTTAAAATAACATAGGTGAAGCCAGATCTGTTTGGTAAAAGAAAACCGTCCTAGGAAATACCCCAAACAAAGAAAATAACCCCTAGGTAGATGAAATTCCAACCTTAATTGAGCTTTTAGGTGATATTCCAATAGCAGGAAGTGCCTGGGATCCAAAGGGGGCCCTGCATGGTGAGGGTCAGCTGGGGACTGTGTTGGGCTGAACACCCTGGTCATGCCAAAGGGAGAGGACATAAAACATGAGAGGGAATTCTTCTGAAACACTCCTGCAGATGGGCAAGGGAACAGAGAACAAGCCCAGGAGAGGACAAAGCAAATTTCATTTCAATCCTACAGCTGCTGGCAGCACTCTCTGAAGCGCTGAGGCTGCTGGAGAACTCAAAGGGTTGCTATTTATTCATCTGCATTTATCCTGGACAACTAGGAAGCCCAAGGCAAACACAAACACCCCCCACATCCCTGCTCCTGCCACGCAGCTCAGCTGCTGCTCCAGGACACTGGCTGTGCCAGAGCAGGTCTGCGGGGGACACTCTCACGCCTGGAAAATGGGAGGAATTGGCAGCCTCTGAGCTGTCTGACTGGGCTCCACGGCCCTGCCCTGTGCAGAAAGGGGGGCTGTGAGCTGCCCCGGGGCTGAGGAGAAGCAGATCTCTCCAGGCCATTGTGGTCTTTGGCTTTTGGAGGAGCAGAAAACACAAATCAGCCCAGCTCATGAGAAAGTGCCGGGTGGGACAGTGCTCTGTGGAGCCTGTTTCTCATCAAACGGTACCTTCAGCATGTGCTGAGCTTTCTGTCACCTCTTCCCTGGGACACTTTCATTATTCTATCACTGCAAAAATGCCTCTTCCCACAAAGGTGTATGTATGTAACCCTTTTCAGTTAAAGTCTTGAGAAAACTGCTGATTTTCAACTAGTTTACTGGACACTGTAGAATTTTTAATTCTGAGGGCTTTTTTCAAATTGCCTATGAATCCCTCCTCTCTTCCCTTCTTGTGTCTAGCCTTGCTGCTGAAATGGGCTGACAGTGAGCAGGTCGCTGCTGGAGCAATCGGGAATCTGGGCTGGTACTCAGTGGGCCGGGGACCTGCCAAGACCCGGCAGGAGGGCAGAGTCACCTCACCCCATCCCAGTCTGTGCGGTCTTGTGGCACATGGTGCTTCCTGGGGCAGATGGACAGACACCCCGGGGAAAGCATTTCTCATCATTTTTCTTTTTTTATTTCAGGGCCCTATTGGCTTGGATGGCAAACCGGTAAGCAAACAATTTCTCTGCAGGCTTCCTGTCCTGCCTCCTGCTAGATCCCACTGCCCTGCCAGCCTGTGTCTTATACAGTATGTTTTTAAGGGGATTATTTAGCAAAGTCATGCACATGCATGGATTAAAAGAAAATTAGGAGGTTGGCAGGCAGGAGGATACCACAGATGCCTTGGGGGGAGATACAGGAGTTGGGAGAACTAGGGAAGGCAGAGTGTGGCCTCTTCCTTTCTAGGCAAATCGATAAAATAGCATGTCACAAGTACAGCAGCCTGGCCGCTGTAGGGAGAGCCTTAGCAGGCACTCCCACCCTGAATCAGACAGGCAGAGCAGGTCCCCGAGGCACCAGCCCTCTGCCTTAGCCAACAGCTTCCTTTGAAGTTGACCCTACAGCTTCTTTCTCTTTGCTGCTGTGCTGAAAAGAGCTGCAGTAGAAGAGGGAAGGATCCCAAAGATCTCCCTGAGACCTCCATGCTGTCCTTAGAGCCTCCTCATAATCAGCGTCGTAGTAGAGAGACTGAAGTTCTTCCCATCTTTTGGAGAGTCAGGCACAAATACAGCCACTTCCCCATGAACCCAGCAGACAGGAAAACCACAGTTCCATGTAGCAGCCACACAGGCAGGTTCCCCACCAACTTCCTCTAGCCATGCTGCAATGGAAAAGGAGCTGGTAGCTCATACCTCTGGCATCTAACTTCCTGCAGCAGGGTCCTGTTTCTGCCATGAGGAACATGACCCCCAAGAGATAATCCAGCAACCTCTGTCTTCTGCTGTTCTGTGGGCACACATTGCACTCCGCAGAGGCTGCTCTGCCAGCCTGAGGGGGACTTAACCGTGTCCCAGCCATGTCCTGCAGAGCCTTTTCACCTTGTATTCAGCCCCCAGAGCTTTGTTCTGAGCATTTTGGGTAGCCGGGAGTGGTGTCCTCTTAGTTGTGTGAGCAAAGCTCGGCGTTGCACCCCCTTTGGAGGTACCTCCGGAGGTAAGGGGAAAGTGGGGTAAGTCAGCATCTTCTAGTGACTGCAGTGGCCAAAGCTGATGCAAGTTTTCTTTCCTTTGCAGGGTCATCCTGGACAGAAGGGAGAGATGGTAAAAATATACATGTTTGTCTGCAGGTGATGGGTAGGTTTGAAATGATGCTTCCAGGAGATCTGACCCCTGGAAACAAGCTCACAGGCAGGGTAGCAATCTTCATTCAGCTGATGCACAAGCTGCATCCCTAATTCTGTAACTTCGTAATAGCAGTGCTGGGATGCATGGCTGTAATTTTTACATTATGGCTATCAGATTCATCATGTCACAACAGCAACTCTCTAGTTACGCATGGGATGTGTTTTCCTTGCAGTTAGCAATTATGTTCTTTAAATATATTCTGGGAGCTGACATTTTTCGTGGTTGGCCTCATAGCAGAAGTAAAAGTTGATGGAAAGATTTCTCAAAACCCATCTGGCAGCTTTCAACTTATCTAACAACAACCCAAAACAGCGTATTTTTTGTATTAAATGTGTTTCCCCCACCCCCTCCTTGAAGCTCTGTTTCATATGAGCATCATACTTAAAATGCATTTGGTTGAAAATGATAAACTTAGGCCGATGGAAGCCCAAATGCGGTCTTGTTCCTCTTGACATCTCTGATGATGAAATCCCAAACATGAGGATGCCGAGCTAGCAGCTCTGTAGTCACCTTTGCTCACTGGAGTGCTGAATGTTTTCTTCTGCTAATTCCTGTTTTTTGAGCCCGAGTGTCAGTACAACCCTCTGGTAAGCACATGTGGAAGATCCCCGCTCCCCACTCCCGTTGTGCAATCCTAGCTCAGGCTTCAGTCCTGGCTGCTTCTGGTTCCATCCCAGTGCGTCGGCCGAGGAGCCGCACTGTCAGCTGAGGTCCTGGGAACAATAAGGGTGTGTTTTCCTGATGATTTTTCCCCTCTCCTTTTAATAATTCCCCCCTGCAGTGCAGCCAGAACATGTGTGCATTTTCACTCCTCCAGAGTAACACAGGGAACCCAGATCTCTCTTGGGAGTTTTCTCCACAATTGTTTTTAAAACCTGAGTTTTTCACCGACTCCATACACTGAGAGTTGTTGTCTTCTTGTCACTGTAAATGGGAAACCATCTCATGCTCACATATGTATTTCTTTCAAGGGTGCTGCAGGTCCCAGGGGACAACCCGTAAGTATCCAAGTATTCCATCTCATCCCTATCTCCTGTCTCCCTCTAATCCCTCCCCCTTAGCATTCACTGAACTCCTTAATTTACTGAGGACAATTTTGTCACTTTTCTTTTGTAGGGACCCCCAGGACAAAAAGGAGAAAAGGTAAGTTCAACGGGAGACATGTTAAGAAGTAAATGTAAAGAGGGGAAGGGACTCAGTGGACTTGGTGCTGCTCAATGTGACTTTGAGTGGCTGAGGAGTGCAGCAAGAGCAGAGGGCTCAGGGATGGGGGACAGGAGGCAGGCTGCTTGTTGGATGCAAATTGGTATAACTGCACTGAATTTGATACAGTCACAGTGATTTACACCTTTTGGATCTGACCCCGTGTGCCTATTTCAGTCCCCTCTGTTTGTGGTTTAAACTCTTTGCTTTTAATCCTGTTCTTTCACAGGGTCAGTGTGCAGAGTACCCACACAGGGTAAGTCATTAGTGTTATTATCCTCTGTCCCGTGCCTTCCTGCATGTTAATCCTCCCTGGTTTGAGTGGCTTTTTGCTGAAGTAGAGATCGTTTCATTAACGAGATGCGTCATCTGGGCCCCGAGGGCAGTGCTCGGCTGATTGATGTGTTTCGCAGAAAAGCAGCAGATAAGGTTTTCCAGGAGGGATGTTGGTTCTCCGGTCTGTTCCTGCCCACCGGGGCTGACCCCTAGATATCTGCTGTCATTGCTGCTTCCTGGAGATTTGTGCTGGAGAGGGGAAGGTCTGTGTCCTCGCTCCAAACCCCAGCGAAACCTGAGGAGTTGCTGGCAGAGTAGGGGTCACTCACACCTTATGCTGCTGCACCAGCTTCATGCTGCTTCCACAGCCTCTGCGGCAGTTGTGTGGCCAGGAGTAGTGTGGGGTTTGCAGACCTGAGGGAAACTCTGTCATCATCCCTTCCTTCTTAATTTTCCCTCGTGCTGGTCTCACCCCTGCACAGAGGCAAGAGACTGTGCTCCCTGACCTGCCCTGGCCACACTGTTCTGGCTGGTCCCTGTGCCGGTCCCCAAGCCTGGTGGGCTTTCTACCTGCAAGGAAGAGGCTGAGAGGGAGGGTTGACGCCAGCAACCATTCAGTGAAGGCCAGGATGTTGCCCCACTTGCCTCTTCATCGAGGCCTGGCTGGCATGTGCCACAGCCAAGAGCGGAGAGAGTACATCATGGGGTTTGAGGGGATTTAACCAGTTCTAAAAACAACCAGAGTGCTGAAAATCCGCTGGAAATGCACTGGAACGACATCATATGAAGTGGCTGGAATTTGTAATCTGGGTGTACAGGGAGACAGGCTTAAGAGCTTTCTGTTTATTTTTGACGGGCCTCTGGATAATTAGCTGGGCTCTGGTCCCTGGCCCCGAGGGAGCAGGGTTGGGATGCTCCGAGCAGCAGAGCCAGTGGAGAGAGAGCTCGGCTGGCAGCAAGGGAGAAGGGAGCCGTGGGTATGTGCCAGTCCCCGTGCAGTAACAGCCGGTCAGCTGTGTTTATTTAGCGAGCCGGCTCACTAGATTGTTATGTTAAAAAGAAGCTAACAACAGTGTTCACCGAGCAGCGTCCTGGGTCCTGTTACAGCCCTCGGCTCCCACTGTCCCAGCGCCCAAGGTGAAAAGCAGTGGCAGACCCAAAGCAATACTGGGAAGGGAGATGCATCCCTGGAAGTGGCCTGGGCTCAGGCTTGGGGGCAAAGGCACGCTAGTTCGGTGGGCCAGGGTTGTAGGGTGACACGCTGCAGGGTTGTGACAGCGGGAAGAGGGTGGGTGCAAAGCTTCACATCTTAGCTGTGTTTCCTTGGCTTTCGACGGAGGTACTTTTGGTCAAATGAGGCAGCAAGTTCAACGTTTTCAGAAGCCCATGAGTTGTTCCAAGGCAGAGACATGCTCACGGGAAGGGTGACTGTCCTCAGATCAACTCAAGAATGGCTGTGCTGAAGGCTCTGGTCACAGACTCTGCATGCTCAGGGAGCCCGAGGCACAGACCAGCCAACAGAGGTGCAGTTCTCTTTCTTCCTCCCTGAACAAAAATTAGGGTGTTGTAAAAATGCTACACAGCTGAATTGCAATTTATTCTTGCTTTTCTGTTTGACAAGGTTCTTTGTCAGATGTTCTGGGTGAGGAAATGAAAAGCAGCATCCTGAAAAACCAGGGATGTTGTTTCAGTTTTGTTTCATCTTTGTTTTCGTAGGAAGGAAATACAAGGTTGGGCTATATGCCTTGGCTCTTGTTGTAGTTTCCTATTTTTTTTCTATGTAAGTCTGTATGGCCTGCACTGCTGTGAGGGAAGAGCCCAGGCACTGGGGCTACACATTTGGGGTGAGATGGCTGTTCAAGCTGCTCAAAGTGCCGCTCGGGGGAAGGGGGGACCAGGTGTGCTCTGCTCTCAGAAATGCCGCGTGTACCTAACTGACCCCGTTCGTCTCACGTGTCTTCACTGTTCCCCAGGAATACCTCAGTACCACCCTTGCAGCCCTGCGCTCTAACCAGATCCTTACGCTGAAGGTTTGTGGGTAATGATCTGATGTGACCCAGTTCTGAAGCAAAGGCATCAGGATGTGGATCCAATATTGCACATTGCCTTCTGAAAAAAGTTCCCATTGGGACAGAGGAGGCAAGGCAGGAGCTGGGTGGGAGAGCCTTCAGAATTCTTCTCTGAACTCTCCCACTTGCACCTGAATCCATTGCTGGGTCTTGTCTTGCCTCTGTTTTTTTCCTCCTTATCCTTCCCAGCATTCTTTTTCTGCTTCTCTTGTAAGCTGCATAATATTTCAGATACCCTTCAGTGCTTGAGGAGCCAGGCCAAACCAGCTCAGATGGCTCTCCTGAGCTATGGGGTCTCCTGCACTGTCTTTTAGAAAGGGGAAAATTGCCTTTGGATAAAATCAGCCCAGCTGAGTTTCCAGCAGCACTGCTTCTGGAACAATAGCTTGTGGCTGTCTGGATCAGAGCATTTGAACACAACCACCTGATCACAATGCTGCAATATTAGGTTGCCACTTCTCTTTGCAACAGGACTGGATCCTTGCTTTCACTGCACACAGGAAGGACAATGTTCAACGAGAATAAAGGGCGCTGCTTGGAAGCGTACGGTGACTGTGGTGGGAGACCTGTAGGCACACCTCTGGGATCTGAGCACAGCTCACACGGGGAATGGTGCACACGGGCACGATTTTGTGTCTCAGCGCAGAAAGCCTCTCTCTCCTCTCCCTGTGTAAATCGAGAGCAGCTTCAATGGAAAACTGATAGCAACAGAAGAGTGGATCAGGCCAGAGGAGCATTCCTGGGCCTGGGGCCGGCAGAATGGGTGCCAGGCTGACAGCAGCGTGCATGCAAGTGGAAACTGGATACAGCAGAAGGATCAACAAATGCTCCTGAGCTTTAGTGCATTTGATTTCTGTGTGTCCGGGTCAGCTTTGTGCCCTAAGGCAGCATTCTTGGCTATAAGCAGTCAGAGGGTGATGTTACTGTTAAGCAAGGAAAAGCAAAGCACAGGCTACCAAGGCAATGTCCTGCTCAAGGCTCTAGTTCCTAGGCCTGGTCTTCTCCCTTGGCCATGGTGGTTGTGTCTGCCCAGCTAAGTGAAGCACGCCAGGACCTGTTTGTTGACCCCAGCTAGCCTCTCTCCCACACACTGAGGAAGGGTGAGACCTGGAGACATACTGGGTTTCTTGTAAGGGAAGTAGGAAACTGCCCTTGGAACACTTGGAGAAAACTGTCATTTGGAGAATTGCCCCAAACCTGATGATGAGAAGTAAAGAGAAACAGTCCCATCACTGGAGATCTTAGCAGAGCCAGTGATGTCTTGCAGCTCCACTGCTTAAGGACATCAGTGGAGCTGAGTTAAAAACGCCCTGGGTAAGTTCAGTTTCCGAGCAGAGGAAGCTGTATAAGCTCTGCGCAGTGGGAGTATTGGGATGGTGAGTGGCCACCCTGCACCTGCCAGGCTGGCACTGCCAGTCCCCCCGTGAGCGACGCGGGGAGCTCAGAGGTCTGCCCGCAGGTCCCCATGCTGTGCTCACGCCGGGCTTTATTTTCATGGCAATCTCTCTGTTCCCCTCTTCTCTGTTCTTCTCCCCTGGCTACTCGGTGCCCTAATGGCCTCCTTTGCCCTGTGACCTTCTGGTTTGATCTTCTTCAGCTGTTGCCTCTCCTCAATTCAGTGCGGCTGGCTCCACCTCCGGTCATAAAGAGACGCACTTTCCAGGTAGACTTCTCCTCCTCATTGCCTGTTTCTAAGCTTATCCTGATGCTTGCCATTAATCAGCTTGCTACCTGTCTTTCTTCCCCTACAGAGGGGTTTCCAAGAGTTTCAAGCAGAGCCGAGGGACTTGCTTTGAAGCGGAGGAAATCTTTGATGTGATAATGTTGCTAAAAAGAAATGCAGTGAAGCCAGTTTTTTAAACTGAAAGAAATGGGCCATGAAACTGTTCTTAGGGCTGTCGACAAGCAGCCTCCTCCCTAAAGGAGTCAGTTCCTGCATATTCAATCTCCAGAAGAGGTTAGAAACCTCTTGCTGAAATGCAGCTAATGTCTGTGAAATTTAACTGAGATGAATGAATAGGCAAATGCTTCTTCTAAGGACTAGTCTAGTCTGAGGCACTTGGGAAATGTGTTTAAATAAGCTCTTAGAATGGTTTCATTAAATTGCATTAAATCTTTGTGTAAACACATTTATTTTTGTTTCCAGGACCATAATTCATGTTTAGTTTACTTTGGGAATTAATTCATAAAGTGAATTACGGACATATGAGCAGTGAATAAGAGTGGCCATAGTCAGAGTTCATGTGGCTTTTAATGAGCCCACTTTAAGCTCCCTCATTCCATCAATTGGGATTAACTCTCCCGTGTGGACAAACCGCTGTAATTACCCCGTGAAGTGTGCTGGGCACTCTCTATTAAGTGGCTGGGTTTTGTCACCCCGCTGCCTGTCTAGACAGTTGGATGCTAGCAGGGAACTGCAGGATGCAATGAGAGACCTTTACCATGAGGTGCCTGGTCCTTGCCCAGCGCTGGACAAATCCTGAGCTTACCACTTGAGCCTGTGCTTTCAGTTCAGTTTCTATCGATTCAGCGTTTGCACCACACAGAGCCCCATGGCTTGCACTGTTTGCCCTTCAGAGTGACAGTCTGGAGAGCCGGGCCAAGGACTGACCTCTTGGGAAGGCTTTGAAAGCTGAAGTTCCTCTCCAGGATGAAGTGGGAAACTTGAATAGCTGCCCTACGTCCTGTCGTCAGCCAGGGCTGCAAATTCCCTCTGTCCGCAGAGGCTTTAACTTCACCGGAGAGTTTTGCCATGATCTGTTTTGCTGTTGCTGTTTCATTCTCTAAGTGCAACAGAGTGCAATCCGCTCCTAAAGGTCTGCCAGCCCCAGGCAATTCCAGGAGCCCAGCATATGAATACTAAGAAAAAGAGTGAGGCTACAAAATGAATGTAGCGCCAGCACCTGGAAGAGAGGAAAACCCTGCTGCTGCCTCTGAGCACATCAGCAGGAGCGCTCTGCCCAAGGGCTGGGGCTTAGCCGAGACAGGGGCTGAGCAGGGTGAGGAGGCTGAGCAAGCATTGCAGTGCTGGGGCTCAGTCAGGGTGGCTGCCCGGCTTTAAAAGAACTGAAAAATAGCTACAGTCAATGGCTAAAAATATAGAATGACAACTGACGAAAATGACACCTGATCTCTCACTTACTGTATCCACTTACTGTCCGGTTAGCTCTGTGGGGGTCTTTTGTGCTGAACGCATTAATAAGACTATAATGATGTCGTAATAACACTTTGTGTGTTTAGGGATCTGCATAGACGGGCACTCTCCTTGACAAAACCTGCTCTGTCCAAGACAGCAAAGTGAGGGTGATGCGAATGGGAGTTTGGGTGAGCTCCTCCCAGCTGCTCCTCATGCTGGGGCAGGGCTCCTAATCTTCCCAGCTCCCTGTCCCCTATCAGCACCCCTTCCCAGCACTGCACTGCATTTTAATGCCCTAAATCTGGAGCATGGACTGGGCTGGCAGAGAGCAGCTGAGGTGGCAGTAGAGGAGGGAGAGCCAAAGTGAGATGGGCAAAAAGCCCCCTTTGCCTTCCCATGGTGGGGGTGCTGTAAGATGCAGTGGCAGGGAAGTCTCTGAAGTTGGGATGAGAGGTCAAGGCGTGAGGAAATCTAGAAACACACTCCAGCGTCTGCCCAACATCTTCATTAGATCCAAATTACTTCCACATTTAAAAGCTATGAGACCATTTACAGGACAGTTGAATAGCACTGAGTGTGGAGGATAGGGAAGCTTAGGAAAGATCCTTTGTTCTCTTGCATGGGCCGTAGGATACTCTTAAAAAATAGGGAAAAGTGAGGACGCCCCTCCTGCCTGGCCCAGCAGGCTTCCCAGTGTGCGCTGTGGGTCCAGTGGTGAGGAGCAGGAGAAGGGCTGTGGCTCTATATGTGTCATAACGACAACATGACTGAGCTTCTCATGAGCCTGACCCACGTGTTGGAAAGTTTCTTTTAAATAGAGCTTATGGAAGAAGGGATGAAATTTGCAGCTTATTACTTTTCATCTATCATTCTAAATAAAGCAAACATCCCTGTATCTGCATGTTTTACTAAAGGCAGCCAGGATAAACAGCACAGTTGGTAGGAACACACGCAGGGGGCAGATTTCATGCATCGTCCTGCAGCGTATAAGGCTGTAGAGAGGATAAATGCAGTGGAGACCCAACTGCACACCTATTGATTTTTAATTGAGAAACAGCCATGTTTGATTTCTGGCTTCCCATGGATCCACCAAGGAGAGTTTTTCAAATTTAACTTGGATCACTAACAGTGATCACTGTCACGATACTTTATCCAGGGAGGGGAGCCTGTGAGATGCATAGCGCAGCGCGGGTGCCACGGTGCCTTAGGAGCTTGCTGGATTCATCAATTATGGATCAGCAGTCTGGTATTCAAACGTGGCGCTTCCAACCCACTGTCTCCTCAGCGCCGCTGGGTCCCACGTCCAGGTCCTTGGGGCCAGATGACATTGCTGAGGCATGAGCCACAGCCCCCGAACGGCTACTGAGGGCCTGGGGAGGAACCGGCTCAAACGGCCCCGTGGCTGAGGGCTTAAAATGGCAGGTGGCTCGGCACGCACTGCCTTGTTAAATCTTAGAAAAACAGGCTCTGCCTGGTGCACGTGGGCCTGCTTTGGGTGGGCTCCAGAAATGCCATGATGATCATGTTATTTTCTTTTGGGTTTGTGGCATTTCTACTTTTGGTCCTTGGCAAAACAGAGGGAGTGTTGTCCAACAAATATAGCATGGGGGAAAAAAATAGGCTGAGGTAAGACACTGCGGGTTTGCCTGGAAGTGCCAGTGTGGTCATGGGAGGCTTTGCTTCACATGTGACTGTCAAGTGCTTTGGAAAGCCTCCTCAGAGGCTCAGGAGACGTCGGTCCTTTGCATAAATATTGTACTTGACCGACTTAATGAAGAAAAGGTCTCTTTGGACTGCTCTGTCATCTATAGATCCCTTTAGAACAGAGGTCTGACCAGGACACCTCAGATGTCTTTGCAAACCGTAGGGTGCTGGCTCCTGCTGCCCATGCAGCCCAGCCATCTTCAGCAGGGCTCTCCATCACTCTTGGAAACTTCTCCTGGCACTAACCTGTGACTTGCTTCTACCTCATCTGCTTCAGCCAGGCTGGTCTGCCTTGGGCCCTTGGAGTGGCAGTGTGAAGGGTTTGCTCTGCCAGCTGATAACCTCTTGTTTTACAAACCACAGGGTGAACAAGGACAAGCAGGGATCCAAGGTCCTCCGGGGCCCCCTGGACCACCAGGGCCCACTGGACCGGCTGGACCTGAAGGAACCCCAGGACGTCCTGGACCAGTTGGACCCCCTGTAAGTCCAATTACTGAAAATCAGATTCTTCTGCTTCCCCTTCCCCTGGGGCACAGGCAATTTCCTCTGGCCTCTCCTGCCTCTGCTGAAGCTGAGATAGTCATGGACAGGAGACTTGCAGAGGATGTGGATGTGTGGAGAGGATGAAGTTCCCAGGAAGGAGGGGAGCAGGAGGGAAGGCGGAGGTGTGCCCGGGGCACTGCTGCTATCTGGGCACACAGTGGCTGACACCAGGCTCATTTCCTCCTCCTCAGACTCTGCAGAGGGCCCCAGAGAGGAAGTAACACGAGGGGGGTAATTGTTGTTCTCAGAGCAGAAACCTGACTGATAAGAATCCCTGCCACCTCTTTGAAGTCCTGTCCCTGCTCTAGCAAGCAGCCAAGGAGGGAGAGGACAGAAGCACCATTTGTAAAGTAATATCACTGCTAAATGGCAGGGGACAGGGCAGAAAATCCTGCTAATGTGCTTCTCTCTTGTAACAGGGCAGAGCGGGAGAACCTGGGAAGCCTGGCAGAGACGGAAAGGTGGGTACCAGAAACCAGCTCCGTTCCTGGGAGCTGCAGGGGGACACATGGCCCACTGGCTCTGCAGCCTCTGCGGAGTGAAAGGAGTTTCCATCTCAAAGAGTTTTCAAGGCCTGCTAGCAGGACAAGCAGATCTTTTCCCCAGAGGCAAAAGCACTTCTCCACACATAGTGCCAGAGTCAGGGATCCTGTAGGCATCCTATTTCTCTCTGAGCTCTGAGGAGCCAAGGATAGGATGGCTGAACACTTGAATTGCCATAAGTAGGCAACATCAAGGGTGGTATAGGCATCAGAGCATATCTGTACTAGTTTTCCCCTTCTGTCTGCTCACATGCAGCTCTGGCAAGGATATTTTGTTTATTTATATTTACATATACACATATCTGGTATGTTTCATGGTTCATATCAGGTAAATTGTTTGGTTATTTTTCATTTAAAGACACGAGCGGTTGGTTTGTTAATATATCCTCTCTGTTTAGCTTGTCAGAGGAAGCTGCAAATGCCTGATTGACTCCAGAGCTGCACAAGTGGGCACAAATTTCCCAAGCAAGCCAGAGAAGCAGAAAAGATTCTGGAGCATAATGCATAAGGCAAAGCAGCCCTTTAGTCTTCAGATTCAGCTAGATCAAACCTGGGGAGATGGAGCACTGCAGACATGGATTTATTTGAGTGTATGCGTTAAGACAGTATTCATCTACATGAAGAATAGATTTTGGGGGCGTTTGAGCTCACTAGCGTAAATCATCTCTGTAAAGGGGTGTTTCAAACCAAAGCAGCCAGCGTCTCCCATCATCCTGCAGTCCATGTAATATCTACATTTGCCAACCCCAGTGTCTGTTCTGATTTTATCCACAGGGCTTACCTGGGCCTCCTGGACCAAAGGTGAGACATCTCACCTCATTTAGAGGTGTAGCACGGTGATAACCAGGGATGGA
Source organism: Oxyruncus cristatus (assembly GCA_013399855.1). NCBI lineage: Eukaryota > Metazoa > Chordata > Aves > Passeriformes > Cotingidae > Oxyruncus > Oxyruncus cristatus. Next base: position 763,969 of record VXAY01001837.1, read on the forward strand.
TGCTCCTGGCGAGGACAGACGTGTGCCTTTTGACGGATGGAGGAGGGGAAAGGAGGTTACATCAAACAGCTGAGAAAGATTTCTAACCCAGCTCAGCACTGCCTTTGGGGCCCAGCCCGTGTGCTGATTCATGGGTTTTGTCCAGGCGACACGTCTGAGTTGCATCTTGACTGAGCCAGGCACGCCTCATCAGCCCCTCTTGCAAAATTGTTTGCCACACACAGCTTTATTGGCTCCTTCCATTCTCAAAGCATTTCCCAGTGCTTCAGGAACGGATTTTGCAATGCTATTGTTAACTCTGCCACGGGTTCCCATTTATTCACTTGCCAAAGTGCGAGGAGGGGGGTTGTTGTTGTTTTTCAGCTGCAGCCACCCACCCTAATTTGTTTTTATCTGAGATACGTAGCCAGGGTGAGGAGATGGGAACCATGGAGCTGGGGCACAGAGCTGGCACGTGTTATCCGGCTGCCAGGGCTTATTGTGCCTTTGCTGCCAGGACTCAGCCCAGTGCAAGTAATGGTGACCCGTGGGTCTGAAGGGTCAGAGGCTCAGTGGAGTTGCTCTGAGCAAAAGGGGAATTCTCCCCATGGAATGCCCTCTCATCCCAGCAATAACCCAGGGAAAAGGCAGAGATTTGTCCTTCTCAGGTGAAGCCTCACTTTCTTTTGTCTTTTTGCCTTTTGCAGGGAGAGGCTGGGATTCAGGGATACCCTGGCAGAAAGGTAAGAAGGGGAGCCCCAGTGCTGTTAAATGAGCTAAATGCACTGATGCCTTGTGGAATCATGGCTGCAAATCCGTGGGCTACTCTGGAGCCCTCTGTGGAGCTCTGCTCCCACTGGACATGGGGCTCTGGCAGGCCCACAGATCTGTTGTCACCCACGTCAGGAGAGCCTGGGCCCAGAGGTGTCTTTAGCTCTCCAGCAGCTACAGAACAGACTCCCCATGTGTGTGTGCCCCTCTACACCCACTTCCAGGCTGAAATGCAGGTCTTGTCTATCCAGACCTGAACAGGAGGCTGGAAAGGGCCAAATCCCTGCCTGTGTATTGCTCTCTGGAACACAGGAGAGAGTCCTTAACCTGCTGCAGGTTAAGAGGCAGAAGCTGGCAATGTCCAAATGCCTTCAGCAGCAGCTGATCAGCAGGAGGGTTGTCAAGCCCGGAGGGTGTAATGAAGAGACAGAAAGAGAGACAGCAGAAAGACACAAAGGAAGATCAAAGGGGAGAGAGGGAACGAAAAGATGTCAGCTGGAGAAGGGGAAGGTGAATGTTCCCAGCAGGCAGGAGTCCTGTGTCCCCTGTTATCTCCACGTTGCTTTATGGGTGCTCTGCGAGTAAAATGGCAAGACCTGAGAGCTTTTTAATTAGCTCTGTATAAACTGGGAAGTTTTTGTTATGTCAGGAAGTGGAAATTATAGCCCCTGCAGACCACGGCCCACTCCTGCAGACAGACACAATTTATTGCCCCTTCTCCCAGTGAACCGTTGGATTTTCCATTAGGAGCCCATCCTGTTCTGTGTGTGCTGGGCGGGCGGTCCCGGCAGCGACCTCACAGTGAGGGCCTCTGCTACCAGCTCCTCTTACATGAAACCACTTGTCTGGCTAATTTACTTCCGAGCAAAGAGCCTGCACTGATCTGGGAGGAATGAGCCCAAGGTTGTGACCTTTCTCTGGGAAAGATGGAAGGAATAGATGAAAGTAGGGCAGCAAATCCTAAGGAAAAGGGAAAGGAGGGCAAAATATAGAGGAAAATTGTTAACTCGGACATGATACAGGATATGGGACCACTCCATTCCTGACATTTCACACACATCTTTTTTGCTGCGGAATGGTGCTCCTCTCCCAGAGAGACCCAGGTGGTAGGTTGGTGTGGGAGGGGCACCTCACTGTGGGACGTCCCTCTCACACCTCTGCTGATCTTCCTGGCAACCCACAGCTCCTTTTCTGGCTGCTGTGTTTGTTCCTTCCTCCATTTTCTTTTCTTCCTCAGGGTGAGGTGGGTGAGTCAGGCCTGCCCGGTGCCCGTGGCCTCCCTGGAGCCTCTGGCCCCAAGGTAACCCTTAAACTCGAGTCAGTGGGGGCATCTCCCAAGAGCAGATAACTGGCCCACAAGCCTTGAGACACACTAAAGGATGTCAAAGGCTGGGGACTGGAGGCAGTTCTGTAGAGCCTGGAATGAGCCAAGTAACCAGGAACACTTGCTCCTGAGTGGGGAGCCTGGGCAGTTGTTGGCCAAGGTGATTTCATGCTATCCTGAACCTGTACCTGCACAGGGCTTCATTGTAGACTAAAACAGACCCAGCCTTTAGAGGCTTCTGCACCACGGCTGAGGGAACGGGCTGTGAAAGATTTTGATGGTTTCTACACCCAAATTGTGTGGAAAGACATTAGTATGGGTGACCTCCAACATCCACTCCAGGAACTGAAACTGCCTTGCATTCCCTGGGAGGGGCGGGCTGCAGCCACTGCTCGGGCTGGTACCATGTTCCTGCCAGGAGAACCAGAGGCCTGGGGCTGCATTACCACACCCCTCTTTTGGCTGCTTTCTCTCTGTCTCTCACTGTTACGATTGGACTGCTTGCTCAGTTTCTCTTTATGTTCATTGTCCCTCTCTCTGTTCCCCCCCTTTCTCTCTCCTTTGCTGGGCAGGGTGAAAAAGGGGACGCTGGTATAAAGGTAGGCATGAGGAATATGTTTTTCTAGGGCACAGGGGAGATCACCTGGGAGATGGATATTGCTCCTTGGGCTGATGGATTGTGAGGGGAAGTTGGGTCCGAGGCAGCTCTGTGGGGTATTTAATGGAGTGCACATCTGTGCTCTGATTAACCACAGACAGGCACTCCGAGCTCAGGCAATAAAAGCAGCCTTTATCCGTTCGGTGGAATTCGATTCTTACCAAAGGCATTTCTCTGACTATGAAGCTTGCTAGTGATTTGTTACATCTCTCTATTTGATGGGCTAGGTTGGGGTTTCCTCATAAAATCTGGTTAGCTGACGCATCAAATCCACTCAAACTCGGCAACTCAGGCTGAGGTTTGGCACCAGGCATTTCTGTCTGTTTCTGGACACTTTTTACAGGCTCATATGGTCTGTGCCCAGATGTTATCTATTTGACTGAAATTTACTGTACCCATATATTTAAAGTATATTACTCAATGTAGACTGTGCTTAAAACATTACAACATTGGCTAGTGTTCATGGCAGTCAGAGCACACTGTGTCATTCCATACATCTTAAACATCACGAGGAAAGACCGGTCCTGTAATACTTGGAAAGGCATTAGCAGTGACATGTACATTCCAAGTATTTAGCGTGTGGCATGCAGATCATTTATTGTGCAGCACATACACTTTCTATATCTTTTCCATCTGGGTGGATTATTGTTTGAAGGGAGAAAAGGCCCCTTCAGAGGTTACCAGGGATGTGTTACATGGAGTTTAAAGAAATGTTCTTAGGTAATGCAGGATCTGGGTTCATAGTTGAATAGAACAGCAATTGTCTTTCTACAAGAAAATTATACCTCCTCATAAATACTGAGATGCATGTAGAGTCCAAAGGGTACCTCTGTCCATCTCCACAGCGGTGTAATTCCATCAAGCACTAAGGCATTGCTCCTGTTTGTGCCAGTGTGAATAAGGGTGGACTTGCACCCAGAACTGATGTGTTTTGGGGGCTCAGAGTTTGTTTTCATCCCTCCTGTTAAGCAGAACTGGAGGATTGAAGTCAGAGTGTAGCCTGGGGGGGAAGAAAAGGCTGGCAGGAGAAGTCGTGTTTCACCCCTGCTCATACTGCCATATTTCACTGCCAGCAGACATCTGCTCTGCTTGTGCCCGTGTACAAGGACTGGTAGCCTTTCACTAGATCTCTGGCAAAGAAAAGTCTCCAGGTATTACAGTGATGTCTCAGGGCCATCCACAGGCAAAAGCCTTCCCTGACTTGGGGTCACCCCAGAGACACACTGTTCCTACCTGGCCCCTTGTTCATCCTTTATTCATCCCACGTCACAAAGAGCAGAGATGAAACCTGCAACACTTTTTTTGTGATACTAAATTGCTGCTCCAAAGGGTCACCTCCCCAGACCCAAAGTGGCATCTTCTTTCACACACAGACTTTAATTTGGTATTGTCAGGATCACTTTTCTCTCAACTTCCTTTCTTTTTGCTCAGAGGAGTTGAAAGGGAAGTGCAGAGGTACCCTTAAATCAGCAGCCAGACCTCACCGAGTAGCAGCTCTTGAGCGTCTGACAGGACGTGCATTTGTTGTCTTTGGAAATTGCTTCTTTCTGTTGTCTCCCACCTAAGAGGATTGATTTAGATTCTGGAAGACTTTTAATGCTTCCAATGTTGGATCCAACTATCTGGGCTAGATTCTACCTTCTCTTCGCTTTGAGGAGCCCTGGACAAACACTATTATTCATGGTTTAGCTGTCGTGACCAATTTTGCATGGGATATGACTGCTTTGGCTGGCAGTGAAGAACATCTCAGGCCTTAAGAGGTTTCCTAGTATAACACAGACCCCTTTTTCATTTAACCACCTCTCCCCACCCCGTGACAGATGCAGCACAGCTATTTTCTTCTGTGGCCACCATTTGTACTTTGATCACGTAAGAACCTAAACCTGTAAGGTCCCATAAAGGTCATTAGAGAGCCAGTGATTCTGATCACCTGGGCCACTTGAATAAGCATTTGATTCACTGCCCCCAGCCTGTCACATTCAGCTTCACTGATTTTTTTTCTTTCTTTTTTTTTCTGAAAGGTCTGTAGGATGAGGCTTTTTCTATGCTCTGACAGGAAGGAGCAATAAAGAAAGTGCCCACAGCCTTGCTCAATAAACCCCCTCATAATCTGGCTCTCTCCTCAACGAGCAAAAAGGACGGGTGTCTGCTTTAACTGGGAGAAAACGAGCTAATCAGCCTGGGGCGTCAGTGGCACCCCATGGGGATAAAGCTGCTCACACCAGGGGGAGGGTAAGCGAGTGTGGGGGTTTCCTCTGTGTCGAGGGAGAGGTGTAGTCTAACTTTGAAGGAGACATTGGAGAGGTGTTACCTGAATCGGTGTGAAGCTTGCGAGAGCTGCGGTGCTGCTGATTGGCTTCCTGGAGCCCATTGGCGACATGTGGTGGGTGTTTTGCCTTTTGCACCCGCATTTGGTGATGTTTTGCAGCTCCTGACTTGGCTGTACCGTTCCAGTGCTGTTTTTGATGGGCTGCCGCTGCCTGGCTACAGCGCCCTGTGCAGCTCGGAGGGCACCGGGGGATCACAGAGGGATCAGCCCAGCGGGTGCTCGCTGTGCTACAATGGCTTTCCAACACATAAGGGTTTAAAGATGTTTTGGAGAGTTGTTTTTCTCTGGCTCTGGGATGTCTTTCTGCTCTTCAGTGGTGCAGTGTCACGTTTGTTGCTCCCACTCTCTAATTAGCTGTAGTGCCTGTGTGATCCTGCCGGTGCCGGGGCTGTGCCAGCGGGCTGAGGCTATCTTCAGAAAACACAGGGTGGGGTGGTTGCTCTGTAACTTGCCCCCTGTGGGGGGTTACCCTGCTGCGTCTCACTGAGGGGGCTTTGCCTGTGCAGGCCTAAATAATTAAGCATCTCTTTAGGCAGGCAGTTCTTCCAGGAAAGTCTCTGGGTCGAGGAATTAGTGTCATGGCCAGGGCTGCCTAATGGGAATGGTCTCTGCAAGCGGCGTGGGTGCCTCCCAGCAGAAAGCATCAGTCTTCTTTGCTTGGTCTCATTTAAAAAACCCAGGGAGCATAATTGGGAAGGAGAGTGAGAGAACGGTCACCATTTTCCATTACAAAGCATTCATAATTATTGCTTTACAGCTGAAAATAAGGTAGTTAAGTATGTTGTACAGGGCAGGAGGTGCTCACACTGCCTCGGTTATGTGTATTATGGTATTAGGAGGTATTTTACAGAATATAGTTCACAGGATGGCACAGTTACAAAAAGTGTTTTTAAAAAAGTATACACATATATCCCTGCTGAATAGTCCTTCCAAGCACGGACTAAACACGCAGAACGAAACAACAGCAGCGTGTGGATTGCCTGAAGAGGTTTTATTTTCCGGTTATCGCTAGACAAAATTCAGGCTAACAGCACAAGGCAAGCCTTGGATTCTCTGCTTCTCCATATAAGTTTGTTTATCCTGTAGTCACTGCAGCATGCCATGGCATGGGCTGGGGCAGCAGGATACAGAGACTGTGGCACTCTAGAGGGGTTGGTTGTGCTGTGAGCAACAGGCTTGAGAGGTGCCACTGAAGGGAAATGGCCCTGGTTAGGACAGTCGGCTTGGTGAGCCCGGGAGGGTTTCTTATCACCTGTGCCCTGGGCACTCAGCGCGGAGCCCTGGGAGGACTCATCTCCTGTCTCTTGCTCTCTTTCTCTGTGTGTCTTGGTCTGCTTCCAGGGGGAGAGAGGCATGCCAGGGCTGCCAGGAAGACATGGCTCTAAGGTACCTTCTAACCAGAGGAGTGATGCTTGTCTGCCTGATCTCACCCATAGCACTCGCCTGTCCCTGATGTGCAAGCATCGCCTGGAGTTGTGTGTGTGTTTTAGTCAGTGACTGTCCTCAGCTGAATTACTTCTGCTTCTAAATTGCAAAATATAGAGCCTAATTTATGCAGGGGATGGTGGGGGAGGAAGTTTTACCAAGCAATGGCATGCCCAGTCCAAGGCTGACTTGCAGCATCAGGATCTTAATGCTTTATGCCAGAGAGAGCGGCCAGTGCCAGAAGGGAATTGGGGTCTTGTAAATTGGAGGTCCCAGGTGACCACAGCAAATGTGGGATCAGCAGGGCCAACCCAGACTAATGCAGTGGTGAATCAGGGTCAGCGTGTGAGCAACCCTGCATGTCTGTGCGTTGCAGTTCAAGGATAAGTACTAGAGAATAACCTCATCCACGTTCACTGCCCTCTGAAGGCTGAAGAGTGAGGAACAGGCATCCCACCTGCACTGCAAAAGCCTAACCCAAAGCCACTTGCTGCATCCCTTTTCATGGCTCTAGCCCGTATTCACTGAAACCTACTGACCTTGAGACGATCTGGAATGCTTTTCCCCCTGTTTATTGCATAGAATTCCTGATCTCCATCTTCTGTCCTTGTGTTTTTTAGCTTTTGTCCCTGATTTCTGTTTCAGAAAGCTGAGAGGTATGATCCTGCTGCTCTCTGGCTCCCCACTCCTCCGTGTTTGAACTTTTCCAAGCTCTTTTCACTTTGAACTTGGCTCCCAGTCATCCTCTCTGCCTCATGTGCTACATCCCAACCCCTTACATCTCCCAGCTTCTAACACCACTTCACCCCCTCCTCTCCCATCTCCTTAGTTGTGCCTCATATTTGCTTTTGTAACTGGACCTTTTTGCCAGGACCTAACTAATACTAACACAGGGCATACAGAGACTTCAGAGCAGAAGGTTGATAGGGACAACCTGCTTTTTGCATCAGCACTGTCGAGGGCAATGTGGCAGTGCCTGTGGGAGCAGCTGCTGGTGGCTCTGAGGCTCCTGTCTGGGATGGCAGGGCAGGCTGGACCCCACTGTCCTGTGGCGGTGGCTCACTCTGCCCTGCAGAGTGACACCTGAATGGCAGATGTCTGGCTTCAGAGCTCTCCTGAAAATGTTTTACTGCAGGGTTTGTCTTCTGTGATAAAAGCAGAATGATGGGGAATCACAAGGCCAAGGCTCTGGGGTATGAGCTCCTGAAACAGCTCCTACGAAACATCCTTTCTCAGGATGCTTGAGCTGATGTGTCTGGGCTCAAGCGCTGAACTGGGGGTTTGGTCCTTGGTCTGTCTTTGCATTCCTCAGTTATTTGATGCTGTTCTGCTTGTTGGCCTTTGCTTCACTTGCAAGACTAAAACCAGGATGGTGGTGGAAATCTGGTTGTCTTGACTGGGTTGTGCTTTGGAGGAGCTTTCTGGAATGCAGAGCCACTGCCATAAGTGACCGACCTGAGCAGGGAAGGGGAGTGTGTGCTGTGTGGTGTTACAGCATTACTTCTGAGTTGTGGAAAGTAAAATATGTGGATTTTTGCCTTTTTTAGTTCCACGTGGCTGATACTGTTTTGTTCTTTAAAATGTTGTGTCCGATTAATTTCAAACAAGGTGTTCCTGTCTTTCCTCTCTCTGCCAGGGTGCTCCTGGGATGGCGGCCGCAGGGATGAAGGTCAGTTTTACACTGCAGTGCCTTGAGTAGGGCACGGTCTGGGGCTGGGAGAGCGCAAGGCACTGTAAAATGGTCAGACAGCTCCCACTAAAGGGAAGTATCAGAATTGCCATGCCTTTGGCAGAGGTACTGGACCTGTCTCCAGTAGCAGCCCTGCTACCGGGCACTGCTCTCGGCAGAGATTGGTGAACTCGGATCGTCAGAGCCTTCCCCAGCCCCAGCTGCACCTGCAGCCTTGCTCTGCCCCTCTGCACACAGAACTGGGAGCAGGCAAATTCCAAGAGATTGGTCTTGTCTTACTGTGCTCTCTTGTATCTGGTAAGCCTCTTGAAATACTGCAAGGTGGTTACTCAGTTTTACAGAAGCTGTTACTCTCAGGTTTGCTGGTTTCTTACAGCAGCCTGGACACTGGCTAATGAAGCTAAAACAAACTCCAGGCACCAAAATACTCACCTAAAGCATTTTTATGCCCGTATTTACGAGCCCAAGGGCCCCAGAGATGAAGGTTCTTTTCTCCACTCTGATAGCTTTAGGAGGATTTGTACTCTCTCCTCTGGCTTTTCACATTGTTTTCCTGTCTCTTCCTCACCAGGGCGAGCCTGGGACTCCAGGAGAAAAGGTACTCTCAGAAGGCTTTCCTGTGGGCCTGCACTTCTGGTTGGTTTGTGTATTTTTTTTTTTCCCTCTCTCGGAGCAGCTGAGGGAGCTGAGGGATGGCTTTGTACTTCCCAGTGCCCAAATCCAGGCCCAAATGGCACCTGCCAGTGTAAGCAAAATGGTAATAGGATACAGTGATACCAAGTGAGAGAGGGACCATATTGCAAACATTCCCTCCCTCCTGCTTCTGTCTGTGTCGATGGGAATACCCTCCAGCTGCCTTCCTCCTCTCCTCCCTACTCCACGAAAAAAGCACAGCACGCTTTGCTTAGTGAATATGTTCCCTCTGTCCCTTCCCCATCCCCTTCACCTCCCAGGGCTTCTGAGCCCACCAGCAGCCTTCCCCTGTCCCTGCAGGGGGCTGTTCTGCTGGGCACCGTCTGCCCGTGTTCTCAGTGTAACCTGACCTGGCTTGAGTTCCCGGGGCAGGCACAGTACCAAAGTACCCCATCCATGAGCTCTCCATCCCTGAGCAGCCGCTTTGGTTTGGGAGCAGCTGGCCCCTCTGTTTTGTGATGGGGTTTTTTTTTGGGTTGTGTTACAGCGTGTGACAGCCACGTAACAGACACATTCTCTGTCTCTTTTCTTCCCCACAAAGGGAGATCCTGGAGTCCCAGGGAGGATGGGTCCCCCAGGTTTGCCAGGGAAGAGGGGGCAGCGGGTAGGACACTGTGTGTTTGGGCTGGGTGTCCTGGCAGTGCCGGGCTGTGTTCCCTGCGAGCGGGAGCCTGCTGTGTGTTGTGTTATTGTGCTTGCAGGGGATTATGTGTCCTCTGCTGGCTCTTGCCCCCTTGGTGAAGTGTGTTTGCGTGTTCCCGCTTGCAGGAGTGGGGGGCTGGTGGCAGGGCAGCACGAGATGCCTGGGATGTAGGCTTGGCCTGAGAGTGATTAAGGACAGTGTCCCCCCTTCTGGCTCCAGAAATAACACCCTACAGAGGGATTCAGTAACCTGACCTCCCTCCTCAAGAAATCTGCTACTTTACACCTAGTTCTGGCAGCACAGGATGTTTTCAGTAGCCCTTCTGGAGGTGTGTATTCAAAACTAGTCCTTGAATGAAAATCGGGATTCTGAGGTAGAATCAGGGATTCACAGAGGTGTGGGACAGGTTTATATCTCTACAAAAACACCAAATGCCCAACCTTTTCCTTGGGTCCTGCAAATGTTTTCCATCTTTCTGGGGAGAGAAGCATTAATTTATGGCAGCAATGTGCATGCTCCAGCAGGGGATGAAAGCTGTGGAAGTCTTACGGGTGGCTGGAGGCCAAATTACCTTGGAGAAAGGGATGACTGCACTCTAGAATTGCCTGAAAAAAAGATTGCTGCTAGTTAATTGTTTTCCACGGAGCCACCAGTGCATGTCTGCTCCTGGAGCATTGATGCAAGTCCCCTGCGTGTCAGATGGCTGCCCTTGAGTTCTGATAAGCAGCACCAGCCTCTGCAGGCAGAAGCAGGGCTCTGGGAGCTGTTGTGGAGAGAGCAGGGCATGTGTTGGCGGGGGGGGAAGAGTTTGAATTGTTCTGTGTAATCTGTACAAGTTGCTAAGTCTTGGAGGTGTGAGGGTTGCAGTAAGAACACACCTTTCTGTGGTGATGCATTTGAAACATCTTTTCAGGGTAGGAGAAACCTGTGATATCTCTCTCGGTCCTGGCAAAATTCACACTCCCAAACACAACGCTGTGCCTGGAAACCATGGATTTAGCAACTGGATGGAATGGGGCTGAATAGAGCTTAATTCAGCATAAAGACCACTAACTGAGTTCCAATACTGAAAATATGGCCCGAGCGTCATGGTGAACTAAGCAAAGCCACTTCACCAAGGCAGTGCTGTGTGCTCTCCATTGCTCACTGCCCATAGCATCCTCTGTGGTGCCTCACACAGCCCTTGCTCTCCAGGCATCATCTTACACCATCAGCTGCTGTCTTTGCCAGTTTTGCCACTCTTGTTTCCTCTGCTTTTCACGACCAGTGTGTGTCGCAGAGCTTGGCTGCCAGCTGAGATGCTGCACTGCTTGTTTTTTGTAAGAGCATGATGAGACTGGGATTTGGGAGTTAGGGAAGAGCAGGGCATGGAGAAAGTCCTGTGTGCCAAATAAAATTTGCCCTGGGCAACAGCTTCTCTGCGAGTATAGAACAGGGAGATCCTGGGCTGAAGAACTGTCAGGGAAGAGGGTTTAGCAGACCAGAGGGATAAGGAAGATGCTTGGGGGGGGACCCTGGATCTCTTTCCCACTCACCTTTCTTTGGAGAGAAATGGCAGTGATGAGCAGAGACAGTCAGAGAGACAAGTGAAAACATTCACTGCTGGAGGATGCCTTGTCTGTGCCTGAAATAAAATCCCTGGTGAGGGGAAGGAGGGTTTGAAACCAGGAGCAGCTCACCCTTTGGCTGCTCCTCCAGGATGAAGAGCCTGCAGAGGCAGCCCTGACCATGTCTGCTTTGCCAACAGGGTGAGAAGGGACGAGCTGGTGACCCTGGACTTCCTGGACTCCCTGGGCCGAAGGTTTGTCTCTTCCCTGATATTTAGTTTTTGGTGGGGCCACTCTCCTCCCCTTTCCCTCCTCCTTCCCGTGTGGTGCAGCTCCCGCACTCTTAGGTGACTGTGGCAGCGTGTTCTTCAGCACTCAGCTGGATGTCCATGCCCCAGGGATGTGAGGGGGCACACAAAGGATTCCTTTTGGTGAGGAATTCATGTCCTCATGCATGGGGGGGGGAGGTTGTGGTCCTGGGAATGGGACCATGGAACTGCATTGCAGTAATTCCACGTTTAAAGCATGACCTCAGATGTAGTGTGGCATTCCAGCCTCCCTCCAGCTCCAAGATCCTCATGTGATGAGGAGATGGCCTTTTTGGGAGCTGCACTGCTACGCTCTGAGTTGGAGGAGTAGCCTTGTGTTCGGAGAGACCCAGGGCAGGTCAGCCAAAGCTAAGCATTGAAACTGGCTTTTCCCCTGTGCTCTGAGGTATTTAGATAGAAATCACCACCTTTCAAATCAGACTTTCACAAGGTGCTTTTCCTTTGGGCAAGGGGACAGTGCACTGAATGACAGTGGCCATTTCAGGAAGGGATGTAATGGCAAAGGTTTCCTGTTACTGCCTTGTTATCTGCTCTGTGCAAAAGGACATGGTGTGCAGGTCTGACTGGCTAATGGCCACAGCTCCTGAGGGAGACATTCCAAAGGAAGCCACAGTCAGGTGGTTTTACCGGCTCTGTTTCAACAACAGAACACGGTTGTGTTTGAACTGGAGGCCAGGGATGAGGTCTGTGCACGGGCCCTGGGCAGTAAGTGCTGAGCAGGTGCAGGGTTGAGGACACCTGTGGTTGCTGGCAGGCCTTGACATGGACCCAAGGCAGGACTGGCCTGGTTCCTGGCCAGCTCCTGCTTCTGGAGCAATGCCTGTTTGGACTATCAAGAGTCCAGCTGATGGATCTTGTCTTGGGCCGTGGCTCTTGAAGCCAACAGTTGGGCAAGTGAAATTACAGAGGTGGAGAGTCTGATCTGTGACACATGGCTTGTTCTTCTTTGCAAACAGGGAGAGAAGGGAATTGCTGAAAATGCCTTGGTGGGAGCTAAAGGAGAACCTGGCCCTCCAGGTCTGCCTGGACCCCCTGGACCAAAGGTGAGTGATTTTTCCTTCAGGGAGTTGTGTGTTGTGAGGGATTGTGCTCAGCATAAGGTGTGTAGGAAGGAGCAAAGGTTACATTCACTTATGCCCACCTCTGATTAGCTGCTGAAGGGATATCAGGTTCTGCAGAGTGTTTTAGTCCTGTTTTTCTCAATGCTGAAGGTGATTTGTGAACTGTGTTTCTGGAAGGAAAATACCCGTCTTGTGCTCAAGTAACTCTCCTGTAGGCTCTGTGAGAAACCATTCTGAACACTCCCTCTGCACTGGATGGAACAGAAGGGCTCCCAATGGGAAGTTGTGGCAGGAGATTTGGGCTTCCTGAGGAGAAGGGGGCACAGCAGGGGCGCTTGGCTGGCGCAGTTCTTCCTCCTAGAAGTGCAAAGCCAAAGTGAAGTCACCCCTGCTCCACACAACACAAACCCATTGCTTTCCCTTTATCTTTCTTCCAGGGCGAAGCTGGTGACGTTGGCCAGCCTGGTGCTGCAGGGTCACAGGGAGAAAAGGTACAGAGAGTTTCTGCACAAACCAGCTCCAGGTTCAGAGGTTCTGTAGCTGCAAGTTCGTTCCTACATGTACAAAATTTACTGGAAAAGGAGAATTTTTAAATTAAACTGTCAAGCCCAGACTGTTCCAAAGGACCAGCAGAGCAAGTGAAGGGACAGGCTCTGTTAACACCATGTTCTTCTTGTTACAGGGGGAACGTGGCTCACCAGGAGACCAGGGACCCACGGGCCCAAGGGTAGGTGTCCCTTCACTATTGAGGAGTTTGGGCCCTTCAGAGGGGTCTAAGGATACTGACAGTCCAGATTGGGTCTTCCTGTCAGTAAAGTGCTCATAGCTGGGCAATGGCTAAGTTTGAGACAGGCCATTTCTCCACTCCATATCCCACCTCCACATTAGAGGGAAGAAGTCTTCCAAGCCATCTCAGGGTGGCTCATTTTTAGGAAGAGGTGGCTTTGGGCATCCCAGTGTGAACTCAGGCCCTTGGCCTATGAGCAAAGGGCAGCAGGAGGGTGCTTGGTGCATGCCTGAGTCTAACAATTGGTCAAAAAGTCCAGTTCCTGGATTCTGGCTTCAACTTCACCTCTTCCCAGACCTGGCAGCTTTGCTGGTCAAGGCATGGTGATCTGGGCTGGGCTGGCTGCACTTCTGTAGTGTTTCCAACCCTACAGAAGCTTTCTGTAATAAATGGAAAACTGGACACTCATAAAACGGGTCCCTCTGAGCCCTCTTTTTCAGGGTGACCTGCAGCTCTGAGCACCCCAAGGGAAGGGCAGTCCCAGCCCCTGGCTAAAGAGGTGGTATTTTGCAGGGCCCCAAAGGAGAGCCTGGGAAGGACGAAATGATGGACTACGATGGGAACATCAGTGAAGCTCTCCAGGTGAGTAACTGCCCTCCTGTCCTGTGAGGTGACTGCTGAATGCTTTACTATTTTCTAGGGGATGCAGACAGCTGGGAACAAGGTAGATATGCCTCCTTGGCAGTAGCAGCAAAGGGAAGCACTTGGGCTATGTGCCATAGTCCCTCCATCCCACAGCTCCCTACTACAGCATGTAGTGTTTTGGTCCATACCTGGGCACCTTGCTGGGCTGACTGATTAACACCAGAGTGTAGAGGTTATGTGAACCCCCTCAGGAGCGACCCATACTGTGGGGTAGGTGGTGAATGAAGGTCACCAAAACTTCCTGGGATGTGTGTGCTGAGGATGTGCAGTGAGTGAGTGGCTGTGCCCAGCTCTGGGTTAGCCTGGGTTCCACTTTGGAAAAGGGGAAATTGAGTCCCACAGAGCTGTTATTCTACAGTGTCAGGGTTTTTTGCTGTTGTTAATTCTGTAGGTTCCTTGCTCACTTAGGATAGTGTTACATTAGTGGAGAACAAACCACCTCCAGGAAAATGCTTAGTTTTCTGGTAACTGTTTTAGTTTTTAATTTTATTTTTTCCCTGTATTTTCCAGGAAATAAGAACTTTGGCCTTGATGGTGAGTTCTGGTCTTTGCTGTGGGGTTTTACATGAGTGGCCTTATGTCCATCCTAGGCAGAAGGCCTGACAATTTAGGTGCAGCTAAAACATTTGGCCTTTGCTGTTGGGAGCTAAAGCTGGGGCAGCTGACAGCTGAAGGAAGAGCTCATCTTGCCTTCTGCTCTTGAATTCTAATGAGGACTTTGATCTCTCTGCTTTGAGAGGTAATACATGCTGCTCAGAACAGGGAGTGCTCAGAAGGAGCAGGGAAGAGCAACTTTGAGGACTCTCCACTGCTTGGCTTCCCAGGCAGATATGATTTTAGGAATCCCTTGAAAAATTCCCTCTGATTTCCCTTTAAACTCTGGAGAGCCTTTGGGTTTCAAAACACAAAAATAAAAGCTCTGTTGATAATACGAAAATAATTTTTCTCTTTATCTAGGGACCCCCAGGACTTCCAGGTGTGGCTGGACCTCCAGGGCCACCAGGACAGAAGGTACTGGCTCAGTTCAGCACTTGCAGAGCTTAAGGAAGCACAGGAGTAGCCCAGGCAGAATTTCCACCCACAACTGTCCCCAGTGCTCCTGTCTCCCTGTCCAGCACTCTCGGACTGTCCTGCTGGCCTCTGTTCCTCCTCCTCATGCACAATATCCTAAAAATCTCTTTTCCCACAATGATAATGCCTTATCTGAAAGATGAAGGATTCTTTCTACTTGCCCTCCCCTTCAGGAAGCAGCTTGTGGGAACTGCACTCTGTGAAATCCTGTTGGTTGGGGACTGTGTTACAGCACTGGGGCTGTGAACTGGCAGTCAGGATCAACAAGAGCTGGAAAATGCTCAGGCAGTCACACAATGTGTTGTTTCAGTGGGGGCTTCCATGCTTTATTTTCTGTAAAAAATAAAAAAAACCCCAGGTTTTTCCACGCTTTTTTTCCTGTGACCAGTCCTTGCAGACTATTTCTGCAATGCCCATCCTTCATTGTCACACCGAAGGAGTCACAACAGCTACTTTCGAACTGCCAGAGTAACAATTCTGTCTTTCAGGGTGAAATTGGCTTGCCAGGTCCTCCAGGCCATGATGGAGAAAAGGTAAGGCGCGATGCTCTTCTTTTCAGTGGCCTTACCTGGATTCAGTGTGTTCCACCTCTGTCACTGACAGAGCACAGTTGCTTTTCCCACAGGGGAAAACAGTGTTTTGCTCCACAGAAATGACCATGAATGGTTTATCAACGTCCTAACATTTGTCATGGCAGTGCTACTTTGTCCTGTCTCCAAAGAGCATAACCATGAGGGAGAGGATGAGCAGTGGGAGAGGCTCGGGACCAGGCAGGAGTAAACTTTCTTTTACCTGTAAAAATTTCACTTTGTGTGAATTTTTTTTAGGGACCACGTGGCAAGCCTGGAGAAATGGGCCCCCCTGGCCCTCATGGGCTGCCAGGAAAGGATGGACCCCCTGGGATAAAGGGAGAGCCAGGCCATGTCGGGGGCAGAGGAGAGAAGGGCGATAAGGGAGAGCCAGGACTAACAGGCTCCCCGGTGAGTAAACCAAACCCTCCCAGAGTACTGATGGCTACCCAGGTTATGGGCAAGGCCCTGAGACTCCTTGGGCACCTCTGAGCCCCTCCAAGGTGGGTGCTACTGTGTGAAGTGTGACACTGCAGAAGTGAGATCCTGGCCTCTGGCAGATGTGCTGTCCCTCATCCCTCGTCCTGTCCCTGCTGCCTGCCCTGCTCTCTGGGCCCTGCCCAAGCACTCAGCTTGCTGCCTGGCATGTTGCTGGCACTGAAACACTGCTGGAAGCGAGCAGGCCTGACTGAGCAAGGAGGCTGAGGCACCACCACACCCCATCCTGGGAGGGCACCTGCGTGGGGTAACCTCTGACATCCCGGCCACTAACAGGGGCACAGTGCCCGGGCTCCCAGCTTCAGTCTGTCACAGCTTCTGTGTCCTCAGCGCGGCTCAAGGGGGTTTTATGGAACAACTTCCTGCCTCTCTACAAGGTCACTAGGATAAAACTCCTGCTGTCTCAACAGCTGGCTATTGGGGAGTGATTCCTAGCTTAGACTCCAGCAAACTGCGTAACCACGAGCAGAACATGGAGGCAGGAAAGCAGTACCCCATCCCCGCTGTGGGGACTGGCACATCCGCAGTGGCAAGAGGATGTTCAGCCTTTTGCTCGTCCACTTCCAATACTGGTGAAGCCCAGCATTTCCCTGGGCACCTGATGGATGTCTGGGATTTTCAGAGTGCTCTTGGGATGGCCAGAGCCAGTCTTGACTCCTGCAATGATGTCTTGTGTGTCTGCCTTACTTAGTCTTGCAAAAAATCCACAAATCTTTCTTAATCCATAGGGTCTAGATGGCCCCACTGGAGAGAAAGGCGAACGAGGTGACCAAGGGATGCCAGGACCGTCAGGATTGCCAGGTCCCATTGGACTTCCAGGACTGACAGTAAGAATGGGAAAGACAGGCTGCTCTTTCCTGCTTGGTAAAGAGAGAACAGCGCAGAGCAGCACACAAGGGTTCATTTCCCAAAGTGCTGCATATTCTTGGAGACTCAGAGCCCTGCCCCTTAATTATGTGTCACAGAATGTCCATCTGGTCTCCAGCAGCAGGCAGGGAATGTGGAATACATGGTCTGCTCCCACTCCTCCCTGGGGGAGCTGCTGCTGGCCAGCACATGGGTGGTTCACAGACGGCTTCCGATGGAGGGAGACTCCAGAGCACAGCCGGTGGTGACAGGGTCTGTTGTTGTGTGCAGGGAGAGAAGGGTGAGCCTGGGGAACATGGAGACAAAGGACATCGAGGAGAATCGGTAGGTCACCTTTCTCATGTTCCTTCCACGATCTGGGCAGCAGGGGAGGGATGATTTGTCAGCAGAGCTGCTGGAAACAGGCACGTCCCACCCTCTGGTGACACCCCCCTCACTGAGGACAGCAAGGCCTCATCTCGTGGGACTGGATCACCAGCCACCTCTAGCTCTTGATGTCCCCCTTTCGCTGACACAAGCACAATCTATCTCACAACCAGCAGTCAATAAGGAATGCCTGGGGAAGAACAGAGGATCTTGGAAAGCGTAACAGATATTTTCCTTGGCGTTTGCAGTACAAGCGTTTCCTAGCAATACTTGCATATATATATACACACGCGTTTAGGTTTTTCTCAGTAGATTATAGGGTTCTTGAATTTGCCCATTCTCCCCCCAAAACTGACCCCTAGCTTTTAGAGTGCCCTGCAGCAAGGAGTCCTGCAGGCTATTGACATATGCGGAGCCAGCCACCTTCTTCCCTATTTTTTGCTCTTCGACCTTGTGCCTCCTTGCAGGAACTGTGGTAGAGTAGTGGAAGTGGACACTTCTTTGGAAAAAACCTCACTGCTTTCCCTCCTCCTAAACATTTGCAACTGCTGCATAACCCTCCCCAGCATCCTGCTGCTGCTTCCCAGCCACTCTGTCCTGGATCTCTGCTGCTTCCTAATGCAGTCCTTGGGGGGAGTCCAGGTTTCCCAGCCCGGCGGAGTTCTGCTGCACCCTGTGCCCTGTCTGCCTTTGTCTCTAGGGCAGCACATTGACGGTGACTTCTCCTGCTTTGCTTTTCAGATATCTGGCCCCCCCGGACCCCAGGGCCCTCCTGGACCTCCAGTAAGTTTTGAGTGATTCACCTCAGGAGCAAGGCACTGGGAATGGGCATAGAGTGGGAAGTGGCCAGGGAGGATTCTGTGTGGAGAAAACAGGCAGAACCACTGCAGTGTTGAAATGGGAACAAGTATCACTTCCAAACTCACCTCCAGGGTAGGTCAGAGCTATGGTGGGCTGGGTGGGCAAAGAGAGGAGGTTATGTTAGTCTGAGATGAAAGGGAAGACCGTAGGAAGATGGGATGGATGGGATTAAAGGGATCAACTGCAGAAATGGTCTTAATAGCACACCTGGCCCCCTGCCAGGGTGTGCTTGGTAAGAGCCTCCTCATTACCAGATGGGAACAGTACGTGAAGTGCCTGTGACACAAATAAAGAGGCCTCTGTGCCCTCAGAAAGCAAAAGCTCTGTACTGAACACTGAGCTGGGATACCTGGAGTTTCGAGCCCATGCTGAAAACATTACTCACATCTTGTCTCTCATCCCAAATACAGGGTCTTCAGGGCCTCCCAGGACCGAAGGTAAGGCTGTCAAACATTACATCCTGAAGTTTAATGAAATTGTCCTAGGTGCTGGAATTCCCTTCAGTAACAACTTCCTAGTGTTCAAAAAGTACTTTTCTTCCGTCTTCATAAGAGGACAAATCCTTATGTTTCCTTGAAGGAAATGAACCAGCAACTCTCACTTTAGGGCCCAAAAAACTGATTGTTCCCTCCAGTTTTCACCCAGAGAAGTGTGAAGTCACTGGTCCATGGAAATCTTCTCATGAGAACACAGTTGAAATCTTTGCCTGAAGGGTAAAGGTCTGTACAGCAGCATGAACATACATCATACAGCCCTAAGTAACTGAACTGTACCTTGAAAGGAGCCTTAAAATTACCCTGTACGTTCTGCTGTAAAGCACTTGAGAACTTCCCTGTCCCTGGTGGTGAGAATCTTTCTAATCTCCATCTAAATGCTCAGCCCACACCATTGCCTTGCCTGTTGTAAAACAGGTCCTAGACAAAAAACAGTTGAGTGGAAATATTCAAGCAGAGCTGCATCTTTCCTCTGACATTCTGGGCAAAGATTGGAAAATGGGTCAAACATCTTAATTCTTCTGGTTATCCTCAGTAATTGGCCGCCAGCTCTGTTTGGGTGCTGAAGGGGATGGTGTCCTTATACTGATTCCCCTTTCCTCCAGGTGTTGTTACAGACGCAGTTACCTGTCTGGTCTGTAACTCAGCAGCCACTGCTGTCAGGTGGCTGGGAGACTTGTGTAAGAGACTGTGTGCAAACCTGGTTCTTCTGACACTTCTGTCTCAAAATGCAACCAATATAATGTCTTAAAATGCCTCATGAACAGGAATGAGGGGAAAGAAGCTTTGGGTTACACTTTGAATTTGTGAGAAAGAAATTACTTAATGTATTTTGCTTAAAATTGCTTTATATTACAGAATTCAAAAAACACAGGAAAGGAATGATGAAGTTATTTTCCCCAAATGTTTAAACTGATGCCTTTGCATTTACGAAAGTCTTTACAAAGATGACTTCTGCATGACTTGTCTTCAAAGCTTGTAGACACTTCAGTGAATCCACATGTTAAAGTGTAGCCCCACCCTATCAGATAACTTCTGGGTATTTATCTATAAATATTTATACAGCAACAACAGCAGGGAGAGCAGCACAGCAGTGAGCCCAGTTCCCCTTTGAACATCTTTACTTACAGGGCCTGAGTCTCCTCCATCTGCCATTGACTTAGAACAGGTGCTCACACAGGGGGAATGTGACTGACAGTGGTTTTCTTCAAATTGGGCTGAGAATTGGGTGAAAGCATTACTCTGGTGCCTCTTGTATCCCCCCTGCTGCTCTGGGGCTCTCTGAAGGGAGGAATGTTGGTTATATAAGTGCTGTTACGGTGGGTTTATTTTCTGCTCCATCCTTCCTTTAGGGGGAAGCAGGGATTGATGGAGTGAAAGGAGAGAAGGGTGCCCAGGGTGAAAAAGGAGACAGAGGGCCACTGGGATTACCCGTAAGTATCCAGGAAGCAAACAGCACTTTGTGAGCCAAACTTGTGTCAGCTGTAAAAAGATCCTTCAATAGGAGACGCACGCGGGGATTTGATACGTAAAGACAGAGAAAGAGATGGTCTATAAATAACTGTGCCTTTGCTTTGTACAGAGCCTTCAACTTTTAGATCTGTTGAATAGGTCAGCGATCGCTTTATTTCTTCCTGCTTCTGGGAGGATTGAGAAAAACAAGCAGTAGCTTCCCTGGGGCTTCTCTGCGCTTCAGGGCAAAGGGACAAGACCAGAAGCAGAAGTCAGAGATGTGGGGAAGGAAATGCCACTTGTCACCTGGGCCAAGCTTTGTACAAAGTGTGGTGGTTCTCAGTGCACCCGGGTTCATCAATAGCCAAAACATTCCTGTATCTTCTGCCCACAGAATCAGTGCTTTCCCTGCCCTGGTGTGTCCCTGCTGTGTGTGAACTCAGTTCCTTTAGCCTGTGTTAGTGCACTGCTTGGCAGCCAGAGGAATTGTGGCAGCACAGTATATTACAGAGAGTTGCAGGAGCTTTAGATACAAATGTGGGGACTTGGTGAATCTCTTTGGTCACACCCGCTGTGTGAGCTGACAGCTGATAATGAGTTAGTGGTAACTTAGTCCCACCCAGTTGTTCCACTGGCCCCCAAGTTCTCCCCTCATAAAAAGCACGGGGGGAACAGTACACCCTCTCCCTTTCCTGAATGCTCTGCCTGGAATGAGCACTGCAGAGTGCATCTCATGTACTGTGTGACTTCGTTGTCCTGTGTTTGACCACCCAGATCCCTTGTCCCTGACTCTAGCTGAAATGTGCATGTCTTTGTTTGTAAAATGTTTTCCTCCTTGAGTTGTGCTGTGTAGCAGTTCCCTTCCAGGGCCTGAATGCGTCCCCTCCAAGTGTAGGCCCCCAGATGAGCTCACGTGAGTGTATTCCCATGGCTCCAGGCAGAGCCAGCGGGGACAAAGCAGTGTCTTGGGAAGGCTCAAATGCAGAGGATTGTTCCACAGTGAGAAGGCAGAGCCCAGTCGTCTGAGAAATGCAAACAGAAGCTTTCTGTGGAAATGGTTATTCCCTTAAGGCTGTGGGGTATCTGCATAGGGGAAGGAGGTCCTTGTGACAGTCTGAGCAGAAGATGCCCCAGTAATTGTCCTGACGAGCTCATCAGCATGGCAGGGAACGTGCTGGCTGCTTCTCCTAGAGCAGTGAGCCCCGTGAGCCCCCAGGGTCCCTTGGCTTTTCATGTCACTCTTCCTGAGCTGTGGAAGGGGGAAGGCTCAGAAGTGTCCTCTGGGAAATACTTTGTTTGGATCAGCCCTATCAGCTGGCCAACCAGGAAACAGTTACTGAGCTGCTGGTCCGATCAGACATTGTGGACCTTGTATCCCTCCTCAGAGCCACTGAACTCTGTTCTGAAGCTTTTCCATGCCTGATCCAGTGTGTCTTCAGCCTGTCAAACTAAATGCAGTGCCAGACAGGTACTGAACTGTTTCAGACTCTGTAAAATCCTGCAGCTGGATCTGCTGCCTTTTCCTCTGTGACTTAGGGCTTGACATGATGCCAGAATTTCAGCCCTGATTGTCTGCAATAGCCTTGGGCTTCTTTATGGCAATCCAGGTTCCAGCTCTGCTGTCACATTGTCCTTTTCATGACCTGTCACAGAACAGCTGCTTCCCCAGGAGTTTTCTTGGTGGCACTGAGTGAAGGAAATTTGCCCTCTTTAAGAGGATCTAAAAGTTGCAGGTCAATGTTTATATGTATTCAGTGTTTCTGTGTTTTTGTTGGTTTGCTTGTAAGTACCATCACCTGTCCTTGAGATCTTAATTTTTGTTAATTGCAAGCATATGTTTGTCTCAAGTCACTGCTTCACTCACCTCTCCCCTCCCCTCTCCTCCTGCCTTGTTTTTGTGAACCCTCCCCATCTGTTCAGGGTGCTTCAGGTTTAGACGGCAGGCCTGGACCACCGGTGAGTTCCATTTCTCCATTGCCCTATGTTCCTCCTCCCCAGTTCTGTGAGTTGTTTTGTGTTTTCCAGCCCAGTTCTAGTTTACACCAGGAATACCCTTAATTTTTTCCAAAGCAGGCTTGGGGGGGGTGGCTAAACTTAGGCTGGGGAATGACGTCACACACTTGTGTTTTTTGATGCTGTGAGTCTGTCTGGATCCTGGGGTCACAGCTGCCTTGTTCCACTTTGTTTCAGTAACAAGATGAATGAAACCTCTGCATGGTTCCATGATGTTCTGTTCTGTCCTCTCTGTCCTGAGGGGTCTCTGTCCTGTAGTTCTCTGTGGTAGCCTTGCTTGCTGCCTTTACACGACAGGAGCTCTTCAGTTTTGTCTGAGGTGTGATAACACCGGAGCGTTTTGTCCTGTGAGCAGGAACCCTTGTGTCAACTGCTCTGACTTCTGAGCAGAACCTGAATGGCAGCTTGCACACTCAACTTGTTTGGGGACATTGTAGATTTAATTTTATAGATGTGCAAGGGAGACCTCATGTATTCCAAGGCACTGAGTGATGCCTAAGTGTGGGCAATTAAGATTTCCACGGTTGTATGAATCCAAGGAGAGCCCGATTTTTCCTTACTTCCTTCACCATGCTGAAGTCCTGTGCTGCATGAGCTACTCCTTCACTTGTATTCTGCAGATCTGAACTTGTCTGAAAACCTCTCCTGATCCACGTGAATCATCCTGCTCACATCGGAGGGGTTGTGTCAGTGGCTAAGGATTGCAGGCTGACATTAAAATGTGCAAACCCCTTTGCCTTAAGGCTCTTAGAAAAAGGCTTCCCAAACCTTGATTCTTCCTAGGCAGTGGGTAATATGCCCCAAAATATCCCTTTATTGAGACTCCATGATGGAAGTGTAGATCCATACCTCTGTGGCTAGCAAAGTGTGGATGGAGTTCAAGGGGTCCATACAGAGTTGGAAGTGCCCAAATCCTGTTCTTAGGCAGAAGGACTATTGCTGAACTGCTGCACTGCCCACGTTAAAGATCAGCTTTGGCTGATTTGCTTCCCAAAGCCCCAGCAGGTTTCAGGAGCACTGGGAAGGAAGTTTGGTATGCTGGTAGGAGGTGGCCCCTGTGTCAAAGGGTCAGGAACAACACTGGGTTTTCCTGTTGGCATGACTGGGAGCCTGGTGGAGTGACAGGAATGGCAAGGAGGGAACAGAGGGACTGAAGGGTACCCCTCTTAGTTCATATCTGTGCCTGTGCACCCCTGCATTCCTCTCTGCACAACAGGATCTGTCACCTTGCATGCAGAACTCACTGGCTGCCTGCCACCACGTAACCCATCACTTTCCATTTTGCTCAGCTCCGCTGATTCTGGCAGGGGGGGAGAGAAAATAAGGAAATAAAGGAAGAGAATTGCCTAACATAGTTCTAAATGGCCTTTATTCTCCTACAGCTTTCAGCTTTGCATGATATAAAGTAGAGAAAAAGAATTCCTGTCTGTGGAGTAGGTAGAAATGCCTGCTGAAACAATTGTCAAGGGAAAGCTTCAAAATTAAAAATAAGGCTCTGTATGATGGTGCTGGTGTGATCTAACTTAGCAGTTCGCACGTTGTTCAAACTGCCACCAACACTGAGAGCTGTAGTGGTGCGAGGTGCCTTCCACCACCAGACTGTCCTTCCAAGCTGTGCTTTTCCTAAGGGAGCAGCGGTGTCTCCTGGCTTTAATGAGGCCCTAGAATAAAAACTTCCTGATGTGTTTTCTTTCCTACAACTGCAGGGTACTCCAGGACCAACTGGGGTTGCAGGACCAGCAGGACCAAAAGGAGAAAGGGTGAGTTTGCTTCAGAACTGACTGATGCTCTGTAACTTCTCTGAAGATATGATAGCTCTGAGGGATAGAGGAGCTCTAGGCTTTTCCAGAGATGGAACTGCCCTCTTCTTGTGCATACAAGACCCTCAGCTGGGCCTCTTTGGTGTTTGAGAACCTCATCCTTGGGGGTTTTAGGTGCTTTGAGATGCATCCTTTGCTTTTTCTTTTCTCATGCTCTGCTGCCTGTTTGTACTGAATAGGAATGTAGTAATTTCTACTCTTTTGTCTCCATTTCAGGGCAGTAAAGGAGATCCTGGAGTTGCAGGACCAATGGGGCCAGCAGGGCTTCCTGTAAGTATGGGAGTCCAAGGGATTTATCTTCAGAGCCTGTTTCCTTGACAGCAGAAGATGCTGCAGGAATCCAGTGTTTGCAATCGCAGCTGGGTTGAGTGTAACTTGTTACAAACCTTTGCCCACTATGGGAGCAATAGAAAGAGCTCCTGAGCAGTGACTCAGAGGGAGGAGGAGGAAGCTGAAGGGAAATTATTAATTCACCTTGGTCCTCGAGCTACCAAAAGAAGCTAACTGGGGCTCCCAGGATAGGTATCTTAGTCCAAAATGCTGCTTTGGAGCACATCTGCTCCCGTTACCTGTCACAGCCTGGCTGGGAGAGCCCTGTCCTGTCATTGCAGGGACAAAAGCTGCCTCCAGTGAGGTTAATTAATTCCACTGTTTGGAATTGCTTTTGGAAAAACAGGGCAGTGTTGGAACTGTAGTGTAATGTAATCATGAAGCTGCTTCGTTGTTTAACACAAAAAAGGAAGTTTGCTGCTTTTTCCAGGGACTGCCTTCTCTAAACTAGTTTGATTTTTATCTGAAGAGCCCTTAGAGCAGTAGTGCTCTTACAGCCTGGATGGTCTGATGGAGAGGAGGTTGTCTGCTGGGAAAGTTTTGTTTGTTTGTTTGTAACATGGGTGGAAAAAACCCCAAACTCCTGAGCACACATTCTTCTTTTTGAGTGGGAATACAGTGTGACCTGCTTGTTTTAAAATATTTAATGTTGATGCATTTCAGGGTTTACAAGGTCTGCCTGGTGACAAGGGAATCCGGGTAAGTTACCAGGCAAACTTGCTGTATTTAATTACTAACACCTTTATGCAGGGACGGCCCAGTTAACCCTGAGCACCTCTAGTAGCCAGCATGTGTTTGTCTGCTAGGCCTTCACACAAGTGACTTTGCACACCTGGGTTTTAGAAGGTGATACCTGTAGCTTGTCCCGTCACCTGGGACATTGTGGCACATCTGTCTGAAGGCTGAGGGAGGGATTTTCTAATGTGTTCATTGCTGGCACAGCTCTGTTCTCCCCAAAGCATGGGACTTCATGTGGAGTTCAGTTAGGCCAGCGTGGTGCGCTTTAGGAAATCCTGCTTACCTGTTTACTGATGTGTGTGAATTCCCATGAGAATTAGCTGAGGTGCAGCCAGCAAATCTTACTTTGGTCCTTTTAAATTCCCCCTGAAGCACAAAAAAGGAGGTTGTCCTCTAGCAAGCGCTCCTCCAGAGAATTTGGAAGATGGAAATTTGGAAAAGATAAATTAAATTTGCCTGCCTTAAAGAGTCAGACATGAAATCTCTTGAGGCATTACCCTGAATGGATGTGATGGTGAAGAGTTGGGTCAAAACCAGTAACGTGAATGGCAGCCTTTCCATTGTACCACCTGTGTTAATAGATAAACATTACCAAGAAGTGCATGTTGAGAAGCTCCTTCTTTTTTGTTGGGTTTTCTTGCCTGTTAAAACTCTACATCTTTTTGGTAAAGACACTTGAGAGCTATAGTTGAATATAGTTTATATTTAGAAATACAAATGGCTTCTGGATTTGAGTCTTTGTAAGATTACAATTGTATCAATGTCAAGCAGTTCAATACAGTAAAAGTGTGTGTACTCATACACCTCTTCATAAGACTCTGGCATCACCTAAATTTGTCTGAAAACATAAATTTTTACAGTGCATGTGCCCGTGTGGTGATTTCATTATATGGATTTGCTTTTGATACATAGTGAGTGTTGTCTGTCCTCCATCTGCAATGGATTTCTGACCTTACTGTGCACAGAAAGGGCAGTTTTGTAAAGCAGCAGCCAACTGGCATCTTAAACTAGGGGAGAAAGGTTCAAGGGAGCCCTACAGTTCTCCCCTTTTTTAATCACTGCATTTCTGGCTTTGCTTCTTAACTTCCTCTTCACTAACATGTGTTTTGTTTTGTTTGTGTGGCTTCTAAACAAAAAGTAACTTTTAATTCCTAGACTTTTTCGGTTGGCTTTTAAACTGGGTGTCTTAAAAGGATCTTTCATTAGCTGTAGATGGGATTTTTCTGAGCTCTGGCATAAAAACAAGTGAAACTGGGAGAAATGGCAACTCCTTATAGAGGATGAGTTGGAAAGCATGAGTGGGAAGTTGTGCTGGCCCCTTGAAGTGTGCATGCACTTTGCATCACTGCAACCCATATAGTTTGCAAGGATGAAAAAATGTGAGAAACTTGAGAGTGTAAATGGGCAAGTGCAATATTTCGGCAGATGGGATGCTGGAAGATACCCCTTTTCCCACAGAGTAAGGGGAAGCCCTTCTGCTCATCCAAAAGACCCAGACAATTTGCCGAAATCCTGCCTGTTCATTTAGGCAGAGCAGGGCTCTTTAAACCCCAGAAATGTAGCTATGTAGCTGTGCCTGGGGTTGTGCCCTGGGTAGGGGTGGGAACAGGCAGAGTTTTGTGTAACCCAGCTGAAAAGGTGTGACTCCTGAACTTGTGCTGCCAACCTGATGCCTGCACTCTTATTTTAATGCCTGTGTTGTTTTTTTTTTTCTTGTGTGTATGTGCATCTTCCTCGCTCCTACAGGTCCACCTTCGTCCCCTTTACCCCTCCGTCCTGTTCTGCCTTTCTTCCTGGTTTCTTCCTCCAGAGCAACCCATGCCACACTTTTCCTGGATTATCCTCTCCATTCCTGTGCTTGGCTCTGGGTGACCTCTCCTCATTGCCTCTCCTCTCCCATCCATTTCTCTTGCCAGCTTTGGGTTTAACGCTTTTTTTTAAAGAAGAAACAGCAGCCCGTGCTGTCTGACTTTATCCCTCAATTCCTTTAACGCTCCCCACAAGTTCTGAGTTCAGTTCCCTGTGCAGCAGCCCCTTCCCCTGTTTCGTGCTCGGCAGCTCTGAGAATTTTGTGTCATGCAGGAAGATTTGGTATAGATGTAACTGGCAAATACCACACTCTCCCTTTGATGCTGAGCCCTCCCAGTCTGTCAGTGTGGGACTGCAGCCACAGCCAGTGTGTTTATGCAGCTCAGTCACAGCTCAGCAGCTCTTTGCTTAACATCTCAAATGGAGATTTCTCTTCTTTTAAAATGTTTTCCTAAATGTTTATCTTTTTTTTTAAACTATTGCTGACATTTGTTTGAAATGGATGATCCTAAAGCTTTTGTGTATTCTTTTTTTCTTGGACTAAACTATTATTTACAGGGGGAGAGGGGCAAGAAAGGCTCTAGAGGGTCTAAAGGGGATAAGGGAGACCAAGGAGCGCCTGGATTAGATGCACCCTGTCCGTTGGTATGTTCTGTTTCATCAAACGTATTGTTTTAAGATGTGTTGATGGGGAAGACAGAAGGAAATCATAACATAAATAATGGTCTTGCAGAAGTACAACACTTGGATAAGGCCTGGCTGGGTTTCCACCTCAGCCTGTGGCAAAGCTGCTTTCTCCAGGGGGAGAACCCCTGATCCCCTGAGCAATCCGGCTGCTGAGTGACCACAGTTATGTTCCTTCCTCTTCCAGAGCCCGCAGAGGTTTGGGGTACATGGGGGTGTCCCATGTGCTGGGAGCCCAGGGCTTTCTCCTTTGTGGATAGAGCCCTGTCTCCTTCGCTGCCAGTTGCAGCTCTTCTCTGAGATGTTCAGTGTGATCCTGTCTACGAGACGGCAGAACTGGAATGCTGGTTCCCCTGCCTCGGAATAACGGCCAGCTGGTGGGGTGGCCTGAGAGCACACGGGGCACTCGAGCTGCAGCACCCAGAGGGAAAACAAATCTCACTTAGCCTAAATGGGATGTCAGAACAGATTGGCTATAAATCTAGTCAAATGAATAAATATAGGAATATGTGTACATTTTTATCTAAACTCATATGCTTCAGTGAATGCTGCCAAAAATCTGTAGTGGTGCCACAAATTCCAGGAGTACCTGTGGATTGTGCATCTAGAAATCCAGCTGCTGGGTTTCCTAGTGAGGATCAGAGGAAGGGGTGATTCTGCAGCTGAGGAAACGCCATTCCCTTCCTCTCAGCTTTAGCTCAGAGAAGCATCTCCTGGCTCGCAAATCGTGGAAAACCCGAAAGGAAAGTGGTGGTGCTGCTGCTGGTCTAAGTGTGCAGAGAGCTGTGTGCTGGGTGTGCAGCAGAGTGCCCTGTGAGGGTCCCGGCGGGGGCTCGGCCTCCCCCCGTGACACGGCGCTGGCAGTGAGTGGAATAACGACAGTGGTTGATTTCGTGAACAGGGTCTCCGAGGTTTTAAAGGCGAGAAGGGTGAGCCGGGGTTACCTGGGCTGGACGGCCTGGATGCCCCATGCCCATTGGTATGGCCTACCTTCCCTTTCCTGCATGCTCGTTTGCTTTTTGGGCCTTGGGTGCTATTTCTGATACCCCCAAATAGCTGCATGCCCTAGAAACACCCGGCAGCTCCTTCCTTACCTGTCTCCATCCTCCCTTCCTCACTTTGCTGCTGTCAGAACCAAACCAGGTCCTTCCCTTCATGCTGTGATTCCCAGCTGCTGCCACCATTACTTCGTGGCGTGAGGGGAAATAGTGGGAATGCAGATTTATTTACAGCTGATTCACTTCTTCCTTTGCCTTCCCTTTGACAAATTCTGCTAAATCAGCTTATGCAGACCCAGCTCTGCACTGGCGTGGCTTCCTTGCAAGGAGCTGCAATGCTCGTGTCCTTCATTAACTCTATTTTTATGTGCTTGTGTGTGGTAGGCACAGCCTACCTCAGTCACCCCCTACACTAAGATGACTGAAAATAATAGTTATCCTGTTATCAAGCCCATGTGAAACATATTAACTGGCCACTTAGCTTCCTTTTGAGATAATTCCTATTTATGACTCTCCCCAGAAGTCCAAACTGTACCCATAGTATCCAAAACCCTTCAATTTGAAACTGCATGTTTCCCAATATCCAACTTATTTAAGTAATAAAATGATTATTGTACTAGTGCCTGATCTAGCCCAAGTGCTGTAAGACAGAGGTCTTCAGGAATACTTAATCTCAACTGATTTTTAAGTATCCCGCTAACCATCACCAGTCTGTTCATTTTCTCTCTGGAGATGCAGCATTCAGGTGAAGTTTTTGCTCCCTCCAACAGTCTCGGCATCTCCATGATACCCAGAAACTACTCCCCTCCCCTTCTGGCCTATTTGGCATGACAAAGTTTGCTTGAGGATGGTCCTTCCAAGCTCACTTAAGGATATTTGATGCCATTTACAAAGGATGGAAGATCTGTTAGTTCAACTAGCTGGAAAAAATGTGTCCCAAAGCAAAAAGCCACATTTAGTTTGGAAGGTTTTCTTAGTTCTCCCGGGGAGAAAAAAAAGCTGTGAAATTGCCATTAAAAGCCTTTGTTATTTGAGCTTTGTGAAGAGCTAACCAGTTCTCCTCCCAGTATCCTCTCCTTTGGGCATCACTGTGTCTTCTCTGGGGCAGTGACTCCAACAGGGGCCACTGGTAAAGTCTCAGTTGCTGCTCTGTAAATTCTGGGTAGTAGGAAGAAACTTCTGGCAGTCCCACAGGTGAAACCAGACCTGCCCAGAAGAGCCCAAAAATGAGGAAAACCACACAGCCATGTGTTCTGCCTCCCCATGGTCATAGCCAGGTTTCTATGGAGTAAGTTTTGTCTGAATAAGGCACCTGATTAAGGATCCCTGTAAGGATTCCATGGGTGCCCTGGCAGACCACCCCTCCATTTGTGTCACTGCTCCCAGTGAGGACTCGCCCCACATGCCCATCTTGGAACACACACTTCTTGTCGTTCCTATTTTTGTTAAGGGAAACTTGCCAGAAAATCTGATGAAATACAGATGCCATTATTTTTTATATATAGTGTTCTGGCATGCGAGCTAGCTTGGGAACGTGAATAAGCATGTTTTTGGATCCAACTAGGTTAAAAGCTCGGCATCCAGCTGACACATCCATGTGTGTAACTCACGGAGGCTGTGAACTAACGCTTTGCACATCCGAGATATGTGGAAGGAGATCCTTGGTGCTAACAAGCATGTCGTGTTTCCGTTCTCGGCACATTCGCCCGCAACAAACACTTCCTCGTGACCCTGGTCTTCCTTTGATCCCTAAGCTGTAACTCCCTGGCCTCCCATTCCTTCATACACCTAACTTCCCATCTCCTCCTGCACTGCACTACACCAGTCATTCCTACCGCCACCAGTGTACCAATGGGAACGCCACAATATGCCCAGTAATTAACTGGTAACTCCGTATTTCCACATAGCGGGGGGAAAGGGGAGGAAACAGCACAAGGAGACCACAGTCCAAAAAATGCATTTGAAAAGAAATACTGTTGTGGCAACGCTTAGTTCATCAGGCCCCTGAAAGTGCATCTCTGTTAAATAGTTCATTTCTCAATATATACTGTGCATTTGCTTTTCTGTTTGTATTGGTTTGGGTTTTCCTGGGGAATAGTGATAGTCCGTGCATGGGCCATGTGGACACAGCACAAGTGTTTGATTTCTCGTGTCAGAGATGTATCTCCTTACATCTGACTACCTCCTGCTCAAGAGCACCCTAGCACTGAGATAACATCCTGTTTTCTCCTATCAAATGGGGCTTGTGCGGCCCAAGATGTCAGGGTTGCAGAAGTGCTGGGGGATTTTCACAGAAATCCCACTGCTGTTATAGAAGCCCAAGACCCTTCTCAGGGAGTCAGCTGAGACATCCTGAACTAGCACAGGGGCTGCCCAGCTGCTTGCCTTCCTGATTTCTCTGGAGTGGGATCTCCTCCGAGCCAAGAGGGGACAGCTGGGCGGGATCTCACATGACAAAGCAAACCCTTTAGCAAACAGGGCAGAGAGGAAATGGAGGTTTTTTCCAGACCCTCCTCAGCATCAGAGGTTGGTGACTCGGGTTTGCTTATAACCTCAGCCAGCCTCAGGACACAGACCCACCACCTCATGCTTTCCACTGCCTGCCTTCCTTCCTTCATGGAAGCCTGGATAAACTATTCCCTGAGGAAGAATGAGAACGAGCCTACAGACCTCATGTGCATAAGTCCCTTGCATAGCCTGAGGCCTCTCCCCTCTTCAGCCCCAGCCCTTGCTTTAGGTTCCTTGAGCCAGAAGTCCAGGTCACTCCAAAAGGCTGAGGAATATCTCAGACTATTCCTCCAGCCCTGGTTCCCACTGTTTGTTGCAGCTGTAATAGTTAACCCACGCCTTCTTTCCTCCATCTCTGCACTACTGCCTGTGTCTAAACTGCTGTTTCATCTATCTCTTTTCCAGGGGGAAGATGGGCTTCCAGTTCAAGGCTGCTGGAATAAGGTAAAATAATCTTGGAAATGCTGCTGTGCTGAGTTGGCAGTGCCATGTGTTCTGCTAGTGTTTTCCACTGAGTCTGGTTAAGAGCAAAAGAAGCGTGGAGGCATGGATGGGATTTCCAGGACTGTACCCCTGAAAAGCAGCAACCAAAACTCTTCCTTGTTGTGTGTCACAGTTCAGCTCTAGGTGCCACAAAGGGGAGAGCTGTATGCGTGGCTTCTGAGCTGCCTGGCCCCAAAGTGCTCTAATCCTTGCACAAAGATTAGATTTCCACCTGGATTCCCTCAGGCCCCCTGCGGTCTGGCCCACCTTCGGCATCTGTTGTGGGTGTAAATGCGAGGTCCTCAAGCTGCAGTGGTGGGAAGGTGGTGGAGGCAGAGTCAGCCCAGGCTGAACCTCCCGTCCTCACTGCCCAGGGAAGTGGAAAGGATCCCTGCTGAGATTCCTATTGCTTTTCTTCCTGGAGACCCCGGAGCCAGCTTCCCTAATGCTGTCCTTCCCCCCACGCCCTGTGAGCTGGCACTAACACTTGGTAGTGAGTTGTCACTAACACTCGTTTATGTTTTCTTTTGCAGTGATGATTCTAACCCTGGACTGGCCTGTGTGTGTTACTGTACATAGGATATTTATTTTTATACAGTGTTCTTCTCCGAAATGCCAAAAGTTATGCATTTTTACGAATTATCAAAAAGCTGCATATTTTTTTGTACAGAAAATACTAGATTTTTTTCCCCCCTGTTTGTCGGTTCTCCATATGATTCTATGTCTGCATTATGCTTATTTTGTCATGGAGTACAGCTGTAATATTTACATGATACTTGTGCACACATGATGAATATAGGAACTTAATAAATTATTGCATTAAAGATGCCCAAAGGAACTGCCCTGTATAGATTTAAAGGTCATTTTCATTTTCCAAGCTGAGTCATTCAAGAATATTTCAAAATATTATGTATTTTTTATTAAAGTGAAATATAAACAGTTTTGTTGTGACTGAATTAAAGTGTTACTGAAAAACCTCTTGGTAGTCACTGTGCACTAAAGACTCCATGATTTATGATTATCTTCCCATGGGCTGGAATAACACTTATGACAATGAGCCCTGGCTGGCAAGAAATTCTAACCCCTTTCTAAATTACAGGCGTGTGAGTAGCTCAGTGAAAACCTCATTTAAAATTAAGCATAATGCAGCATTCCTCGATGATACCCGAATGAATGTTTGTTAGAGAAATCAATCCACGTGGCTTTTCAAAATGTTAAGCAAAGGTCACATGCAGATTTGCAGTGTGCCATTACAACTTGCATCTCTACATCTTAATTATCTCGTCCTGACCTACCTTTGTTGATGTGTTGAGTCTCAACTACCCAGAGGGGAAAGTACTGCCAGGCTAAAGTGACCATCACAATATGCTCTCCTTAGAGAACAAGCGGAAGCCTAAGTCTGTTCCCTCGAACATGTCCCCTGGCATTGTCCCTTCACGCAGTGGGAAAGGCAGTGGGCAAACCAGGAGATTCAGGGGGAAGCCACCAGTGTTTAACGATCCCAAGGGAGAAACATGAGTGGTGATTCGTTAGTGAGCCTGATCCGCTCAAGTCCTGCTCTTTGCATGATGCCACAGGAGCTGGGCTTCTCCTGGCTGCAGCTGTGCCAGCTGGAGTGGTCCCCACCACAGCCCCTCCTGTACTCAGCTACGCTGCTCAACTATTCATCTGTTCATAGACTATTCATTAGTTGTTTTCCAGACGATTCCATGCAGTCCTTTAGCACCATCAGAAGCAAGTGACAGGGTATAAGGGATGTACTTCCCTGCTACTCAGGGTCTGCCCAAGGAACCCAGCCCAGCCCCTGACTGCTGCAACCCATCTGTCACCTCACCCTTTCAGAAATTTCTTGAATTTCATCTAAAAACCAGAGAGGTTTCTATGCCTGTGTCCCTTCCCTCCCTGCCCCGCAGGCTGTTCCGACTCCAGTGCTCTCGCAGTTAGGAAACTCCTTGCAACTTTCAACCTCAACTAATTAATGGTATTCACAACCATTTCTTCTCATGCCAGCATTGTCCTTGGGATGAAACTTTTCCATGCATGGTGTTTTCGTGAGATGCTTGGGGTACTGGAGCTGAAATGGCACCGAAGGAAAATGAACCACAGAGCCATGAGGGATTCTTGTTGGTTTTCTCAGTAACAGCTGTCGTTAATATAAGCCCCAGCTCCCTGTTACAAGGCTTTGCAGCTGTGGAGCTGAGCTAATTGGAACAGCCAATGTTGCAATTGCGTTTTAATTGCTCACCTGTTAAACAAAGCAGTTCCTGAAGACCCAGACGGGTACACTGGGGGTGCTTTGGGTTTGGGAGGTTGTAGCAGCAGTGAATTTCTACTCTGGTCTTGAAGCATGCAGCTGCAAGGTAGGATGTTTGAATGCTTCAGCCCCTTCTAAAAATGCTGGCTATCCTTAATCCCCTAAAACTTCCAGATCCGTAGGAGAACCTGCCAATGCTTCCTGTCCCCTTTGGTCTCTGCAGAGTGTTTTTGTTTTGTAGCTGGTATTTGTGATTGCACTGCATGGGATTGTTGTTGCTTGGTTTTATCTGATCCAAAAGCCAAGTGCACGTCTGTAACCTTGCCCTGGCACAGCAACTGAGAGGTCGAGGACTCCTGAGGTGATAGTGTGCCTATTTATTTCTTGAGCTGTTTTTTGGCTGATACAGTTGTGATAAAGCTCTTGCCTGAGGTGCAGGAGGCCTTGAAATGTAGTTGCCAGAACTCTTGAAAGTATCTGACTTGGGTCAGCAAAGACTTTTCTGTTTCTGGGGGGAACGTGTAAGGTACCCGCTCACCTGTCCTAAAGACGGGAACGTGGTGACAAATGTTCCCTGCGGTTGCTGCAGCCCCAGCCTGGGATTTTAACTGAAGTAGATGAGAAAACATTTTGGATTGCTGTTCCTATAGCCTCGGTACTGACACAATCCCATCGGCCACCGGGGATAGACGCGGGGTCAGTGACACCACACTGATCCGCTGCTCTTCCCAAACCTGAGCACTTTGCATGACGAGAGAAACCCAAACGGTGGCAGCTGGGTTTGCACCACCCCCAGTGTGACAGTTTCGTTTCAGGGTCTGTCCCTACTAAAACCCGTAACCGATTACTGATAGTTATGCCTGGCTGTTTTCACGTGAAACCCTTTGTCTGCCACTTCAAGGGTCAAACTCCCTGGCTGATAGCCAGAAAGTGAGTCTGAGGGTGGAGAAGCTTGGGAAATGGCAGCAGAGTGAAAGGAGAAGGAGGACCTTCCTGAAGATTTGCTGGAGATGTTTTGCAAGTTGCCTCCCTGGAGCCTGGGAAGAGTTGTTGAGCTGCGCACCAGGAATGTGCCTGCTGGGGCTGCAGGAGCTCGGCGTGCCAGCGCTTTCTGCTTTGCTCTCTCTTCTCCCGAAGGCAGGGGTCGAAAATGACACCATTTATATTCTTTTCCTTTGGTCATTTTCACTTTATTCGACTATTGTGGTCAGACTCTTCAGATGAAGAATTAGGCTCGTTTTCCAGCAGCGGCTGCATAAATGAGTGCAAGACACAGACAATATTTCTGGGGGGGGGATCCTTTGATCTGAGAGAAATCTTTCTTGAACGATTCTCTTTAGGAGAAGCAGAGAACCCCCCGTGTTCAGCCCAGAGAGGACACGTAACACTTTTTGCTTTCATTTCTGGTTACCAGATGACAGACTTCCACCTGTATCACTGATGATTCCATCTTTAACCTTTTCATCACAAACTTTCTTCTCCTGTGAAATTACAGGGAAATGACATTGTTCTTTGGCTGGGTTTTTTGTAACTGTTCTGGATTTTGAAGGCATGAAATACGTGTTCAGAGGAGGCAAAAGTGGAGTGTGGAAAAAGTCTGTTTTCACTGACTAATTCCTTTTTGCTTTCTGTATTTGTGCTTTGGTCTGCACTGCACACACTGGATGTACTTTGTCTGGAGCCCTCCAGAAGTGTTTTCTGCTGGCCCATTAAGGCCCTTTTGTGGATATGTCTCCACAGACGTACTTCCAGATGGAAAATAAGGATCATAGGAGTTCAGTTCCACTGCTACATGTTTCAGTACATTCACTGAAGGGACATAAAGATTTGGCAAAGTGTTGAGGGCTTCAAAGGATGTTTCCCAGCTGCCTGAAGGGCAGAATACACAACCCTGGATACTTCCTGCCAACTGCAAACCTGGCATCCCTTCCTCAGCCCCTGCTGCTGAAGGTTAAATTCTGCTCACATGTAAGCTCTACTGTCTTGCCACCACAGCTCCTGCAATTTATTAAAAAAACCCCCAAACATAACATAAATAATTATGTATCCTGTGAACGTGACTCATAACATTTCTACTTCCCTGAGTGCATTGGGAATCCCGTTTGCCCAAGCACTAAAACACACATCTAACTTTGAGCCTGTGATTCCCACTGGCCTAAATGATGCCATTTGCATACTGAAGTACTCTGGTGAGCCAGGGCTGCTGTTATTAGAGCTAATGAATGATGTTATCTGAGTCATTAGGCAGAATTAAACGATAAGCAATTCCTGTTACAGTTAAGAGAGAAAGAGCTGATCTCAAGCTCCAAGGGATGTATTTAAACCAGAGCAATCCCAGATTCGAATGCCCTTTGTCAGTGCTGGAATCATCCTGACCTTCTGATACACCTGTACCTGACACCCACCTCCTTCTGCCAACACACAGAAAGTCTACTGTTAAAATTATTCCGGGTTTACAAAGATTGGGGGAAAAGTCCCACTTTCAGTTTCATCTGAAGAATTGCAGGATTTTTTTTCTTAAGGTTTCTAACAGATGTATTCAGTGCATAAAGTGACAGGGGAAGAAATTGTTTCAGTTAGGAACCAGACTGGTGGAAAGGTTAATTTATTTTATTTGTATTTTTTTTATTTTTACTTTTTTTTTGGGGGGGGGAGGGGGTTGGAGGGAGAACCTGACCAGAACTGCAGGCGGTAGGTGTGCTTTTTTTCCTTCTTTTTTATTGAAAACAATTATATAATTTGATAATGTTACTTTTTATTAATGATTTTGGGGGGGCAATTTGTTTGCTCAGTTCTGTTTTCCTGTGTTTTCTTCTAGGCATATTTCTAATGGGCTTTTAGAATAAGTGTGTAAAAGTTCCTCACTGAAAATGTCCTAAGGACATTTCTATTGTCTTTTTTTCCCCCCCCTCCCTAAGTTCAGTAGTCAAATGGTGCTTTCCACAGGCAGCCCAGTTTTCAGTGGGGATGTGTTTATCCCCAAGGCCACATCGAGGGACCAGGTACCAGTGGCCTCTCCCAGACAAAACAGCTCTCTCCACACTCTCCATTTACATTTACGAAGGTGAAAAGGGCTATGTGAGGGACCAGCCGACTGGAAATGGTCCCTTTCCCACCTCAGGAGGTCTGTCGGGAAGCAGCTGGTTTGGCAAGAGCCGCTGTGTCCCCTTCAGCTGCATTCTACAGCCAGGCTAGAAAGCTCGGTAAAATTAAATTAAAAAGTCGTGTTTATTTGAAGATGGGAAGTTCTTGGAGGGTACCTGCTAAAGTACTGCTGTCTCTTGCTATTGTTTGCCCTCCTGGGAATCCAGCAACACACTCAGGCCCAAGCTTAGCTTTAGGCTGTGCTTTACCCTGAGCCTATCTGCAAAGGCTTTGTTTTATGAGGGTCTCCCCTTCTTTTACACATTTTTCCTGGGATTTTTTTTCTCCCTTCCCTTGTTTTTGTCCCTGTTGCTTCCAGGTGTCTTTGCCCTGGACAAAGTAGGGGTTTTTTTTTCCCCTTCATTTTCAGAAAATCTCTGTTGGTCACATTTTGATCATTTTCCACTCACTTTTATTATCAGTCCTTCCCGCTATCCCTTCCTCCCTCCGTGCAGGCCTGCTTTGTTAAACATTTTGATCTGATGAGAACATCATGGCAAAACATGAATTAAGATTGTAGATGTTTGTTGATACTTTTTAGAGTTGACTGTAAAGCTTCTACTGTTTGTTTTTTTTTTTTGAATAGACTCAGAATGAGTCCAAATGTTGCAGATTTTTTTTTTTCCCAAGAAAAACCTGCTAAGCTTTTGGTTTTCCTGCAAAACATGAGTTTGTTGAACTGCTGTTGCAAGATTTGGTAGGTTAGACGTTAATGGTGGGTATGAGAGGACTGGTTGTGGAGCGCAAGTTAGACTCTTGCTTTCCATTGTACAGCATTTGTTGGTCTGTTGTCTCTGGTGGGGGTTTGCTGGGAGTGTGAAATTCCATTTTGTGATAATTCCATTGTTGGGGTTTATTTCCACATTCGTGTTTCAAAGTGTTGCTTCAGCAAATCTTCCCTTTTGCTCTCCTGCAAAGATTTGCTCTTACCCTGATGTTGCGCCCCACCAGCAGTGCCACAGACCGAGCAGTTTCGCCCCTTTTTTGAGCTTTCCAAAGGAAGTGTGTCATCCCCCTGAACTCTGCAGCCTTTTCTGCAGCAGGATGATGTCCGTGAAAAGGAGACAGGCAGCAAGACTGTGCAGGCCACCATAAGGAGACTCCTCCTCCAAGCCTGGTCCGTCACCACACACTGGTGACCTGCCCCATTACCACTCCCTGCGCTGAGTTACTCCTTGTTCTCCCTCACCAGTCAAAGGCAGAGGAAACATTGTCATTGTTCAGCCCAGCCCCAGAAGGACTGAGATGACCCCCTGGATGCAGGAAGGAACCATTCTCATGGCTGTAATGACACAAAGTGGCTCCAGATGTTGGGCAGGGCAGGGATGGGAGGGAGTTCCCAATCCCAGGGGATGGCCTGCAGATGTCACGGGCTCTCCCGCTGGCAGTGCCCGAGTTCCAGGCCAGTGGGTGCCATGTGTGGAGGTGGTGCTCCTGATGTCCCCCATCCAGGGCAATTTGCTCCACCAAGAAGTCAAGTTGATCCCCCCCCTTGGCATTCAGAGTCCTCAGAGCAATAGAAAACCCCTCCCTGATTCCACCTGGAGTGCTTGTGTCATTGGCACTGCTCCTGTTTCTCATCTGTACATCAACTGGACACCAAATTGACCTAATCCCTGCAGGAGAACGATTTCTGAAGCAACTTTGTTACATATCTGATTTCCTTGAATTTTACAACAGAGATTTTACTTTTTTCCCCTTTGGTGGCATAGACTGTAGAATATTTATTATAGCTGTAGTAAAGTGATGAGTTACGAGTAGACCTTGTCAGGGCATTGTTTCTGTGTTTCTCTTACAAAACACTGATTAATTAAGATGTTTAAATCTGAATACACTTTTTACACTTCTTTTTTTGTTTGTTTGTTCTTACATTGAACTTTTCAGCCTGTGTATTGAATATCCGATGTTATTTGGCATTCTTTAATGTGTGTGCTGTGTATACTTTGTGTTACCAGTAATTTTTACTGTCATTTGTGCTGTTTCGAAGACATTGGTTCAACTCCTTTTGACATAGTTGGAATTTTTGGCCTTCCAGACAGTTCTGCACTAAGTAATTGCTAGGATGAAGAGAACAAAGGACTGTTCTTTCCCACAAACTTTTCAACCTCAGCAGGAGCTTCCTCGGCCAAAATGAGCATTTGATTTTCTTCTTTCACTTTTTCCTTGTTAACATGATAACATTTGTTTGTTTTGGTTTTCAATCCTGGGAATTCTGAATTCCATGTTGGCCATTTCTAGCAATATTTTAGAAAAACAGAGATAGCTGTGCCATAAGGAGTTACTGATCATAACAGAATGGAAATACCGTCATTATTTTGGGGTTGTTAATAAGTATTTTTTTCCACTATTAAGTTTTTAAGCAAACCTTTTCTCAGTGTGATAGAATATTAAAAAGACACTAAAGGACAAAGCACTCAACATGAGGAAAGGGATTCAGGTAAACAATTTCCATCCATATGAGTGAAAAATAGCGTAGGAATTTGTATGTCAGAACAAATGCTGGGCCTCAGTTACCCATTTCCTGTGTCCATTAATTAATCCAGCAATTTCAGTGAAACCACACCTGGCCTGGAAACTAGGGGCATGCTTACAGGACTCCCTGAATCACTCCTCAGTAGAGTCATTTATCAGATAAAGAAACTAGTTCTGATGTTGTTCAGAGGTGCTGGTTTATACTGTGATAAAAACTGCTCTGCAGAGCTGCATACTGCTGTTTTAAATACCTCAGCCTAGTCACTACACCAGGAGAACAAAGATTCCAGGAGCAAGTTAGTTTGGGGAATGGACTTCTGGAAAATCAAAGCGGGGCTAA
This sequence comes from Oxyruncus cristatus, assembly GCA_013399855.1. Lineage (NCBI taxonomy): Eukaryota > Metazoa > Chordata > Aves > Passeriformes > Cotingidae > Oxyruncus > Oxyruncus cristatus. Next base: position 803,621 of record VXAY01001837.1, read on the forward strand.
AAACCAAGAAGGAGGCAATGAAAAATGTCTCTGGCTGGGTAGTTGTTGGAATGGTAAACAGGATATAATATTTGAAGTGTCATCCCATTGTTTTCCAAGAGGAGTCTGATAAATTGCCTGTCCCTTGTGTTGAAGCTTTCCTCCTTTGTGTCAATGTTTTAGTGAGGTTTCTGTTTTAATTTATAAATTAAATACATACATGCATATTCCAGTACAGTCTGCATTTGTTACCTGTGATGTACATACCTTCTTCTCCCTTTTATAAAAATCCCTGTTTACGTACACCTGGTTTCTGTCTTTTGTAAATGACACCACGTGCAGATCATAACCCATAAATCCACGTACAGGTGAATTCACTTCCCATGTTGGGGCTGGGTTTTAGGCTCATATCCTGAGGCAACCACGCCACCTGCTGTTTGCCGTCGGGCCCGGGAACTATGGAACTCGGTGGGAAATAACGGATTTAGTAGGGCAGAATCCTCCTAAGTACTGTTGTCGCTATGAAACTGGACAGCTGGAGAGAGGACAGAGTCCTCCCCGGTGCCTGTGCTAAGGGAAAGGCAGCAATCCCAGCTGAGAGACAGTGCTGGACACGGGGGAATGTGCTTGGGAGAAAGGCAGCCTGAGCCCTCCCGTGGCATGAACAGCCCTACTGGAGCCTGCTCTTACAACGTTATTTCATCAGCCATAGAACACGAAGCCACACTAATTGTGGAACTGAGAGAGCAAGGGCAAAAAGGGGGAGAGAGAACACCAGAGGAAGGTGTTAGACCTGACTAGACCTGACTCTCTAGTCACGTCCACGCTAAAATGATCATAATGATCAGCTGTGGGTGTTGTCTGCCTTTCCTCAAAGCGGACAGAACCAGAGGAGGTGTCCATCCATCTCTCCCTTGCCCTCAGCTCAGGTGTACATCCCCCTCCCTCCCCTCCTGCTCTCCTGTGCGCCTGGCTATGTGTCTGTGTGAGTCCAAATCACAGGGATGCTTCCTTGGAATGAAAGCCACGTGCTGAACGACCATTAACTCCTGAACAGGCAGCAAAAGTGTGTGCTTTGCTCCTGACCTCCTCTGGGTACAGATACGATGAGCCTTGGGTCGGCAGGCAAAACCCTCAAGGATCTGGATGTTTAGCAGTGACTCAGGTTATGTAGGAAAACAGATATGTTCCGATTGCCCAGCTTGGAATGGAGAATGTGTTTGAAACTTAGGGCTTTTATCATTCCTGAAGGCTTCAAGGTCACTCTTGCTTTATAAAAACGATGGCTCCTGGATCTGTATTGCTGTACCCTGGGAGAGTAGTGAAATCTTGCACTGGTGCAGTAAACATACATTCTGGAGGTTTGCTGTGTGCTGCCTCAGACCCAAGGGTAGGCTTGTTTCAAGGCATTTCATTTATTTATATGTCACAGTTGAGATATTTTTTTCTCCCTCAGGGCTCTGCAGTGAGCAGGAAGAAACAGTTACTGAAGTAAATTGTCTTGTTTTAAATCAAACTCGGGAACAATTATGAAAGCAGACAAACAAGCAGTGCTGTGCTGTCCTGACCTGTGAAGCTTCTCTGGAAAAGAACTTTGGGCTTAATGGTCCCATCCAGAGAGACAATGTGCTTGTCTGTGCCACCAGAGGAGAAAGGAAATGTGTGTCACGGCTCCAAACTGCACCAAAGAGTGTAACTGTGAGGGGACAGACACCTCTGCTGGCACAGAAAAATCAATTGGGTATAAGACCCCTTTGCAACAACTGTGAGAAGTGGGAAATGAGATATATTTCTTATGTGAAATGCCAGTTTGATAAGGAAGTCCCCTGCAGTACAATCTGGAGTTTCCATAATTGAGAGATATACTTGTAAATCTCCATTAGACAAAAAATAATAATAATACTACTAAAAAAAGGCATGATGATTGTGATTAAACATGACTCATATATTTGTATTCAATTAATATTTTTACTTATATGACTGAGGAAAAATTAAGACAATGATCTCTGCGTTGCTGGATTTAAGGATAAGTAACAATGACTAAAAGCTGCTTTTAAATAACAAGGATGAAAACACATTTTTGATATTTTTTTAAGCTAATAACCAGCATTAAACCTTTAGAGTCAGTTGGTGTTTGGGCAGGAAAGACCTCTCTCATTGCTTACACATCATAGCTAATCTGTGACTGCAGATAGCCTATTTTAAACACCATGTGTCACAATCTGACACACAAAAAAATGTTAAATTCTGAAGTATGTGGGATGGTCTTATTTAAAAAATACTACTTAAAATTAGAGAGCTCTCCAGAAAGTTGGTATTCAGCTTTCCTGGCTTCTTGTAGCTCATTGTGCCCAACCTAGCAGCATAACAACCCCATAAGTAGCATGGAGGGTGGAGGAAGGGTTAAAAAGGGCTCAAAGAACTCCTTACAGAAGTGCAGAGTATTTGCAGAACTCAGTTACTACATCTGTGCTCTGCTGCCACAATATTGACACACATCGGCTTGGATCGTATTTGGTGATCCCGATGACAGGGCAGTGCTTACACTGGTTGATCGAATTCCTGGATTATGTACTCCCACAAAACAGAGCTTTTGAAGCACTTGACGTTCCTGTCCTGCCAGGGAGACCCTGGACACCTGCCAGCCCGAGCGAGAGTGAAGCTGTAACTCCGGGTGCCGGAGCTATGAAATATTCATTACAACGTTTGAGATGTAACAGCTTCTGGCCCAAAATGAGAGTGCCATAAACAGGCTGGTTTTCCCGTAGCCGGGGAGTCAGGCAGCCTATAACTGCTCCTCCGATAGAGCTGTTGTTTATTTTGACAAAGTAACAGGCTGTATTTGCGCTCGGAAGGCAACCGGCAGATGGTCTTTGCACAGCCTGGTGAGGGCAGGCCCCGCTCCTGCCGAGCGGGGACAGCTCTTCAATCCCGCGCGGCACGTTTTTCCCTTGCAGAATGTTAGTTAGTAACAGTTCTTCCCTGGACAACCAGGGCTAAACGGCCACAACACACGGCTACTCTGACCAAAAAATAGGTCTTTCAGCTGTTGGTTCCAGAAGTGTGGTTACTGCAGAGCAGTTCACACGTGTGGTAACTCACTCCAAATGCTGCCTTGGTCTGATCTGCTCTACTAAGAAATTCTTTATTCTAGTGTCACAAAGCAACTCGGAATATTCCAGAAACACTTGAAGTGACAAAAAACATCCATATATATGTCCTGTTAATATTTAGGTTAAGGATAGAGGCTGTATCCACTGGAAAAATACGGAGGGGAAATTGAGTTTATGGGACTATTAAAAATCACAATAGTAGGAAAACTGGTCTATAACTGCAGACATCTATGACTGGCTTAAAGATAAAAAGTGTCATATTGTGAAAATCTTCTATGTCCTCTCTCACACTTCTCCAGCATTCCTGTTTCCTTATGAGGAATGTTGTTTATAAACAGAAAAATGTTGCTAAATGTTGCTGTAAACAGAGTGAGTTGTCCTGATGTTGAAAGTTTGCCTCCCATGAAGACTTTTTTTTTTTTTTCTCTCTCCATTGAAAGGTCTCCCACACATTTGTGTTCTTATCACACAGCAACTATGCGATGTTAATCTGGGAATGTTCCACTGGGAATGTTTTCAAAAACTTGGGATGCCTATTTTGCCTGATCTCAAATTATTTTTGATTACAAAGCCACGTACTACGTGCATGATTGTGAGGGTTATTGGATGCAATTATTTGTGTCTGGAAATAAGACAGATGTAAATGCTTTACTTCCTCCTTCACATGGGTTTTGTGTTGTCATTTATTTTTATGCTTAGTGCTTGAAAATCTTCTTCAGATTCCTCCTACCCTCCCAATATGGTTCAGTACACTGACAAGTCTACAGGTATCTTTTTCCTCTGCTAAATTCCAAGCCTCAGTAGGGAAGATCCAGTTAAGACTTTCCATTACCTGTAAAATAAAAGTCACTCGCACATGTCAGGTTTTTCTCCTATGATTTCAAAGCATCTTGACCTTGTTTTCAAAAAGAAGTGGGGAAGAGAATAGACTCCAAAGCATTACATCCACAGAAATGTGTGAAAGCTCTTACTCATTGATTAAAAAGAGACAAGATATGATATTTTTATTTCCATTTTAATGACAGCCAAAATACAGCTGTGTGTAGTGAAATGCCTTACCCAAGGTCACAGAGCAGCCCAGGAAAACACAGGTCCTCAACTCATGCCCTTTTTCTTCAGGAGATGGTGCAATCCACAATTAATATAACCTGAGGGAATATTCCATTGCTTCTTTTCCCCACCAAATCCAATTCTATACAGACACAAAACTGTTTACTTTGGCAGAGCCAGAAACCAAACCCCAGCGAAACTTTATGATTTTTTTACAGCAACAAAGGGAAAGCTGAAAGCATGGATGACTCTTTATCACTCCATTGTTCCCAGACACCCTCCTGAAGTAACACCACGGGCTGGAGTGGTCTGGGTTAATCATGTATCTCCTAGTGCATTACGGTAGCCCTCAAATGTCTTTATTGTGAAATCGGTGCAACGACGCCGCGGAGCATTTGCACAGAACTGATGATATAAACCCAGTTTCGTGTAACAATGTACCTGAGTTGGAGGTGTAACCCTGCACTCTTCTGTCTGCGCCATCCCGTGCTCGCGGATTTGGCGCTGCCAAGACTCGTAACACAATTGCTTATTGCGTCTCTCGGAGTTCAAGCTCTTGAATCCGTGACACTGCGGGGCAGAAAAGCGAAGCCCTCAGCTTTCGTTCAGAAGGGAAGTGAAGTTTGCAGCCCCCGTGGATGAGTTGGAAAGCCTGCGAGCGGCCGGAACGCCAGATGACACAAAGGGCCGCCGGCACTCTTTGTTACGGCCCTTCCCAGCCGGCTTGGGGGTGCTGGAATATTTGGGCTTGGAGGCACCGTGGCGAGGCACGCAGGTCACCTTGCCAAAGGGTCAGAGGGACGGGTGACTCCCCGTAACAAAAACCAGGCGACCCACGAGCTTTAGCCCAAACTGGGGTTGCCTTGAAACCTCTCCCGCCTCCCAACTCCCGCACGCCGGGAAAGGATGGGAAGGCTTTCTGCCTTTTATGCTCCCGACCGCCACGAGCCCACTGGGAGCGGGGCCAAGGGGACCCTTTCCCCGCCGGGCGGGAGGGGGTTCGTGCCCCCGTGGCAGCCCTGGGGCCCGGGCGAGGAGGGCGCCAGCCGAGAGAGGGGGGTTGTTGCGGGCCCGGGCTGCAGTGACTCCTCCTAGAGGCGGTATGTGCGGAGCGGGAGGAAGCCCCTGCCGCCCCCCTCAGCAGCAGCCGCCATCGCCATCGGAACATACAATACGGGCAGAGCTGCCGAGGCGGAGCGAGGGCGGGGGGAGCCCGACAGGGAAAGTGGGGAGGGCAAGTGAGCGCGGGCAAGGACAGGAGGAAAAGAGGGGGAGGAAAAAGAGGAAGGGAGAAGAAGAAGGAGGAGGAGGCGGCGACGGCGGCGGTGGCAGGTGAGGGGAGCGGCGGCGCGGGGGCTCGGGGGGCCGCGGCGAGGCCGGCCCTGCTCCTCTCCTTCCCCCTCTGCCCGGCCGCACGACCCACCTCCTCCTCCTCCTCCTCCTCCTCTTCCTCCTTCTCTTCC
>VXAY01001837.1:809400-852252 GCA_013399855.1 Oxyruncus cristatus
GAAAGCCGCGGCCACACCCCCCCGCACCACACCCCGCCGCGCCCCAGCGCGCCTGCGCGCCTGGGCGGCACCGCCCGCCCCTCGCCCGTCCATCAAACGGCTCGCGGCCAATCAGCGCGCTCTCCCCGCGGCCCGGGCTGCCTCAGGGGCCAATCAGCGCGGGGGGTGGGCGGGGCGGTGGTGTCTGGGCAATGTCGAGGCGCGCGGAGCGGGCGGGCTCCGAGGGGCCCGGGGCGGGCGTTGGAGGGGGTGCAGAGGGACGGGAAGTCCCCCGAGCTCGGCCGTGCTCCGACAGCTCCGGACGCTCGACCTGGGGCTCAGTAGACAGGCCCGTCCCCTCAGCTGCTGTGCTTTGTGAGGGGGAGCTGCCTCGGCAGGGCCCCTGGGATTTGGGGTGCTCGGGAAGCCGCTTTCGCAGGAACGCGCTCTGTGCTTGGTCGGGGGGACACCCCGCTGCATAGCGCTGTGTTTGTGCCCTGCGTGTGTCTCACCGGGGGCATTCGCGTAACCAGCACCTGCTTTGGGGCTCCTGGATTGTCACAAATATCTCGTGTGTGTATGAGTGTGCAGCCGAAGTTGGCCCCGCAATACCACGTCTTTGGGTTCCTTGTCAGCTCTTAACTGTTCTAGTAGATCTTTGTCTGGAGATGAGAAAAGTGCAGGTGTGTTGATAGTCCTGCGTGCCCTTTGTTTCAGTCTTTGCCTGCTGAGTTCCAGTTCTCTCGGTGTTTGGAAGTCAAGATGCTCCGAGGGCTGGAGCCGCCCTGCTCTGGAGCCAGGCTGGGAGAGCTGGGCGTGTTCACCCGGAGAAAGGAAGGATCCAGGGAAACCTTATTGCAGCCTTCCAGAACTTGAATAAAAAAGAGAAAGAGGAACTTTTTACATGGGCAGGACAAAGGGGAATGGTTTTAAACTAAAAGAGGTTTACATTAGATAAACAGAAGAAAGTCTTCCCTGGGAGGGAGGTGAGGCCCTGGCACAGGTTGCCCAGAGAAGCTGTGGCTGCCCCATCCCTGGAAGTGTCCAAGGCCAGGTTGGACAGGGCTTGGAGCACCCTGAGATAGGGGAAGGTGTCCCTGCACATGGCAGGGGGTGGAATGAGGTGAGATTTAAAGTCCCTTTCTACCCAAACCATTCTGTGATTCTACGTACTGCCAACCTGGTTCTGCAAACCACTCTGCTGTTCTGGGGTAACAGCTGTTAAATAATAGCCAAGTGTTTTCAACCCCTCTTGGGAAATCCCGCATCAGTGTGTAAAACCCATTTGGCTATTGAAAAACAAAAAGCAATTTCTCCTCAGAATTTACTTTTCTCCATCAGTGTTGCAAGAGTTTTGGTGTTATGTTGTTAAAACTAATCTTTCTTTTACCATTCTCTGTGGGTTTTCCTGGAAAAAACTTTAGGTTTGGTTTCTCTTAGGCATTTTGTACAGCACTGAACTCTCTCATGTGAGTCCATGCTTTCCTGCTGCATCTTGAAATTTCTGAAATTGTTTTTTGGCCAAGTTCGGGCCCTTTGAGGGGTTTCATCAGTTTCTGTGGCAGCAGGTTATTCATATTTTCCAAAAATGATATGTGCTTTTCCTGTCCAAACATAATTATGAGATTTTGTTCTTCTGAGCACCTGGGTAGGAAGGACAGGAAAGTGGTTGTAAGGTGGCTGTGGTAAAGCTTGATCCACTGGGATGTGGTGTGGGATTCAGATGGCCTAATGGTGAGAGGAATATCCCAGAGCAGTCTGTCATCCCAGTGTTCTTGTGGAGCAGTCCTCACTCTCTGCTGATAACCGTGGTGTGAGAAAACAGGGTGGTCATGTCTGCAGAGGAGGGACCTTGCAAGTGGCCAAAGCAGACCTATCTGAGAGAGGGGAGGAGGCAGAGCTCTCTCTCCAGCAGGCAGAGGGAAAATGTCACTGCTTGTCTGGGCTCTGAAGAAGGTAAAACTCAACAGAGGAACACGCCCAGCTTGCAAAAGTCTACCCCGTTTCCATCACAGAGAGCCCTGGGAGATGTGGTAGCTGCTCAATCCCCCGTAGCAACACAGGGATGTTGGAGTCGTGGCAGAGTAGGAGTGTGCTGTGACCAATTAAGGGATTGGGAAAATTAATTGCTTTAAATTGCCCAGGCCTTGTGATGTCATGGTAGCCAGATATAGACTGTTCCAGCTCAGCGAGGACGGACTTCGCACGAAAGGCACGGGCGTATCTGTAAATGGAGGCTGTGCTTTGTAAGGACAAACGTAGAGATGATGAATCAGCTGGCACAGAGGGAATTAATGTGGGTAGACTCGAGAGCTTTTCATATGAGAAGCCCTTGAGGCTTGGCTGTGTCATCAGAAGAGAACAATTAGGACGGCAGTGCCCAACTTGTAGCTCTTTACCTGTTGGTTGCAGTCCAGGTGAGTGCCCCACCTAACTCAGGGGCATCCTTCAAGCTGATGGTGCTGCGAAGGAAACTAAACCCCTGCCTGTGGGATTGCGTTGTCCAGATCCACAGGAGCTGATGTGACTATGCCACAGCTTGGCTTTCTACCAAAAAATTGCCTCCTGTAGGATTCAAGACAAGAAAAGAACACGGTGTTGTCTGTGTTGGTCCTCAGTGTACCCTGGTCCACGTTAAGTTGCAAAGAAGAGAGAGAGAGAGAGACAGTGCTGGCAGAGTTTTGAAACCTCTTTTGTATGTACAAATGTATCTCAAAAAGTTCCGCAGTCATAACCTGCTCTGTCACTTGCAGTGTATTTGGAAAAATATTTTGGGATTCCAAAAGTTGGCTTGGCAGCAGGGGTATAAAAATGGCTGAGGCTTGCTGTGAGAGAGAAGGGGAAAATAAAGGAGTCCCCAGGGGTGGAAAGTTCAGTGAGGCAACAGAAGAACAAGCCAGAAGTGAGTAATTAAACATAAATTTATATAATGCTACAGCATGCCCGGGGCGATGTGGTTAGTTATACACAAATATGTTTGGATTTCCTATCACAGAGATCAAGTACAACCATAGTATTTTCTGTGGGTGTAACCTCTTGATGTTTGACTTTTCCCATTGGGATTTGATACTATGGGAACAAACATATGAGGGGTAAGCTCAATATGATTTTGATACATGTAGTGTACTCTGCCAGCATGGATCTCTGTAGGGATTTCAGTGCTGGACTGAACTCTTGGGTGATGGAAGCAGTTCCTGCCCTCCTTGCATACATTTTTTAAGTTCCACCTTAAAATGAGTTACTGTTGCTTGTATTGCTCCGAAGAGAGAGCTGTTCCAGAAATTGGCTCCTCTGATGGCTAAGAAACCTGATTCCCAGCCTACGTTTATTCAGCAGTTTGAGTGTCAGTTACCACAAGCGAAAAGGAAACGTTTTAGGGGTTATTATTATGAAACCGAAAGTTTATAAAGGGTTTGTCACAAATTACAAGTTCCGTTGAGGAAAGGACCCTGGGAGATCACCTCCAGTCCCAGGGCAGATCCAATGCTGGCCAGTGATTCCTGACATTTATTCTGTAACTGTTTTAACGTCATGGGAAGGTTCTGCTGCCTCCCGTCTGACCGAGTCCAGTGCTCTGCTCTCCCCCCTGCTACACAGCTTCTGTAAGAGCCACTCCTGCAGGCAACACTCACTCTCTCCACCTTCACAGCATCCTCTTACATCTCTGAAGTAATCTCTAAACTTGTCATGTCTCCCCACTCCCCTTTCCACCTTCCCTTTGAGCTCTGTTACCACCACTCGTGATTCCAGGCTGGCAGTCAGCAGGGAGCTCGGAGTGGGATGATGAGCAACACCAATTTTGACGTGTCCCTGTCTGATAGGTTTACTGCTTTAATCTTCCCCAACTTTTCTTATCGTGCCCACGTAACGTGCTGCACACAGAATAAAAACATTGGCCGACACACAAGGACATGCCAGGGTTTTATGGATTCCTGCTGATATTATTTTCCTTGATACCATAAACGAAACCAGCATTCGAGTTGGGTTATTGTAGAAACTGCCCCTTGCCTTTGGCTGTTACGGATGAGATGGTTTCTGGGAATGACTGGCTTTGTATGGGACAGGTGACTCTCTTTGTACATGCACTTCGTTTATAATATTCAGGATCAGAATGAAACACGGATTTCTGTGCCCTGCTTGGGTGAATGTTGATTGCTCCTGAGGGCTTGCAGTGGTGTCAAAGGAAATGTATTTTCATTTCTGTGGAAGACTGTTTAAAATGAGGATTGTGATAAAGTAACAATATCACCTAAATTCATAATTTTTTTTCCCCCAAAAATTATCTCCCTCCTTGTGTTTCCTCATTTCACTGGGGTGAATGAATACTGGGAATGAAGTAGCTGTGCCTTCACTGACAGAAATACCACCTGTGGCAGACCTGCTCTTTGTTGGCTTCTGAGGAGTAACCAGGCTCGTAATTAGGCCTCCAGGGCAGCTGTCAAAAAGGAGTTAAAACCAGGTTTTGTAAACAGAGTTAAAACATCCCCATTATTTGGCTGAGAACTAGGGGTGTAACTACGACCACCTGCAGCCTTTGCAGTGGAGAGGCAGACTCCAGGGTTTGCCGCCTGTTTGCCCGTAATCCCATGAAAAATAAGGAGAAAATGAGGTTTGTTTACTTTGTCCCTGATGTTGCTTGAAGTTCAGAAGCAAAGTTGCAGCGAATATCCCGGTTATCCAACTTTTAATGAACAATGCCCCAGGTGTTGAGGGTGGGCTTGGATTTTTTTCCTCCTGGAACAACAACAACAACAACAACAACAACAACAATGCATAAAGGTGTTTCTCACGTGCTGAACTCCAACCCTGTTTGCCTTCTCTTGCAGCCCGTGGATTTGGAGCGAGGCGTTCGGAGTCACCGGGGGGGAAGTTGAGAAGCACAAGGCTGCGAGATGTCGGGCCGGAGCGGGAAGAAGAAGATGTCCAAGCTGTCCCGCTCGAGCAGGGCTGGTGTCATTTTCCCCGTGGGGAGGATGATGCGCTACCTGAAGAAGGGGACGTACAAGTACCGGATCGGTGTGGGAGCGCCCGTGTACATGGCAGCTGTCATAGAGTACCTCGCAGGTAAACCAAGAACCCGGGCCTGCAGCTGCTGAGCACACACACAGGAGCCAGGCACGACCAAGGGATGGGGCAGGAACGTGTGGAGCACTTCTGAAAATCAGGCTCTGCCAGAGCGGCGTCTGTTGAAGTTTGCTGGAAACGCTGAGGGGGTTAATTTGTTGCTTGAAGAGGCTGAGGGTGGAAGTTTTCTCCTAGAGAGGCACCATCTGGACAGGATAATAACTGATATTATTATGTTAAGCTTTTGGCACAACTAGATGTGACCAGTGACTGGTGACCTAGATGTGACCAGAACCCGAGGGAATGCTCTGAAGTTGTGTCAGGGGAGGTTTAGGTTGGATATTAGAGAAAGATTCTCCCCCAGGGGGTGGTTGGGCACTGAACAGGCTCCCCAGGGCAGTGGGCACAGCACCAAGGCCGACAGAGCTCCAGCAGGGTTTGGATGATCCTCTCAGGCACAGGGTGTGACTCTTGGGGATGGGCCTGTGCAGGGCTGAGGGTTGGACTCGATGATCCTTGTGGGTGCCTTCCAGCTCAGCACATTCTGTGATTCTGTGAATAATAGGAGAAAAAAGTAAACCCACCTTGTACGTATTTTGTGCTTTTTAAGTGAGCAAGTGCTTCTAAAGTTTTGCTGGCTGTGTTTCTCCTTGCAGGACAGTGTCAAAAGTGTTATGAAATATAAACATTGTTCTTTTGTGTTTTAAAAACTCTTTTGCTTCGCCTAAGTGTGAAAGGAAAGTGCTTCAGGGTTTAAATCTTCCCACGTACCCCAAGTTTTCTTTTTCCTTCCTTTCTGAAACTGGACTTGGAGGAAGGGGCTGGTGTCATGTGGTGATACAATATATTGTGATTCTGTATGGTAATATTTCAGAGTGTCCTATGGTCACACCTGCTCAGTTTCTTATTTAATTATGGAAAATAGCACTTCAACAAATTGTCAGAACTCATGGTGCAGAGGGGATTCTGGTTCAAGGGTACTCAGGGGTTATGGATCAAGACTGAGGTGCATTAGAGAATCTGTGAAGAGTCACAGCCTGGGTGGAATGAGTTGAGTGGACTGTGTTTCAGGAGCATAGTTTATTGCCAAAGCGGCAGGAAGAAGCTTGCATGGAGCCTCGGTGTCCATGTAAAAGCATGCCAGGCTTTATGTAAACATCACTGTCTTTTTTACACATGAAAGCCTGTTCTCACTACCACACAATAAAAGCACTATTTTCGTTCAAAGGTGTGGAGAAGATACAAAATCTCGCTATTAAATTTCTGATGAAGCCTAATGGCATATTACAGAAACGTCCACGTTTGTGCTGGTACATTGCAAGATGAGAACCAATTTTGTTGGTTTGTTTGCTTTCTGAGGCTACTGCTGGAGCTGGAGTGACAAAGTATTGCTTGTGTCGAAGAAATCACACTAACTTTTATAACATAATGTGCTGCATTGTGACTCTGCTGACCCTCTGTCTGGGGAGGAATGTGTCTTTTCTTTTCCCACTCCACATGGATCCAGAGCATTCAAAGGAGCTTCTAGGACAAACATTTGGAGATGCTTGTTCTGACCTGTGGCAATTATTACAAGGTGCAGTAATAAATTGTCAGCAACACATCTGGTGCGTGCAGCATTTCAGTAGTGCAGACTGAGTTATGGTCAGCACTGCTGACCTATTACCTGAACTAGAACAATGTATATCTTGGCTCTGCTCCTGGCTAGTAAATGCAGTTTAATTTGGGTCATTAATATTATATGGACAGATTACATGTGGGCCTACTCTTTGTTTTAGGGGAAAAAAAAAAAGATTGTGTAGTGACCCAGGCAAGAAAATTGCTAGAGGTGTGGGCTGGGAGCCCACATAAATTGTAAAGGAATGCTATTTTAAGCTGCTTGGTTGAGCAGAGAACCCAACCCTGCATATATTATAATAGAATGGAGTAATGTTTCTGAGCAAACACCTATTGCTGGTGGATACTGGCCTTTCCAAAACAAAGTTTCTGTCCTCTGACCAGAGTTTTGTTTGGAAATGCTACAAAGGTGGAGAGTTCGATTAAAAAAAAAACCAGCGTTGCAACATCTAACCCTGCTGATCTAGTTATTCCTAATACTTTGTGTGAATAAAGTCTTCGGGTTTGGGAAGCCTGTAGAAACAAAATGTGTTTTTCCAAGGCCGTTGTTAGAGGGGGTATTACATGTCAAACTGGCACATTTTCTTAACATTAGCATCTGATGCTTCCTGTTACAAGTGCCATTCTTTTCTCATGGACTTGCCGCTAGGAAATGGTGGTTACTCGGGATGAAAGGCTGCACACAGGGGAACTGCTTCAGGCTAAATCTGGGAGGGTGGCAGTAAGGGAGTCTGGCTTTTTAGCTGTTTCACAGAAGCAGGTCAAACTTCATATATTTTTGTTGTGTTAGGGCATTCATGAAAACTTCTCCTCTAAAGCCCTGAGTGCTTCTCTGCATTTGAGCAAGGGTCTGATGCTTTACGAAAGGGGAAGGGTGGTCTCTATGCCTTTCGTTTAAATCTCTCTATGCTGTTTTATATCCTAGCCTGGAAAATCATATTGCAAAACTGCAGCTTAACTCCTATCTAGAAAGTTTTGTTGGCTGGAACAGTGCCGGGCTCCACAGCCTTCCGAGTTAAAACTCTGGAAAATTGGCCTCGGTCCCATTGGATTTATGGAGTTTGCAGCAGACTCCTGGGCTGACTGCAGTCACAGTCATCTAAATCAAACATCAGCTGTGTGTGTCCCACAGTGCACCTTCCCAAAAAGCTGGCAGAGAATGCAGATGCCCCTTGATTAGGAGGCAGAGGTCATGTGAGGCGTGTGCTGGTCAGAGGAACTCATGGAAGATGCCAATGGAAAGCCATGCCCACTAAATTAGGGCAGAACACATCACCAGGAAAGGCTTCTCCCTTCACAGAAACCACCTGGCATAATCTGCCTGCCACAGCTTATCCTAAAGGGGAGGTGGAAAACAAGATAAATAACCTGTATGAAATCTTCCCAGTTTGCTATCAGTAATTCTCATAGACCTTTTTTATCAGACCAGCTTCACAGAAACAGGCTGAGCTCAGCTGAACAAATACCTTTGGCCTGGCTAGGAGGCTTTTACTGCACAGACACTCTGAACGTGTTGATCCATCAGCTAAAGAAACCTCTTTTTTTCTGGTATGTCACGGGATGGGGTGTAATCCCATTCAGGTCATGGCTTGGCTGCTGCTCCTGTCGGCTGGAAGAGAGTTATACTCTTCCCTGGTCCGAGTGCTTATCAAACAGGAGAAAAAGCTCCTTTAAAGATACTTTAAAAAGAAGTGTTTGGTAGAGCCAGTGGAGAGTTCTGGGCACTGCTCTGTAGCCCAGCACTCGCCGTGTGCCGGAGTCCCTCAAGGAGCTGGTTTGCTTGTGGCCACCTGCTCTGAAGATGTCTGAATTTGAGGTTACGCTTCTGGCGTGGAGGCATCTTTGTGGGTTTTGAATCTTGAGGGAAGCAAGGTTATTTCGAATTTCACTTTAATTGTTACTGCCTGCTGCTGAGAGCACATCAAGTAAAACCAATTTATGGCTGAGAGTATCAAGATGCCCGATTCCAAGAGAGCTTGTGGTAGTACAGGCTTTTGTTATAGGACCTATATTCTCAGACTAGTCTTAGAATTTAGGTAACCTCAGCTGTTAAGATGTTTCTGCTTGAAATGTAAAGCAGTTTCTTTAGGGATCTGTTATTATCAGCAGAGCATGTGACAGCTGAAGCCTCCGGTTTTGATGTGTATTTTGCGAGTGCCATTTTGTATTATTAAGACTGGGAGTCCCTGCCTCTACCATTAGAAAAATATGCATATAAACCACCATTAGAAGGAGGTAAGGTGATTATTTACCTATGCAGATATTTGGCATCCTTTGGTACGTTGTATAAACATGTGCCACAATCTGCCATACATCACCTGTGCCTCAGACTCCCTTCTTCCCAGTGTCCTGTGGTGGATGGCTGGCATTTGAGTGTTCTGCCTTTTTTGCTCTTGACATTAGGCAGAGGACATTTGGGTGCACCATCAGGATGCTGCTGGCCAAAGGACCCAAACCTGGGGGAGTGGGGTGAGCACACAGGTAGCAGGATGTGCCTGTTGTTGGCACACCTGAAAGAACTTCAGTTCCTGTGCAGGTAAGTATGTGTTGCTTTTTGGGACTTTTTTTTTTTTTTTTCACCCCGATGCAATTTTCCTCTACTATCAGCACACATCTGCAAAACCCACTGGAGAAGCCTGGGTCTCTTTTCTTGCTCTCTGCTGGTCTGCACAATGGATGGAATCTGTTCCTGCTGTCTGCTGCTGCCTTAGCTCCACTGGCCAAGATCTGGGAGAGAGTCTGAAACTTCCAGCCCCATGGGGGTGAATATAGCTGGATTATGCAGAATTTCTTTTCAGTCTCTATTAAAATCCAGGACAGACTCTAGGAAAATGCTAGAGCTGAGAGGTTCCTGCCCTAACTCTTACAATTCACTATGAATATGCACATAAATTTAAACAACAACAAAAAAAAAGGCTTTTACATCTCCAGCATTCATTTAAATATGTTCGTGTGTACTAGTGAAAACTGGAAGACAAATATGTACTTTTGTTATTCTTACTGAGTGAAATGGAAAACTTGTATTTTTCCCAAGAGCGGGGAGCTGAGCCCCATGTTGAAATCATTTGGATTTCAGCCAGACAGCATTCTGTATGTTTTCACTAGATTCTTCATGAAAGTTCTTATAAGAGTTACAGTTCTTTATTTAGGAGTAAGGTATCATTAGGACATCAGTAAGGTATCGGTAGGACACTGATGGGCTGTAGTTTTCATACTGCTGTATGAAATGCAAAACACAAACAAATGGAAATACAGACCCCAAGACCAGATGACAGGGACACTGTATGCTTTTAAAATGGAACAAAGCGTGAATATGATTTTTGTGATTATTTGGAGGGGGGGGAAAAAAATCCCTTCTTCCTTCCCAGTGTTTCAGTAGAATTCTTACCTGAGAAACAACTTCTGAGTGGGGGCCAAAGTGTATAAGTTAATGAATTCTAATGATTGCTTGCTACAGTCCAAATAAACTTAGAAAGGTGTGTCTGTATTTCTGCCATAACACTTAGGAGAAGCTCAGTGACTTTGGTTGCAGTACAAATGTTGCTGCTAATTTAGAGAAGCTACTTTTGAAGTGACCTCCTGTTCCCAGAGATGTGGAAGGAACCTTCTATCGGTATGTCATGCACTGAAGCTCTCACGTTGTGTCTGCTTGCACCTAAGGCAAACTTCTTGTATCTTGATCTGAAATGAAGCTTCTCACAGATTTTCAGTGCCCTTTTACTCCAGCAGTGCCTGGCTAGTGTGTTGGCTTTCCAAGTATTTCTTCAAATGCACCTCAGTCTTCATCTTACCTGGTCCTGAGAATCCTTGCTGTTTGTCAGAGCTGTCTGTGCCAGGTTTGGGGTTTCACTGCATGCTTGACTATTCTGTCGTTACGGTGCTACTGCTGATGTACATCTTTATAGGGTGGGTTTTTTGTCTTTTTGAAAGAAAATTCTGACTTGGGACTCGTAAAAGAAATAATGTGAACCGAGCTTGGCATATTTTCTGCTAGCTCTCCTTTAGGGGTTACTCGGAAGGACAAATTAAATTACCTAAATTTACAAATACATTGAGTGGGGTTTGGTTTCTGCCTTTGCGTAGCAAAGACCCTTTAAATCTGGAAATGTCCCTGAGAAGGTAAATGGACATTAGGAAGGAATGTGAAGCGTGACTGCAGCGTGTACCGAAGGTGCGTTTTTGTTGCTCATTTTCATCTCGGTGTGTTGCAGCTGAAATTCTAGAGCTGGCAGGAAACGCGGCGCGGGACAACAAGAAAGGGAGAATTGCCCCCAGACACATCCTCCTGGCAGTTGCAAATGATGAGGAGCTGAATCAGGTACCTGTTCACTTTTTAGTGCAGGACTCACATGCTGTGGCGTGAGGGAAGGTTGGAAACAGTTTAGTCTGAGACATGAACACGGTTGTCAGAGCAGAAGGCAAGACTGTGTGCCCTCTTAAACAAAAGCAAACAAAAGATGAGGTTCTGAGATACCTCACCTTAAATCTTACGGGCATAAGTTTTGCTTCTTTTGTAGCCTGTGGGTCCCGTTGAAGTGAGTAGGCTTGATGCTTCTTTTTTTAGCTCAAGGACATCCAACACTTAAAAAAAAAAAAGTGCCATATGCAAGACCTTTTCCCAAAAAGCTGTAGAAAAGTGTGTTTTCTATTTTACTGGCTGTGAGGCCCATCTTGGGTAGGGATCTGGCTCAGTGTGTTGCTGCCTCCCCACCCATTTGCCCATTAGCTGTGGTTTGCAGTGCTCTGACTCTCAGGATCAGGCATGGGTTCACTTCTGCTAAACTTGGTGAGTGAGGACAGAAAATCACCAGCATGGGCTGTAAATCATACTATTCAGGAGTGCCAAAAAGGTTCAGTCAGAGTATTCAGCATCAGAGTATCTCTTCTTGGTAGGCCCCATGTTAAGATGGATGACATCATTCACACTTTGAATACTCCTGCGCTTAATTTGTCTGCTTTAAATAACGAAAATGTGGTACCCGTGAAGTCATGTGGCTCTGTTTCTAGTCAAGCAGACTGAAAAGTCAAAGCAGAGGCCAGGAGAGAAGGAAAAGCGTGCTGACACTACCAGCCCTTTCCCAGCTCTGTGGTTCTGGCCAGTGACCTGTGAACAGGGATCTGTAGAGATCCAGTGTTGTCTGTTAGGAATTAGACAGACATTGTCCTCCTCATAATATCACAGCCCACTTCTGTTGTTTGTCTCTGCAGAGCAGGTCCTTGGGGCTCTTCCTTGCTTTCCCACTGCATGTTTCCCTGCCAAAGGGGTCTGAATCCAGTCCTTTGAGCAGGGCTGTGGGACAGTCGCTTTTTTAAGCAGCCCACAGGCACTTTTTTATTTTACCCTGATTCAGTGTTTCTGAGTTCACCAAGGACAAGCTTGCACAAGGACCACTGCACTGGAAGAGACAGGAGTGATTGTACAGTTCCCAGGATGTGCTGGCTGACTTTGCTGTCGCCTGCCAAGTTCCTTGCTACTGTGGATTTTCCCCCTGACAGTTTTTGGGTGGTGCAGGCTGGGAGGATCTGTAATATGCTCCTCTACACCGCTTCTCCCGGCAGCTGCTAAAAGGCGTGACTATTGCAAGTGGGGGTGTCCTGCCCAGAATCCAGCCTGAGCTCCTGGCCAAGAAACGGGGTGCCAAAGGCAAGTCTGAGACCATCCTTTCCCCTGCTCCCGAGAAGAAGGGGAGGAAATCCATGGTGAACAAAAAGAGTGGGAAGAAGGCAAAGTCTCCCAAGGCCCGGGCATCCAAAAAGGTAAGCGTGAGGCAGGTGCACACATTCCATGCCTCCCTTTCCAGTACTTTCTTGATAAATGTGTGGAATGTCTTTACCTCCACACTAACTGTGTGGCAGTGAGCTCTTGCTTTTAAAATAAAAGAAGCTGTCTTTTAAAAAACATTTTATGCTGGGGAGATGTCATGCCTTCAGCCTTGTGCAGTTACTGGGTTGCTATTTAGAGATCTGTCACTGCCCAGAGGACTTTCCTGCTGGTGGTACGCCAGTGCCATTGGGACAAGCTCTTTGTTCCACGTGTTCTTAGCTGTGCTGCTGTTGCTGGTTTTTAAAAGAAGAAAAAATGAGTCAGAACTCGAGCACTGCACCTCCTCTCGTGGTTTGCCTTCCTCTGTCACCATGCAAAATGGTTGTAACCCAGATAGGTGCTCTTCGTTTGTCATTCCAGAGCATGCACCTTAAAATGCTGCTGGGTTTCGTTTGGGTAGGATTAGATGATATTAAGCTTTGACTTAAGCTTTTTAAACTTGCCTTAAGCACATTTTTCTGGAGGCCTTTAAGCTTTGATAGGGTTCCACAGCTGAGGATATGCAGAGACAGCTTTTGAAGAGAAAACAGGAGTTGCTTAATGGGATGTTTGATAGGATGCCTCTGTGTATTGATCTCAGCCACCACCTTACTTTGAATTGTGCACATCAGAGTTTGAACTTGTTAGGCAGAGTTAGCTTCTTGACATACCTTAAAGCAAATACTGAAAGATGTGAGGAGATGCTTCTCCAGCCCTCTGGGGCTTCTGCATACCCTCTGGTATGTTTCCTGCTCCTAGAGCTAAGCAGCAAGGAAGGATTTATGATTTATTAACTGAGACTTAACAGGTGTTTTTTTCAGATCACAATGTTGTTTTTTCTTCAGGTTGGGATATTTGACTGGGTTACTAAGTTACTAAGTCTGATTTAGTATGAGCTCTGCTCTTTCAGCAACAAAAATAAACTAGCACCCACCCACCCACCCATAATTACAACTTTAATTGTTAGTAAAACTACAGATGGGTGTGGGTGCCCTGACTCTGAATGTGACCACAAATGTAGATAATACCTCAGATGAACCACCGATGTTTAGCATTATATAAACAGAGCAGACCTCTGTTGTTATATAATCTTTGGGGATTAGAAGGCTACAAGTAATATATTGACATGAATAGATGAGATTTATATTAACTGATTAAATCTATCCATTACTGAATAATGGTATATGTTGATTTTTTTTTTTTCCATTGAGAGTCCTTGCTTCCTTGCTTTTTTCCTCCCCTCAAATAGAACAAACAGAAAGACAATGAAAAAGAAGGAGCTTCAAACTCAACATCTGAGGATGGACCTGGGGATGGTTTCACTATCCTGTCCTCCAAGAGCCTTGTGCCAGGGCAGAAGGTAATACAAAGTTAGAATGGATTGGGATCACAGCAGTGGGGCCTGGCATTAACAAAAGGATGAGCACTGCAAAATCTTCTCTATGCCTTAGTGGTCCCAAACTTAAGGCCTAAACTCACTCAAGTCATTGGCGAGGTCTCAAAAATATGCCTGCAGATAAAAGATTTCCAAGAGCAATGCTGGTCAGCCCCTCTGCAGAGATCCACACGGAGTCATTTCTGGGCCTAAGCAGGACTGGGGTTTTTGCTCCGTTTGGCTTTGTCTGTGTTGTGCTGGCGTACTGCCAAACCAGGTTTAAACTTCAAGGCTATTTATTGTTTCTCAAAGACTATTTCTGGGCCAGGTCCCAGGATCACCCAGAGCTTGTTGGTTTGTGCCAGAAGACCGGGTGCTCCATTTGAAAGTGGGCTGTGGGACTCTCCTCTGTCAGTGATCCAGCTGAGGACATTCCTACTGCTCCATCTCAGCACAGGCTGTGACATCTTGCTTGGCCAGAGCTACAGAACTGTCCCACCAAAATACATCTCCTTGGTGTTCCATCGACTGTGCCCTGTGTTTATTACTTTTTGTTCCCCTGTACTCTACAAGAACAAGAGGAGGGTTTTTTGCCTTCCTTAATTTTTGAACCCTCTGAATTAAACTGGAGGTTTTCTTGCAGATTTAGCTATGGAAATATAATAATTTTATTATTATTATTTATGCCAGGAATGGGTAATTAATCACTGGGGTTGTGAAGCCTTCATAGATCAGGATAGTGCTCAGCCCCCTTACAGTTGTTCTCTGAGAGTAAGTGCTTCTACAGGAGAAACACTTTTTAATGTCCTCATTTTTCTCTTTAAACGAAAGCATTTCCAAAATCAGGCCTTTTTTTCTCCAAAGTGTGATGCTAGAACACTGATTTTTTTTTTTTTTTTTTTTTTTTTCCTGGCAGTCACTTCCTCTGGAGCAAACTCCCAAGCTGTGGGCATATCACCAAATAATTGGAGTGGCCTGCAAATTAATTAATCAAAAGCTGAGAATCAGAATCACACGTACTGAACGCAATAAAATAACTGATCTCTGAAAGACTGAATGCAGACTTCTTTCATTTTAGTTTGTTTGTGGTATGAAAAATGCTTTTGCACTCACATTACTGTTTTGTTTTCTGCCTATCCCCTTGTTACTGTTTTTCAGCTTTCTCTGACACAGAGCGACATCAGCCATATTGGCTCCATGAAAGTAGAAGGCATCGTTCACCCCACAACTGCTGAAATAGATCTCAAGGAGGAAATAGGTGAGGCTCTGCTACAGGCAGAAAAAAACCAGATCTAGAGTTGGAACAGTAGCTGGTCTATTGGCTGCCTGCTGAGATCCCATCCTGCTTCATCTGAATCTTCCCCAGCCATAAATATCATTTACAACACTTCCGAAAATCAGGCTGGATCTGACTAGGTATAACAGGCTAATCACTAATTTATCTTTTTTTTTTTTTTTTCCTTGCCTTATGACAAGCAAAACACAGATAATTTGTTGAAGCACATGAGCAGCAAAGGTGTAAATAATCATTACTGCTGTCTTTTCTTGGATTATTTTTATATTTGCCTCTGAAATTTGTCTTACAAAACTTATACATTAATAGCACTTGTAATTATGCTTTTCATTACAGGATATTACATAATTTAGAAATACTCGTGTACAAAGCCTTATACCGCTCATGTGAAATAAGGAAATATTATTACTACAAACAGGGAAACTGAAGCAGGAGGGAGGTACAAATCTATTAGTCCCTCGCATAGGGGGGCACAGAATCTAGTGACAGGCTTTTGGATCATTGCTTTGTAGTCATCAAGACCTTCACTGGCATCCCAGCTGTGTTTGTTTCAGCCAGTAGTAGGGTTTGCATGCTGAACTGATTTTGGAGGCTGACAATCTGAGCCCTGAAAATACTCACTGTTTTAGCCACAAGTCGGAGTAAGATAGCTTTCTTACAGATATTTATATTAAAGTGCCTTCCAGTAATAGCATAGAGGGCTCTTCAAACCCAATAAAAAGTAAACTTTATCTGTGTCTAGGCACAGTGGCAAACATAAACATCAGCTGCTGCTGATAGAGGAGACAGGATAATAAGTGTACAGTGTTCTTTTGAAGAATGCAGAGTTGTTTTTCCACGCTGATACTCCGAAGCCAAGGCCTTTTGCTCCCTGTCCTTGCAGGCAAGGCGTTGGAAAAGGCTGGAGGAAAAGAGTTTTTAGAAACAGTGAAAGAGCTTCGCAAATCTCAAGGACCTTTGGAAGTGGCTGAAGGTAAAAAGGATACTACAGTCTGCCTTGGACACAGCTCGTTTCATATGTTCTTTTCTCTGGACATTCTGGTCTGTTCTTGATTATATATGTGCCTTTGCTTGTGTGATGTAAATGTTTCCTCTTTGAAGCTGCTGCTGATGTGAACAACCTGCTGAGAGGGGGAAAAAAAGGGAAGAACAGGATAACGGTGTGCTGTGGACATTCTGTCCTTGGGCTGATTAATTTCTCTTAGGGAATTTCGGTCTGCAGGAGACCAAAAACTAAGGAAATCTTGTGCTGTCACCTATGTGCCATCTTTCCTGCCCTGTTTGTACTGATTTTGGGAAGAGCAATTGCTCAGGCACCACAGCTAAATTATTAGAAGAGCTCCCTTCAAGGGTTTAACACATCTGTAGCAGTGAATGGGTTGGGTCTTGAGCTCATGCTTTCCTTTGTGGACAAATTAAACCAATTTATAGGGGTTGAAGGTGGCTGAAAGACAGATGGAGAGAAGTTACAATATGTCTTATTTGGCTTAGTATCTCAATACTCAAGAAAGTAAATGCTTTAAATAGTCTCGTTCTGGAAATTTCCTAAATGAAGACCCTAGTTTTATAACCTCAAATGACAGGGAAATTTTTATACAAGATGATTTGCTTCACTTTCACATCTAATCAAATTTATCTGCCATAAAATCAAAGTAAACTGCTTTTCTCTGTCAACGTCACTGCGTAACTGAAAGATAGGCTCCTTTTATGCTATTAAGGCAGCTGGTTGAAATTTAAGTAGCACAGAATTCCTCTGTGCCTGCAACAGAATTCCTCTGTTTTTCATCCTTGGGCTAGTTTCATCCTGCGCAGCTAATACCAGGGAGTTTAACCTGAGATTCCCCAGACCCAGATTTCCAGCAGTTCTGATGGTCACAGTTGCAACAAAAGCAAACTGATGCCATGCAGTGGAGTCTGCAGGTCCTGGAGAAATATTAGGCTTTCTGAAAAATTAATCTGAGTTTCGTAATTGGACATAACTAGTGGGGACTTTCAGCAAGCATCTTTGATTTTGTTGTCTTCATCTGAAATTACCCAGCTGTGAAGTGGTTCTAAATATTACTCCCCAACGCTCTGAAGCTGTAATATGATGATGATGCAGGATATTTGTGCAAAGCATTCAGTGGCAGCACTGCAGAAATATCTGTTGGGGGATTTAGTGCTGCTGTGCTCAGGGCAAGGTTTCGATACTTCGCATAAAACAAACCCAGAGGCCATGCTGGGCGAGAGAGCTGAAAACCATTACTGAATAACTGTGTGCTAACCAAATGAGCCCTGGGTTCTTTGGTCTCCAAAGAAATAACCACTGATCACAAGGGTAACGATGAGACAGCCAGACTGTGATTGCGAGCGAGCCGCTGTGGCGCTGCTTTAATTCCAAATGTGATTCTTTGGAGAGGTGATGTAATTAAGAAGGTGCGTTGGGCTGAGAGGTCAGCGCAGGGTGGTTTCTGTTCGACACTAAATGTCACGTTTCCGTTTGTGTTAGCTGCACTCACTCAGTCTAGCGGCCTAGCAGCAAAGTTTGTCATCCACTGTCACATCCCACAGTGGGGCTCGGACAAGTGTGAAGAGCAGCTCGAGGAGACCGTCAAGAACTGCTTAACAGCTGCAGAAGACAAGAAGTTGAAGTCCGTGGCATTCCCCCCCTTTCCCAGCGGCAGGTAGGACTTGTGGCTGCACAGGAGGGTTCTGTGTCAGGGAGCAGTGGTGTGATTAGCTGTCAGAGGGCTGCTGCTGTGCCAGAGGAGTGCCCTCTGCTCTGTGACCCTGCCTCTGCCCGTGCCATCCCACAACGGGCTGCTCCAGGGCAAACCAGCCTCCCGGGGCAGAGCTGGCAGGACACTGACAGAAAGCCTTTGCGAAGACAAATTAGCCACCTCTCAGGAGAGCGGAGTGGCCTTGCTGTGTTTTCTGTTGCTGGGCACTCATTTTCATTCCTCTGCTACGGGCTTGCATCCCCTCGGGTTTTGTGTCCCTTCCTCTGGCTGTGGAGAGCCTTATTGAAACTGCATTTGTACTAATGAGGTTATACCAGCATAATATGAGGGCAGGTAACAGGGGTGCAACCTGAGGTAGGTAGATGGGGGGTGCTCACTTAAGTCACCCTGACAATTAAGCAGACTAGTCACACAAAACCTCTTTTTTTCAAAAGAAAATCAACATTTCTCAAATGTAGATTTTCTTTAAAAAGGGAACTATGAAACCAGCAATGAGGCTACATGTTTCTGTCTCAGTGACTAGCAAACAAAATGTGCTTGACTTAGAAATTGACAGTGTTTATCTTTTTCTTTTTTTTTTTTTTCCCCTTTAACTTCCTTTTAAACAAGCAGTTTGTTGGTCTCTGATCACAAGAAACCTTAGACAAGCCCTGCTAACTGCAGAAGTTGTTCTTTTGTGGTAGAGTTCAAAGGCTTATGTTTGATTTGAAATGTATCTGCTGGTTTTGGTAGTAGTGCCCAAAGAGTAAAGTACATAGTAGAGTCCAGTTGTGTTGGCCAGACAGTGAGTAAAATCAAAGTCGAACTGTGTTTTGATCAGTGGAATCACCCCACATCAGTGAATACACAGGAGGTGAAAGTGCCATTTTTACAGACACTTTTCAAAGCAAAATAATATTTTTATGGATCAGGACAAAATAATAAATAGGGGGCAGTGCAATTTTTATTGGATTTTTTTTTATATATATATACAGATCTTTTTGTTTATGGTTTTCAGTCAGAGCAAAATGTGATAATTTTTTTTAACACTCTTTAATAATGAAGTGCACCTTTCAAAGATGAACTGTAGCTTTTAATGCCAATAGAAATAGTTTTAAGACCTCTTGTCTTCTGTGAGCATAGAATTAGAATAATCCAGTCTTGGACCATTAGTCTTGGTGCATTTGTTCCATGTCACTCTCTGTTGCTCTTACAATTACTCCTGCTAATAGAAAATAGAGTAAATCTTACCTGGTGGTTTACACTTCATTTATCAAAGGACCTCAAAATTTTCGGAAAAAAAGGGCAAAATTTTTCAAATAGGACTTAATGGCTTTGTTTTCATTTTATTCTCCCTATGTGTCTGCACAGGAAATACTGGTTTTGTGGGTAGATCACGAATTATGCTGCATCAGTCCTGTGAATTTTTTACATTTTCCTCTGTGCTATCCTAGGGACTGTTGGCAGTAACTGGTGTAATGCTGCAAGAAGTGGGATATTTCAGCTGAGCCAGATCTTTCTGATGGTTTTCTGTATAAATATGAGAGGTGGTCTGAAATCACTCACATAAAGCTGAGTAAAGAGAAGTGAGAAGTACTAAACGTAGAAAGGGAAATACAAAACAAATGCAAGTGTTACCAGAAAGGGGGGGGAGGGGGAAGGCAGAATTAAAAACACTTCAAAGGCAGTTCTGGATGCTATGAGCAGAAATACTGTAATTTCTCAAGTGGAAAGATTGTTAGGCACTGGGATGGCTTATCTGTGTGTTCTGCTGTAGGCCCACCAAAGATCTGTAAGTATAAGTTAGACAAACC
This sequence comes from Oxyruncus cristatus, assembly GCA_013399855.1. Classification (NCBI taxonomy): domain Eukaryota; kingdom Metazoa; phylum Chordata; class Aves; order Passeriformes; family Cotingidae; genus Oxyruncus; species Oxyruncus cristatus. The sequence goes on from VXAY01001837.1 coordinate 829,046, forward strand.
TTTTTCAGAGCACAAAAGTTAACGTGTGATCCTGTCTCAGAGGAAGGGCGTGGTCTAGGTTGTGCTGACCAACCTTTTTTGGCATGGATCACAGTTCCTTTGGAGCATTATCACACAGCAGAATCTAAACAGGAGTTAAAGAGCCCACATACTGTAACAACTGGTAGCTTTTAGCTGTTCAGATTGTAGGTTAGAGAATATTACCATCAAAATGAGTGAATGAATGTGTCTTGACCTTAATTTGGCTTGGAGTTGTAATTTCAATGATTTTCACAGGAGTCCCAAGCAAAGTATTTTTAATGACAGAGTGAGGAAGTCAGCTAAGTAGGTGATGTTTTGGTTTTGGTTTTTTTTTTTTTCAGTTTTCAGCTAAAAAAAAAAAAAAAAAATTATCATTCTTTGAACTTCCTGGCCTGCCCAGCATGGCGTGGAAAAGTTTAATTCTAACGGGGAGCATAAAAAAACCCCCCTTGTGTGGTTATAAAAAGGAGAAGCAAAAGAAAACAGCAGCTATGCCAGCAAGGAGTGTGATACAGCAGCAGGTGAATACGGCTACCAAAACCTCGGGGTTTGCTGCTGGATTTGCCAGACTTGAGGCCTGGCACCGCCTTGGCGGCAGCGCTGCCTGGCTGCTCCCAGCGTCGCGTGTGCCCAGTGCCTGCCCGGTGACACTCACCTGTGCTCTTCTCTTCCCCTCCCACACAGAAACTGCTTCCCAAAACAGACGGCGGCCCAGGTGACTCTCAGAGCTATTTCCACCCACTTTGACGGCACCAGCTCTTCCTCCTTGAAGAACATTTACTTCCTGCTCTTCGACAGTGAAAGCATCGGCATCTACGTGCAAGAAATGGCCAAGCTGGACACCAAGTAGCAGTGGCAGCCAAATGAAACTTTATTTTTCAACAAACTTGAGTAGCATTAAAAGCATTAGAGGTGGGTTTTATTTTTTCAATGTGATGAGGAGGGGGAGTGGTAGTAGTGTGATGTGTTGTGACTTGATGAAGAGCTGTGACTAGAGATGAGAGGGGTTTAGTCCGATTTCTTCATGCCAGCAAGCATCCCCTAGCCATTTTTATCACCTTAAGCAATTGAGTTACCATCTGTTTTCGGGAGTTTAGTGTCCCTTGGTACTTTAGTTTAGGAGTTTTTAAAGAGTAACCTCACTTTAGATTTGTAGTGATGATTTCTCCACACACACCACTTTAAAGAAAGCTCTTAAAAATGTTCTGCTCCCTTTTCCCCTCTCTTGAGGGTAGATGGTAAACTGCCTTCAGCCCACAGAGAGAGGGCAAAAGGATTTTAGAAGTGATGCATGAGAAGCTTCTGTTTTGCTTTTAACTCACAATGACCTCTGTAATTACTGAGAATATTTCATGGTGATTTTGTTTGTTTTATAAGAAAAAAAAAAAAAGATGTGTCAAGCGTGGTTATTGTTATAAACCCTAATTTTGTTATGGGAATTTCTCACCTAAAAAAAAAAAAAGAAAGCAGCATCCACTCTAATTAGGTACTTGCTGTATCACAACAACAGCTTTTCTGGCTGAAGTGTAGTGCTCTAAGTGAGGTGATCAAAGCAGCTGTGGTGATTTTGACACAAAGCTGCATTATATTTTCTGTCAAATCCCAGGATTACCTTAGCCCCTCCCAGGTTTTAGGCAGGCTTTTCCCTGGCAGCACTGAGAGCCATTCTCCCTACATGCTGCAGAGCAGACTTCAGATTTGTAACAGGCAGGTGCTATTTAGAAGAGGAAGCCAGGGAAAAAAAGAAAACCCACATAACAAATAAAACACGGAGATTCTGAAAACCACGGTGTTTATTGTTACAAACCAAGGCAAGCCAAGCTTCTTGCTCAGAGATATCTCAGCAGGGGAGTAAAGGAGACACTCCTTCCCCGGTTTTTATCGTGGGAAGTTCCGTGCCATTCGTCTGGGAGGTGCTTCCTTCCCCTTTAGAGCAAGGCAGGGCGCTCTGTTAATGTGGCACGGGTGGTCGAGGAGGTGCTGCAGGAAACAGCATCAGCCACTCCCAGCAACAGGAGTGCACCTCCCCCACCAGTGGCTGTTTTCCTTGCACCTTTCCTGGTGCCCTCCTAAGAGGGCATTGTCTGTCCCATCGTCTTCCAGCTCTTGGAGACGAACAGGTCCCGGCTCTTGGCAATGGTCACCAAGAGACGTCCCACGTAGTACCCGTTCACCTGGCCCACGCCATCATTCCTGCCCATGGACAGCAGGAATGTTAGTGACCCTGGAAGGAAGATGTAGATTTAAGTTAAGCAACTGCTGTCCAGATTGCCTGCATCCACGTGGAACAGCTCTCGACACCACTATGGTAAGTGTTTACATCAGTGCTTTACGAATGGGACCCATTGCCCAGCTAGATTTTTTTGAGACTAGATTGTTTGGTCTGTTGTTTGTTGTATAGCTGAAGGGGAGAAAGGCAAGCCATCTCCTTGTTCAAACAAATGTGATGAATAGCAGACTCCCACCTTCAGGAAGATACTAGTGAAGAAAGGACACGTTGAGGCAGTAGACTGGCAGAGGTAATGAGCATGTACAATCTTTGGCAAGGACTGAGATGAAGCCTGAGCTATCACCTGACATACTCAGCCCCAGCTGTGATCAATGTCCTCTAATCAGTGTCCTGTGCAAGTTGAACAGCTGTTCCCTGCAGAAAAGCAGCCCAACACCTGAAGCCAGGAGCTAGGAGATGGCCTTACCTGGCTCGTAGGTTTTAAGAGGCTTCTGTGTGAGGCTGTTGATGATGTTTGTCACCACGATGTTGGCGTGGAGCCCAGCATGGTAGGCCATCTTGGGCTCTTTGAGATCTGCACAGTCCCCAATGGCATAGATGTTCTCGTAGCCTTCCACCTGGAGGTGCTTGTTAACTTTCAAAGCACCATCACTTGCCATTTTGTCACCTGTTTTGCCACACAGCAGGTTTTTATAAGCAGCTTCTTGTGTTGCTTCTTGTGACCCGAGACCCCAAAATGCTGCTGATGTTATTGACACAAAGTGAGGAGCTGGCTTTTCTACATGTCAGGGAAGAGATGCTTTTTGCCTTGCTGTGGTTAATCACAGCAGTCTCATGCAGTGCATCATCCTTTGACATTTCAGCAGAATAACCCCTGCAGGTTGTACACAGTTCACTCCTCACCTCACACCCCTCAAGCACAAGACACTGAAGAGCTGTGCTGGTTCCCCCCACCCAGTGGGGGTTTTTTCACTTACCAAATGCAGCAGCATACGCTGAAGAGTTAATCTTTATCCCCGTGCACAGCACCACCATGTCAACAACCACCTCGGTGCCCTTTTCTGTCCTCACCACCATGTCCTTCTGGAACTGGTTTATCATGAGGTTTTCCATATCCCTGAGCCTTTCACCTGTTGCAACAGAGAGCCCTGGGTCACAAACCTTTGCCAGGCTGCCGTTTCCAGCAAGCCCAGAGAAACAGGAATTCAAGGGAGCCACACTTTGTCAGAAAGAGGACACCAGGATATGCTTTGACTAAAGGAAGAGCAACTCATAGATTCCCAGAGGCATTGTTAAGTACATACTCAGCAGGAGCCGCACTCCTTTCCTGAGGAGAATCTCCTTGACCTCCTGACGGACACTGGCGAGCAGCTCCACATCAGCCAGGGCAGGTTTGGAGTGCATGAGGATGACCTGTGGGGACAGAACAGCAAATGGGGACACAGGAGTGGGACAGGACTCACTGCATGCCATGTGGGAGCAGCTCTAGCTGGTTTCCCTCTCCCTGCAAGGAGAGCGGGCCAAGGAGAGGCTTTTAGTGCCAGTGATTGCTGGTGGCAGGCCACAGGGTGCTCTCAGCAACTGCTGATGTGCAATCATCTTGGATACCTCCAGCAGCACCACCACAGAACAGTCTCAGAGAACAGGATGAAGTTCATTGTAACACAGATGCTCCTACCTCTTTGGTTGGGTACTCTGTTTTGATCTCAGCAGCCATCTCCGCTCCAGCAGAACCACCTCCCACTACCAGGATGCGCTCAGATTTCTCAACCTTGAAGAAAAGGGGCAACTCGTGTGGAGCGGTTTTGACCGCTGAGGATTCCCGAGCAGAGATAAGAACTGGGAGATTCGCACGGGGGTAGAACTTACATTTATTGCTAACAGGATAAAAGCTAAAGAGTAGAAGAATAAAACAGTCTCAAAACACAACACCTTTTCCCCCCTTCTTGTTCCTCCATGTTCTCTGTCCTCCCCCCAGCAGTGCAGGGGAAGGGGGGGCTGCAGCCAGTTGTTGCTTCTGCCGCTGTTAAAGTGAGTCCATCTCTTGGACAGCGGCTCTTGTCAATCTGCTGTTCTATGGGTCACTTCTCCATTTGGTGCAGGGGGTCTCTGCACCCCAATGGTCTTCTATGGGCTGCAAGGGGACAACTCGCTTCATCATCGTCTTTACCATGGCTGCAGGGGGGTCATGGCTCCGAGTCTTTCCCCTGCTTCCATGGGGGTCCCTTCCCATGGGAGACAGTTCTTGATGAGCCCCTCCAGCGTGAGTCCACCCCTCCTCCATGGGGTGCAGTCCTTCACAGATACGTTGCACTGACGTGGGTCCCCCACAGGGCCACCTGGGAAAACTTGCTCCAGCATGGATTTCTCTCTCCATGGGCCACAGGTCTCCTGCAGGACTTCGCTTCTTCTTGGATCTCCCACACGGGGTCACAGCTTCCTCCATGTATTTGCTTGCTTCAACATGGGCTCCTCCATAGGCTGCAGGGGGGTCTCTGCACTCTGATGGTCTTCCACAGGCAGCAGAGGCCTTGGATCTCAGTCCTTCCCCTCCTGGAGGAGGAGAAGGAGGCCCCCTGGGCCCCTCCTCCCTGCTCTTGCTGCACTGACCTTGAAGTCTACTTGTTATCCCATGTTCTCCTCCACTCTTCTCCGGGCTGGAATTTCTTCTGCGCGATAGCCTTTCTCTTCCTCTGTGCTTAAATATGTTATCACAGAAGCTCAATTTCATTGGCTCAGCTTTGGCCAGGAGCAGGAAATTCCCTCCTGGAGCTGGCTATCATTGGCTCTTTTCATAGGGCAGTGCAACTTCTAGCAGCTTCTAACTGAAATCTCTTTATAGCTCCCTACTACCAAAAACCCAGCCACCTGAACCCGTGACATCGTGTTACAACAGAAGCGCAAAAAGCGCGATACCTTCAGCCACTCCGTGACCGTCCTGAGGCACACCACAGGCCCAACAACAATAAACTAATTAGTTCATTGAGAGGAAACAAAAAGCGAGAACCCTGTGGTCTCTTCCCGCCTACACTGCAACACGGTTGAGCATTTCAGGCTTCCCCTTGTGCAGAATGCTAGACAGGCCCTGACGAGCTCCTTGTCCCGGCCTGTCCCTACAGGCATTTTATTGCGGCCTCTTGTTCTAGGACACAGATGGCTACAGATATCCATAGTGGTGCCTGGGACAGGGAGGCTGAACAAAGGCAGGCAGCACCTCCCAGGAAGTAAGTTGATTCCTCACCTCTTTAACCATGTCTTCATAGGTCTGGATGGCGCTTTCCATGTCAATGACTTTGTTGAACTTCCCAGGGAACGGCCCATCACTGCCTGTTGCAAGAATGAGATGGGAGTAGTGAAGCTCCTGGGAGGGCAGAAAGTGGAATGGGATGTTAAACCTCTCAAAAACAGAGCCTAGGACACAGTGGTTGCCTCTTAGGTGCTAGCCACTCGTTCCCTCTTCTCCACCCCTTCCTGGTAACTAGGAAAGTGCTTGTCACTGTCAGGAAGTGATTTTATGAGGAGACCTGGCCTAGGAGACACCAAGTAACTGCCGTGTCAGGGTGTGAGAGAAGCACCATTCAGGTGAGCTGGGAGCTTTAAAGAGGTGGCCATATGTTTAGAGGGTAAACTTATGTTTATTTTACACTTTATGTTTAACTTATGTGTTATTTATGCTGGACACTCACAGCTGGCTCCAGAGCATAGCATCTCTCCTTCACCCTCTTCTGAACAGAGGTGAGATGCTCTGGCTGGAAAGAGTGACTGGAGCTGCTGCCCTTGTCTCTTCCTGCAGTTAAATAAGGATCTGAGCTCCAGGGTTAATTGTTGAGCTCTAAATCCAGCTCTAAGAATAAAAGCTCATCTGAGCAGGAGATGGGATGGGGTATTTACTGCACACCCACATCCCACATAGCTCCAGGCCACTCAGCTTGTCTGGAAGGGATGGTGCCATGTAGGGAACGATGGGAACTGTTGCACAGCTACTCAGCATGGTGAAAACACCCTGCTGAAGGCTGACTCTCTGCACTAGCAGGTGATCCCATAACGCTGTCAAGTCACTGCAACACCTACCTCACCATCACTGAGCAGGACTTGTTGCCTCCCAGGGTCTATGCCCACAACCTTGCCTTGTCGGAAGCTGTCCCCAAAGGTGATGGAGTAGGAGATGAAAGTCTTCTTGGCAAATCCTGCGGTAAGAGGAGACACCAGAGAAGAGCTCTCCCTCAGTAGAAGCTAACAAATCCCTCCTCCCTTCTCCCCTCATGCCATCCTTGCTCAGACAAAGGCACAGCATATACCTGGGACCTTGGGCTGTGCTGTGTGTTATTTGTGCCCAGCAACGAGCTTCAGGACCTTTGCCTCCTGGTGATGAGATCAGCTCCTCAGGTGCGGTGCCGCCCTCGCTTTGTCTCTGCTCCCCATATCTCCTATACTGGTTTGCCAGTAAGTGCTTCTGTGGTCTCAGGAATTTCAGGCTGGGTGTCAGAGGCTTTTTTCACATTATCTGCCTCTCAGACCAAGCTTTTGCCATCCTTTTGATGCTTGTTCCCAGCCTTGAACATGGATTTTCCCTCTAAATTCCCAGTGGCTGGAGTAATGGGGTTAGCCCAGCCTCCCAAGTGAGATTCGAGACAAGCCTCAGCAGCTCTCCGACAAGATTTTATCATCCAGGGCCCCGCTGCTCGACATCTCAAGGGCCAGATACAGAGAGTGATTCATTCGGCCCTTCTAGCTGCTGCTGCTTTTAGCTTAGTCACCTACTAAACTCTTGAAATAAACACAAAGGGATAGTCTGAGTAGTTTCTGCCCAGTTTTCCCGGCGGATCTGCAATTAACTTAACACAGACGGGCCGCGGGTCCTCCCGGAGCCAAGTACTTGTTTTCCAGACGGAAAACATCAAGTCTCACAGCACGGCAGGGGCGGAGGAGGCAGTGCGAGCACCCCGTTCCCTGCCGCTCCCGGGTAACTCCGCAGCCCGCGGTGGGACGGGGGAGCTGCCGCGGGGGTCCGGGGTGGGCTGAGCCCTTACCGCTCTCCACGGCGGCCCGGAGCGCAGCCACGTTGTGATGGAAAGCGTCCCTCACGTCCACCAGCACGAAGGGCACGGCCCAGGACTTGAGCAGGCTGGCGGCCGCCGTCCCGCCGAAGCCGCCCCCGACCACCACCACCCGCACGGAGTCGTCCAGGGACAGGCGGGACCCCATGGCGGGCAGGGCAGCGCCGGGCTCCGCCAAGCCGAGCGCAGGGGCTGTCCCGGGGGGAGCGCAGCCCTCCCGGGCGGGGCTGCGGGGCGGAGCCGGGCTCCCGGGCGCTGAGCCCGGCCTGGAGGGCTTGGCTCAGCCGGGGGCTCACCTTGCTGGGTGAGTGCCGGAGCTCCGGGAGCTGAGCGCTTCACCTTCCCCCTGCCCCAAGTCCTCGGCCCCCCCCCCACCCCCCCCGTACACCCCCAACGCGAGGAGGGGAGCAAGGACCTTACTCGCCGAGGGCCGTGTTCTTAAATTCACAGGTCTGCAGGCCGGGTGAATAACGCGGAAGAGGGTGTCTCACTCCGTCAGGAAGAATAACCCCTTGGAGAGGGGAATGGCGATCACAGAATCACGGAATCAATTAGGTGGGAAAAGACCTCTGAGATCACTGAGCCCAGACTATGACTGAACACCAGAATGCCAACTAAACCATGGCACTAAGTGCCACGTCCAGCCTTTCCTAAAGCACCTTCAGGGGCGCTGATTCCCACCACTTCCCTGGGCAGCCCCTTCCAGCGTCTAATCACTCTGTGAGGAAATTCTTCCTGGCGCCCAACCTAAACACAGAAAACAGATGTATCTGCTCTGAGTGGAGCAGGAGAGAGGGCTGTGTGAGAGGCACCAGGAGGAGATCACGGAATCACAAAATAGTTCTGGTTGGAAGGGACTTTAAAGACCATCTAGTTGTAACCTCCCATGGGCAGGGACACAAGATGAGCTCAGCATCACCACGGTGGAGATCGTGGGACGTTAGTAGGAGCAGGGAAGGGCTGAGGAGGTAGCAAAGGCCCCTGCAGAAGAGGAGCAGGGAGTGGAGAAGGCTGACAGTAAAACATCCAGATCGGGTTCTTCCGCAGCACGGAAGTTTCCCTGAAGACTTTTGGCTCCTGTGGCATTCCAGATAAATATAGCTGCTGGCCATGTGGATAAATATAGCTGCTGTGCACACTGAGGTGCTGTGAGCTGGCAGAGCCGCCTCCTTGCTCCCCTGCTACCCCTTGCTCCTCATCCTCCTTCAGCGAACCACAGCCCGCTGTGCCAAACCCCATCCCAGCGGGGTCCCCAGCACAACTCCCCCCCTCCCAGCCTCGCGGAAGGGAGAGGACGGAGGAATTCGCATCTCTTCCCGAGAAAGCATGGCCTGGACTCAGGATTGCCGCCAGAGGGTGCAGCCGGCTCGGCCGTGGGGACACAGGACGCGGGGGTCCCAGTCCAGGGCATCCTCCCCTCGGCCGCAGGAGGGGCTCGGGGGCTGGGGAAGGAGGGTGACAAAAGGGCGGAAAGCGGCGGGGGATGTTCCTGAATCCCACACTGTTCAGCCTGGAAGAGAGTTGGGAGGGAAAGGATGGAACGGCCGACAATAAAGGCGGAGGGGAGGAAGGTCCACGGCTTTCCGTGGGAAAGCCCCACGGCTTCCTCCAAATACACCCAGGACAGATTGGTGCTGTTTGTTGCACAGGACTGGGCTGGAAATGCTAAAATTTTCAATGAGAGAAAAATAATTTTGATTAATGCGTGCGAACCCTCCAGAGCTGCTAAACCTCGAGGCATCTGTCCTGGCCAGGAAACCCAGGAGCTGTGAATGTCCGGAGGCTGGGAAGTATCCCCAGGGTAACAGTGCTCCAGGTCTGCTCCCTGTCCTCTCTCCTGGTACTGGCTACCAGGTACCCTGGTACCACTGTGAGGAGGCTGCTGGAAGAGCCTGGCAATGGCCAGCTTTGGGAAAGCACAGTTCAATGCAAAAATTGTAAAAAACCAAACCTGCCTCCATTTCTAAAGGGGTGAACTCTGCAATCAAAACCTGGTTTAAGCTCTTCCCTCAAATTACATGGCCAGGCTTGTTTGGCAGCCGTGTGTGTGAACCCATCCCCATCCTGGCAGGGTTGTTCTTACCTCCATAGCTCCCCTGGCACTTTATCCTGCTGGAGCAAAGCTGGATCCAAGGCCCATGCTGAGCAGATGGGGATGCTGAGGATGAGTTGCCACTTTCCATGTGCTGCTGCCCTCTTCCCCTTCCTCTGCACCCTTGCACCCAGCTCTGGCTTTTCACTCCAGGCATTTGCATGTATTTTATAGCGCATACCCAATGCTGAGAGCAGTTGATTACTCCAGGAGTATTCCCCTGATTTTCCCTCTCACCTGGTGTGGTCAGGAGAATCCGGCTGGACACCAGAAGATCAGGGCAACCTTTCAAAAAAAGGGGGGGGAAATATCTGGGCCAGTGAGTTGGAGATGCACCAACAAAGGAAGGAAAGGCCAGTGGCAAGAAGGGTGCCCAAAGCAAGCAGGGAGGGTAAAAAGAGCCATTATGAAAACCTCACATCCAGCCCCAGGCAAACAGGAAGAAACTCGGAGTGCCCAAGGCTGCTGCTCGGGTTTGGCAGAGGGGATGTTTTGATGATATTTCTCCAGCTGGCTGCAGGCAGATGGCTGAGGTGAAAGCTGCCCGGCCTCAGAGAGGGGTTTGCCTTCTGCTGGTGATCTGTGGGGCAGGAGCAGGCAGGGAGGCCGGGGGCAGCAATCAGGCTCTCTGAGCTTTTCCTCAGCTGGACTGCATGCTCCCTGTAGGATGGCAGGGATCCAGCGGGAAGGAAGAGGTGTAGGGAAGGGGCTCTGCCACTATGAGACAGGCAGCATGGGTATATATGTGTCCTCTCCTCGTCAGGCTGAAGGCAACATCAGCCAGAGCTAATAACCCCTCTGAGTATGACTAATCCAAGGCTGGGTACAAAGGTGCTGTGTGGGGAGACCTTACGATCCCACAAGTGCCCCTACTCTGCACTCACCTGAACCCCGCTAAGCCAGGGCCTCCTTGTCCTGCCCACCACGAGCATCAGGGCATACAACTTTGCAACAGCCAGACAGGCTGGAAGAGGGATAACATCCTTCCCTTCACTCTCCTCTGGAGAGTTGTTCTCCCACCTGGGCCAGGCTGAAGGCCCCATTGCAGCTGGCCAAGCCTGAGCTGTTGGAGACACTGTTACTGGCTCACAGCCATCTCTGCAACCCCCCAGATGCTCTCCTGTATCAGCAGCCTCATACAACACATTCCCTCTGCCCGCAGACGTGTCCTGCACTTCGTCCTGCGACAGCCCCAGCGGCACCAGCGCGGCTGCAGCGCTTGAGCTTCAGTGAAAGGGGGATCTTGAGTCTCCCAGGGATGAGGGATTGCTCTAGACAAACTGCTTTGCCCCTCCTTGGCACCTGCCCCACGGCTCCCCCTTTTTCCTGGGCAATCTGTTCCCCCCCCACATGCCTTAGGGATCTCTGCTGCAGCCAAGGTGGAACAGTGTCAGTTCAGGGCAAAGAATCGCCTGGAAAAAACAACTCAGACAGTTCCTGGCTGCTTTTAAACATCAACACTGGCCATTTTATAACTTATAAATAAAAATCTACTTTTAGCAGAAATCAACAAGGCCCTGTTTTATTTATTCTCTCCCCAACAAACATCATTTTTCATTTTCAGTTTTTCAGTGACACTGGCTTGGGAAGACAAGCTGCTTCTCATGGGCCGTAGCACCAAAATCACCTTATTTTGGTGAGGCCGGACCAGTCACTTGTATTTATAGGCAGCGCCTCTGTGCATGCCAGCCCATAAATTGGTGGCGGATCCCACCCAGAAAAGGGATTCAGGAAAAGCCCAAAGGTGAAATGCAATGGTCTCTGCGGCTCAGGTGATCTTTGTTTCCATGAGAAGAGCCGTAGGGAGCTGGTACCAGGGCTCCAGTCCATCCTGGGGCCGTGCCACGACTCTGTTCTCCCTGTTCCTGGGATGGCAGCAGGCTCTGTACCAAGGTGCTCCCCAGCTCCTCTTTCCCTGCAGTGCAGTGGGATGAGTTTGCCAGGCTCAGTGCGCTGTGGTGACGGGCTTTGTCTCACCTGCCATAGGCACCTACAAACTGGGGCTCTTGAGAGGCTCATCCCAAGGCAGGTTTTGGGGAATCAGGGATGGCCAGGCTCATGTCACCCCCTGGCATGGGATGAGCGGAGGCAGAGCTGGGGTTGTTCTTCCCCTTGGAGGAAACCCCAGCTCAAACAGCTCCAGCAACTGCCTTGGGGCTTTGTGCCGTGCAAGTTGTCCCTATCCCTCCAGAGCCAAGTGTGGGAATTTTACAGAAATGCCATTTTGTGGGAATTCATGCCTTGTTGTGCTGTGATCTGGGTAGGTGCAGCAAGGAGCTTTATCAGGCCGGCTGCCTGGTTGTAAGGATTGTGGGGATCTCTCTCTGGAAACACTCTGGTCCTGCAGCAGAGGAGCCCATGGACTGACAGTGTGGTAACACCTTTCTTTTATGGGACAACATAGTTTGCAACATTAATCCTTGTGGGGTGGTAGAGAAGCATGAAGGAAGTCAGCAGCTGGGTTTTGCTGGACAAAAGGGAGAGGGCTTGGGCAAGTTCCTTCGCTCTCAGGGCAGGTTTTGAGAAAGAACAGCTTTCGCTCATGAATTGTGGGGAATTTTCTCCTCCCTGCTCCCCAGATTTCATTGCAGCAAAAGCACAGCGTAGAATAAAACCATGTCCTTAAAAAAATCGGCCTCGCAGACAGGCAGCCTTTGTCCGAAGGTGTAATTACGGGATAAATATGGGATGCAGACCAAGAAATGCAGTCTGGTCAGGCATGCAGTCTCTTAGAAAAACACAACAGAAAACAAGGCTGTCATTTAATGCTGAAATATCCACGTGTGCTGCAGCCCTCACAGGGTCCCTCACTGGCCCACGAGTGTCCCCACTGACCCGCTGTTTGGCCGTGAAGCTCCCTGTGGGAACTGCACCGAGCCCTGCGATGGAGCAAAGGGCAAGTGTGGATCCAGTCTCCAGCAGAAGATGGATGAGGGCAGGAGGTTGCTGGAATGATGGGTTTCCTTCCCTCCAGCCCCTGTGCACAAATCCCATCTGATAGCGCTGCGAGGAGACATGGGGGATTAGCTCCTTCGATCCCATTAAATGGAGCAGGAGCAAGTGAGGAGAAGGGAATGGGGGATCAGGACAACGGCAGAGCCGCTGCAACTTCTGGTGTTCAGGACAAACCTCATGCCAAGCTGGAAAAAGGCCTTTTTTGTGGATTTCTGTGGGCCAACCTGGAGGCTTTGCTTCATGGCTCAGCAGGGCCACCTGGGCATTTCAAACTGCGGGGCATCTAAGGTGGCATTTCAGAGACGTGCCCACCTTGACAAGTCCCTTCCTTGGCAATGGCAGCTTCTGCCTCAATCGAGAACTGCCTCTCCACGACAAGCCCAGCCACGCCATCACAGCCACCCCTGAGTGCTCCAAGAAGGAGGCAGAGAAACAGCAGGATGTACCTACTGTCCAAAGTCAACTCTGGATTAGATCAGTGAGGGAAGCATTACCCTAGAAAGATCCCACTGTGAGGGGAACATTGAGAGCACATCCGTCATTTATTAAAGATGTCATTGTTGCTACATCCTTTTGTGTCACTTGCAATGACCCTGAGGAGAAGCAGTTTTGGCTGGTGGCCCTGTCCAATGGGGCACGTGTCCCCTCGCTGCTCTTGGGTTTCTTGCAGAAAGGGTCTCTCTGGTGACAATAAGCATCACCACAGTGTGCCCAATTCCCCACAAAGCACAGCTCTAGCAGAGGCTGTACAGCTGCAGGTTGTTGAAAGGGTGGGAAACAGGGTGCTTACTTTAGGGCAAGCCTGAGCCTTTCAGGTGTGTTTTATCTCTGCAAGCTTAAGTCCCTGTTAAAGAGGATGGTTTGGGTGTCTTTTTTGGCATTGGTGTCAATGGAAAAAGGGTAAGGCTGCATTTGTTGCAGCTCCTGTTGTGGGCTTCCTGCGTGGTTCGTCTGAATGCAGGTATGTGCTTGCTCTAAGGCTTTGTCTCTTGCCGTGACTTTCCCAAGGCATGCTTTTCCTCCCAAGTCCGTGCCTGTCCTCCTCTAGGGAAAGAGCAGGTCAAAGCCTGGCACGGCCAGAGCAAGGTGAGCAGGAGGTCCCTCCCCTGGAAGGGACAAACCTCCCCTATTCGGCACATGGGGAATTCAGCTGCTCTGGTCCCGGAAGGAGCCGCGTGTCCCTCGTGGCTTCCCGACGCGCCTGGCACCGGGCGGGATTCACGGCTCCGCGGGTTTAATGGGAGCAATTAGCCCCGCGGAAATCTGCATGGGTCGGGGGCGTGTTTTCTCTCTGTCCTGTGACGGTTTTGACGGGAAGCTGGAGGGTGTCCAGGAACAAATGCTCATGCTTGGCTAGAAATGACAGGCTGGAGCCAGCCGGGGCTGAGGCAGCCCAGGTGAGAATGGTTGGTTGTCACTGTCCCCCCTCGGCCTCGGCTCAGCCCAGCACCCGGTTCCCTCGACACTTGCTTTGTATTTCCCTTATTTGCGTGTCCTTGCCTCCTGAACCTGGATTTCCCCAAGCCCCGGAGCGCCTCCCGCACGCTGGATGGGAGGGTGATGCTGGGCACCCCCCGCATCCCTTCCCCGGCTGTGGCAGCCCAGTAGCTATTCACCCCTCGTGCTGTTTTACAAACGATTAACTGAAATTTTATTTTCTCTGCAAAAGAGAGCCTAACGGTACTTTTCCAGAGGCATTTGCCCGTGACCTGAGTCCGGCCGCGTTCCCCCCAACGCTGGCTGAGCTCTGTGAGCTTTTCCCAGCGCGCAGCTGCGGAATATCCGTCCGACCTCAGTGACCCTGCTGCTTTCCCAGCAGGAAGCCTCCAAACAAAACCCGATTCACTCAGCAAACCCAGGGCTGCTTGTGATGCCGAGAGCCGCGTGTGAGGCGGGGAGGGGGCTGACGCTCTCCATCGTCCTTGAGCGATGAGGGTGCGCCAAAAAATGCCCACTTTTGCACCCTCTCCCCATCCAGCCTGTGTCGAGGGCCCTGAATTCACACCTTGAGGGCAGATGATGCCCGGCCCCGCTCGGAAAACCTCCGCAGCCGGGGCGGGCGGGTGGCTGCGCAGGGCTCCGGCACGGCTGCTCCCCGCCGGCCGGCCCCGCGCTCCTCAATGCCGCCTCTGTTCTCCCTCCGGCGTCAAAAACGCAGCTTTTGTGAGCTCAGCCCAGCCGCAGCCCGTCGCTGGAGCCCCAGCACGCTCCTCTCTGCCGGCAGAAGCACAGCCCAGCTGTGCCCAGCCGCCGCCTCGTTTTATTTATTTATTTTTGCTTTTGGCCAACAACTCCGGTTGGGGAGAGGGGATGTGCGGCTGCTGGGAGCCCTTGGGGCTCCTCAGCAAGTCTTAGGTGGAAGCAACCGCTCTCCTCCACCGAAACGCCGGGCTTCTCCCTCAGGTGGCTGCAGTAACCCAAAATACTTGTGGGAGAAAAAGGATGTGCTGCAAAGAGAGCTAAAAACAGGCATTTTAATTAATGAAATGTGAATTGGGGTAGCTTGGCGCCAGGTGAATGTCTGCACGCAGCAAACACCCTGAAGCTCCCTGGGCCTCCACCAGGTTTGGTCACCCATCAGTGCTGTTGGCCTGTATTTCTGCAGCTCCTCCCAGGGCAGGGGACACCCAGCAATGCTAAGGAGACAGGAGAGGCTTTGAACTCTGTGCTGGTGTTCTTGTTTTTAATCAAGTAAGTCGGACCATCTTTCAGCACCGCCGAAGTTCGCAATCTCTCCCGCTTGGGGTCTGGGGGGTTTACAACCCGTCGGTCCCTGGGGGCTCTCCCAGGATCATACAGCAGGACACGTGTTGGTCTCCAGCCAAAATGGGATCTCCCTTCTGGGTGTCTCCCTGTGTCTTTGTGGTATGTTGTGCTGCTCTGATTTTTGGGCTTAGCTTTTTGACCAGCCTCCCCCTCCTTTTCACTTAATAAATAAATAAACTCACCTGGTATGCAAATACACAGGAAAAAAGGAAAAAACCCCAAACCTCCCAAACCAAGTTTGAAGAGCACCAAACCACAGTCACCTCATTTCGTTGCAGCCCAAGTGCCGTCCAGGGCTCTGCGGGCAGTTCCCAGTCTGTGCTAGTGTATGAAGGCACAAAACCAGTAAGGCCTCTGGGGTCTGTGTCTTTGCTGGCACCACAGCGATCTTGTCCCTGCCCTGTCCCAGCTGGGCCAGGGAGTGGCAATGCAGAGGTGCTTGGTCCTCTAACCCTCAGCTTGCCCTCACCCTCCTCTTCCTCGGTGCAGCTCCCGACCTGGGGAGGTGGCCCCGGTGCCGGACCCACCACCCCTCACCCTTGCCTTTTCCCCATTCCCAGGGAAATTGTGTAATTCAGGCTCTGCAGGACTCTGGGGTCAGCTCTGCCAGGATGCTCCAGCTCCTGGGGCTGCCATGTGGCAGCAGCCAGGAGCATTTTCAGGAGCAGGGACCCCCAGGTCATCTCCGGACCAGCCGGGAGCAGGGCCGCAGCCCCTCGTTCCGCCCCGCCGCCATCCCCCGGTGCCGTTACGTGACCCAGGAGGGCTGTGCCTCCTCCAGCAGGCTGAAGGAGCGGTTGGCCAGCTCGGCAGGGCTGCTGGCCAGCTTGTAGCCAAAGAGCTGCATGGCCGGGGCGCAGGCGTCCTGCACCACCTGCGCCAGCTTGAAGGGCATGCTGAACCGCCACTTCTCGAACTGCTCCGAGGAGTTCTTGCACGTGGAGTAGACGCCGTTGCCGTCGTGCGGTGCCTGCGTGTTCTTGCCGATCCACTCCTCCACCTGGGGGGTGAGGGGCAGCCCGGCGAAGCGGTACATCTCCTCCGCCTTCAGCAGGGGTGCCCGCGCCACGTCCTCGTACCGCACCAGCATGTACCGGCCCCGCAGCCAGCCCGGCCGGCGCAGCCCCAGCTCGGCCGACACGCGGATGCTCTCGCAGTTGCCCCGCAGCCGCTGCACCTCCTCCTCGTGCAGGGGGGCCTCCCCTTCGGATGCCCACTTCTTCCAGGTCTCGTACTTGCCCGAGAAGGCCACCATGCGGGAGGCCAGGACGGCCCGGGGGTCCCGCACCAGCTGGATGATGCGCAGGTCCAGCCGAGGGTCCTCCACCAGCGGCTGCAGAAACTCCAGCTGCCGGACGCGCACCGTCTTCAGGGCCACGTGCTGCTTGCGCCGGCACGCCTCGGCAGCCAGGGTGATGTTGAGGGGGCCGCAGCGGCGGTTCTTGCAGTAGTACTTCTCAAAGACCTTCTTGGCGCTGGGCGTGCAGACGGGCTCCTCGCAGAGCGAGTGGCTGGAGCCCCGCCGAAACAGGAAGGGCGTCAGGTGGCCCTCGGGCGCCGGTGAGATGAAGTTCTCCAAGATGTAGAGGTCGCAGAGGAGGAGCTGCTTGAGGACGTCTCGGTAAACCAAGGCTGAGCCCACTGCGCTGGCTCCCCCCGGCAGGAAGGTCACTGTCTTCTCGACGTGCCAGAGGGGCTCAAAGAGGTAGAAGATGCTGCCTTGCTGGTTGAAGAACTCCCCCACGAAGGAGGAGCCGGTGCGGGTGGTGGCCATCAGCAGGATGTGCCGCCGCGGCCCAGGGTCTCCATCCCCTGCCAGCTGCAGGGTGAGGTTGTGCAGGTGGGACCTCAGCTGGGAGAAGGCGGCGTCCAGCTCCTGCAGCGAGGCCAGTGAGCCGTTCTCGGCTGGCGCCGGGCTGACCTCTGTGCCATTGGCCTCTGCCAGTGCCTGTGGGGACTGCTTCAGCTTGTCTGACACCCTGCGGGGAGACCCAGCCCAGCCTGGAGGAGAGCGGGACCACCCCTGCGTCCTGGCAGGGGATTTGGAGGGCCCCCGCTGCGCAGGAGCTTGGGATGTGGGGGAAAAAAAGGGTGAAAAGCTTGGGGTGGCTCAGGTACCCACTCCCTACCTGGAGATGAAGTTGTTCTCCTTCTCGATGATGACGAGGCTGACGACGAAGACCAGAAGGATGGCGTACTTGCTCCTCATCTTCAGGAAGTGCAGCAGCTCCCGGATATCCTGGGGAAAAGCGCGTCGGATCTCCATGGGGAACACACACAGATCCCTCCCGTCCGCCGGGAAGGTGTCCTGGGCTAGGGCATCCTCTGTCTTGCCAGCCCTGCCTGTGGGGAGAAGAATGGTCAGCATGGTGGTGGCTCCCTGCAGGCAGGGTCAGAGGTTAAACCTTCCCGAGAAAGGCTTGACAAGAGCAGTAAAAAAGGGGGGAGCTCCTCCCTACTGCCCCATCCCACCCCTGAGGAGCAGCTGCATGGAGGCCCCATCAGCTGCTCCCCCTCCCTCGCAAAATACATCTGCTCAACAGGACCCCTTCCCACGCTTCCATCAGCCACCCCTGCGTGCCCTGAAACCCAATCCCTGCCGCCCCGACAGCTGCCGGCTCCCCTCTGGCAAAACCTGCTGCCGGCAGCGAGGGACCCCTCGGATCATCCCGGTCTGTGGTGCGTTGTGGCTCCCAGCCTTTGGAAAGAGCTACTTTTGGGGAGGGTTGGGCCCTGTTGTGGGGCCGCGTGGCTTCCGCCTTCCCCCAGCACAGCAGCGGCAGCTGCTCAGTACTGAAAATGAAACCCAGAGAGTTTCCAGGAACGATGACGGACCGGAAAACGCTGCTGCCGCCAGTCCCCTTCGGGGTGTAAAATGCTCTGGGTGGTGGTGGGACTTTGCCAAAAAGGAAGAAAAGACTTGGTGTGGGATGCCAAACCAGGAGACTCGGCATCCTGCCCAGCAGAAAAGACCCCCCTGCATCCTTCCTCCTCCTCCTCCTCCCAGTGCTGAAATCGGGGTGTTGGTGGAAACCACTCTGCGTTGCTCCAAACCCACACACCAGCTGGGATGTGGTGGAAATTTTGGGGGGCCAAAGCTGCTGTTTGGAGCTCTGGGGCAGGTCCCCAGCATGTGCCGAGTGTGCACATTTACACTCCTAGGGCTTGCTGGCACCTGCTCCCTGCCCGCTGGTTCACACGCCCGGACAGCTGCGTGGGTGATGCCATTTGCTCGTCCCGCTTTCTTGGCCAGACTTTCAGTGACTCAGGGAAAGTCTATTTGGCTTTTGTTTGGCTCTGCCAGCGTGATCCCAGCAGCCCATCCCACCCCTGCTTTCTGGGGTGAAGGGGGGAGCCAGGCACAGCCCCATCCTTTGGGAAGCACCCGGGTTTGCCAGAGGGGAGACGTCCCAGCCGAGCCGTGGTGCCCGCATCCCTCGGCAGGGTGTGGAGCAGGGAAGCCCTGCCAGGCATTGCGTCACATCCCAACCTCCTCTGCATCGTGCTCGGCCAAAATGTGCTTTTTTTGGTGTTGCTCCCTCCATGTCCCTCCCGCAGGGAAGGAGGGAACATGGGCAGGAGGGGTGGGACATGCCCCGTGGCCAGGGCAGCATCCAGTCCGGTCCCCAGTCCTCTCTGTGTGAGGACCAGGAGTTTCCTGGCTTGAGCAAACCATTCAGCTCTCAGAGCCTGGCTTTCAGCCATCCCCTTCCCAGCAAAAGGTTCTAAAAAGAGACACCCACACCCACGCACCCAGGAAACTCAGGATTTGGTGGGATGCAGGGACTCTAGGGAGCCCTGGCAGCTCCCGAGTCCTCCCTCAGGGGCCCCCCGGCTTCCCCCTTCAGCGAGCGGCACCGACACCGCCCGGCACACGCGTGTGTGTGTGTGTGTGTTTAACAGCCCTGTTAGCTCAGTTTGTCAGCACGCTGCTCCTCGGGGACAGGCCGCCAGCCGGGGCAGGTGCCTTTCACTGTGTAGCCCCCCGGGTGCCCCCTCCTCGGTCGTGCCCGTGTGATGACAGGACTTGTCAGAGGATTTGAGGAACCGAGGAAAGAAATCAAACATAACAAATCCCTCGGTGTGCGGCCGCGTCTCTCTGCACCCGCCGGAGTTGTCGACTTGGCCGTGGCAAAGGACTTTTGGGTTTGCGGCATCCCAGGGAGCGGTGGTCCCCATTCCTGCCGTCGCCTGAGGCTGGGGACAATCCCCTCGCTGCCCACAGCGTGCACGCAGGGGGATGGCATCATCCGCTTCCTCAGACAAATCCCTGGGCAAAGCAAGTCCGGGGTGTTCCCCCCTCTAATGCCGCCAGCTGCCTGACCACTAATGAGCTGCAGACCAGGAATTATTCACAGGGATGACACAGAGAGCCATGTCCAGCAGTGCTGGCAAAACCCTCATTCCCAGGCCTGGGGCAGACATAATTCATTAAATAAACAGCCGGCTGCAAACGTCCGGCCCGGGACCCGCGGGGCGGCAGCGACAGGCGCAGGGGCCCCGTCAGGGCTGAGCCGTGGGGCTGGGGACACGCAGGTGACTGGCGAGGCTGGTGGGGGCTGCTTGGCATCCCAAAGCTCTTCCTCGCTGGGGCCCATGAGGCACAGCCCAGCCGGGGCAGCGCGCAAGCCACAAGCATCCCTTTGTGAGGGGGAACAGAGGGGCTCTGTGTGCCCTGTGTGCTGCCCTCCGGGGCTCTGCTGGGATGGGAGGGATGAGGAGAACTACCAGGATGCTGCTGCCGCCCCGGGGTGCCCAACCAGCGACTGCAGCGCCGGTGTGAGCAGACAGACGGACGGACAGATGGACATCGTCCCTGGTGACGGCAGGCACCTGCCGGCCAAGGCTCTCCTCTTGCTCTTTACATGCCAAAGCAAAGAGGAGTAATTTCCAGCAGCACTCAACAGAGACGCCACCCCGGACAGCAGCACCCCCAGCTCCTCAGGTGCTGCTCCCTGACTTTTCCTATCCTTCAGGCTGGAAGTGCTTTTCATTTCAGAAGGGGCTTCTACAATTCCCACTGCAGAGAGGATTTATGGATTTTCCAGCTGAGTCAAAGCCAGCACAGGGGTGGGTTTTTTGGGTGGTGGTGGTGATTTTGTTCCCACGCAGAGCTGCCCAGGTGGGATCTGCTACTACCAGCAAGTTAACCTAACCCTGCCACAGCAAGAAGGAAGGACTCGGACAGTAACGGAGACAACCAATCCATTCCAGTCCGCTGGAGCAAGTCAGTTCATGGGATGGATGTTCCCAGTGGTAGTGCAGGTGGGGTGAGCAGAGCAGTGTAACCCCAGAACAAGGACAGCAAGGCCTGTGGGGAGAGGCAGGAGCGATGGGATGCTGTTGTCACCCTTCTGCAGAGCGTTTTGCAGGACTGCCTGACTGGGAGAGAAGAGCCAGAGTTTTCAGCTTGGTTTTGGGCAAGGGAAGGTCTTCCACAAAGCCTTGGGGCTCTCATCCCCCTCCTCCGGCTGCCCTGAACCCCCACCAGGTGAGCTCCAGGAAGGAAAGGCGCCTGTGGCTCGCAGGGGAAGCAAGCTGGAGGTGAGACTGGATGAAGTCACATTTTCCTCTGGTGACTCAAAAGGCAACAACTGAACTTTGGACAAGGAACGGCAGTGAAGCACCTACGTGCAAGTTCTCTCCCTGCCCCAGATCCCTCTGTCCATCCAGCCCCCATCTGCTTCCATGCAGAGCCCACAGGGACCTGCAGCTGAGCTCGCTGCCCCCTGCACTGCTGCTACTCTGAGTAATTCCCTCCACAATCCTTTGCTTCATCAGATTTCCAGCAGACACAAGGGCCAGCAAAACGCAGGGGTGGAACAACAAAGAGATAAGGAGCATGGTCTTATCTGCTGTCTGCACTGCTCTTTGTCTGCAACCCAGGGGAAAAAAAATCCTCTGTATTTACTCTATCAACTATTTCCGCTCCCAGCTTCCTCCCAAGGCTGGCTTTGGGAAACGTGCCACCGGAGCTTCCCACTTTGCTTTCATCTCCCAGCAATTTTCACCCTGGCCCTGGCTGTCCTCCAAGGCATGGCACAAGCACAGCACTGCTTTGGTTTGCCCTGCAGCACATATAAGGAGTCTGTCCGGACAGGTATTTTTTGGTTAAAAACATGTCTGGTCAAGCTAAAAAAAGGAAGGAGGGGGAAAAAATGTCACCGCCTACGATGTTTGTAAAGCTGCTGAGAATAGGCACAGACCTCATCAAATTGAAGCCTGGAAACTGCCCATCAGAGAAGAAAGTTTGGAACAGAAAGTCCTTCTGGCTGAGGTTACGCTCAGGAGCAGCAGCAGCGGGTGTTGGTACAAACAGGCACCACCGACACAACTTTGTTTTCATTTTATGAGCTCTCAAACTCCAGATGCACAAGGTTGTCTCCTATCCACTCTTTATTGTCCCATCCTGAGCTCTGGGGTGAATCAGTTGAGCTGTCCTTACTCCTCATCTCCTGAGAAGCACTAAATCCCAGACGGGATTTAGAGGCAGGTGTTGGCACAGTAACATCAGTGACAGGACCAGCACAGGCTTTGTGGCCAGGACAGACCAGTTTTGGCTCTCCCTCACCTTGGTGGTGTCCAAAAAAAGTGTTTTCCCTGGACCCAGCAGAGAGGAGAGCTGCTGTTCCCGCCCCTGGTGATTGTGATGGGAGACACAGAGACATCTGTGCTGGGCATGGGGAGAACGTGCATCTGCCAGGTAGAGACCGGCCTCTGGGGTTGGATCTGGACCAGGAGGCAGCTGAAACACCTACCACCTTGAAACCAGCTTGCTGGGAACTACAGGCACCGCTGGGGTGGGTTTTGCAAGTACCACCTGCAGCAAAGGTGAGCGACTGAACGGGCCGAGCTGCCGGGCAGCAAGGGGGTCCGGAGCGCAGACCACCAAGGCGGGCGAGGGGCCTGCCCGGCCCCGTGTGCCCGGCGCCGGCGGCACAATGCCGGCTGCTGTGCGTGCCGGCAGCCCCCGGCCACGCCGGGAACCGCAAGTGCGCGGCCCTGCCTCAATGAGCCCTTTCTCTGGGGCGCAGAGCCCACGGTCCCTCCCACCGCCCCGCGCTCCTTCTCCTCCCTGCTCCGCACTAGCCTGGAAGCTCCTCCGCCAAACCCACCCCAAACTCGGGGACACGGCTCTCTCTGTGCCCTGCTCCGCTCCCCTTTCACCACGAGACAGGCGCCTGTAGACCTCTGGGAGGGACTGGTGGCGATAGATGTTTGCTGGGGGGAAATAGTGACCTGTGCCCGGGTCTTGGTGTGAAAATGAGTCATACGCTGAAGCAATATGGCAGATGTGGGAAAACTGCAGAGTTAAATCCCTGTCCTGGTGTGGTGTTGTGGAAAAAGAGACACTTTCCCCGGGGCAGTGAAGCCAGGCTCGGTGCAAAGGCAGTGGGGTGCAGGCAGCTCCCCCAGATGTGGGAGCGGCTACTGAAATCCAGGCAGGCACTGAGTGGGGGCTTTGCTGGGATGGTCTTTTTCAACCCAAGGTACCCCCAATACCAGCCAGGTCCCCTCTGGGGCCGTGAGGATGTCGAAGCCCCAGCTCCAGCAGAAATGCCGCTGGCTCCTGGGTGCCAGGAGCCGGCCGAGGGCCAGGGTGCCCCGGAGGCCCCGAGGCAGGAGGGGAAAGGGTGAGGACAACTTTCCAGTGCTCCCTGGTAGGGGCTGACAGGCCGGATGATGCAACTCCGGGATGGTTGTGAGAAAGTCTCCTTTTCCAAAATCTCCTTCTGGCGCCCCAACCGCGCTTCGCTCCGGACGGAGGCTCAGCGCTGCCGCCGCCGAGCTCGACTCTGTTCCATTGATTGCTTTTTCTCCTGTTTTTCTTTCCCCGAAAGAAAGTCACGGGGAGAGCTGCTGGGGCAGTCATGTGCCGGGAGGACTCTCTCTCGGCGGCAGGGCGCTGGGATCCGGCTGTCGGCCGAGGGGAGCGAAGGAGGGAGGCACCGCCGGCGCTGCCCCGCTGCGGGAGCGGGCGGCCGGGGCCCCGCACCGAGACAAAGGAGCGGCCGAGGCCGGAGGGCGCACAAAGGATCCGGCGGAGCCCGGGGCCGCCCCGCGGGGGGATGCGGCCGCCGAGCCC
>VXAY01001837.1:852352-864290 GCA_013399855.1 Oxyruncus cristatus
TCGCCCGGTCCTGCCGTGCGGGAGGAGGGACGGCAGCGGGTCCCCTGCTTTTCTTCACGGTGCTGTCATCCTCCCTCCCTCGTTCCCTCCCTCCCCTCTTCGCTCCCTCCTTCCTTCCTTCCTTCCTCCCTCCCGGTGCAGCAGCGGGGGGAGCGGTCCCGGCGCCTGGACGCGGGTCCCGGGGCGGAGCCGGGCAGGGTCCCCGGGCCAGCCCCCGCTGCCTCCCCGCTGTCCCCTCCCCGACACGCCACGCCGGGAAACCGGGAGTTAGCGGCCCCAGCCCCGGGATCGCTGGAAGGGGCCGCCTGCCCGCTGGGGTGGGGAAATGGGGGCCTGGAACGCACAGACACCCCGCGAAACTGTCAAGGCGAGACCCCTCCCGGGCACCACGGTGTGATTTGGGCTGCAGGCTCACGTCTAACTCCCTGCCCAAAGCGGGATCGCACTGGGGTGGTCAGGGCTTTATCCTGCAAACCTCCAAGGATGGAGCTAGTACAACCTCTCCCTGCCTGCTGTCGTCCCGGAGAACATGTTTCTCCTTATATCCACTCCAAATCTCTCCTGTCCCAGTTTTCACCATCCCACCATGTGAGGAACCTGGCTGCATCTCCATGACCACCTAGTGGGAAGGTTCCTCCTGCTTATCCCCAGCCGAAACTGGTTCCAGGGTCAGCAGCTTGCTCCCCAAACTCCACTTTCTCTCCATACAGGAGCTTGGGGGAAATTGTCCCCACTGTGGTGTGCTGTACCAGTGAGCTCATGTCTGTGAGCTCCAGGAGGGCAGGGAGTGAGAGCATCCTACTGGAAACAGCTGAGGAGCTGGGGGACTCTGGCTGTCACTGTCTCCACAGGGCAGGATGAGGGTTTGGAGCATTAAACCGTACAGAAATGGCTGTTTTGGTTTAAGTGCAGAAATTCATACGTACATACAGCTCCCTCAGAGCTCTGTAATGTTAGATAGAGAGGAACTGAAAGACATCTGGCTCTGCAAGCAGGGAGAGATCCAAAAAACTAGTCCCCATAAAAACTTTGAGCCTTCTTTTGCATTCCTGGCATAGTTTTTCTGCTACTCATGTGGCATAGGCAGAGAAATGCAGGTTTTCTTGACATTGAAGTGCGAGGACCTGCATCGCTCCTCTGCGGCTTCCTATCAGCCAAGGCGACGGGGATGGGTTTGCTCACAGAGTGCCAGTGGCTGGTGGCACGGCTGGCACGCAAACACCAAGGCAGGAAGTCCTGCGTGTGATGTTCGTGGTGTACCCTCCGTCCATGAATGCGTGCATCCATCCGTGCATCCATCCATCCCTCCATCTGTTTTTCCTGTTTTTGTCGTGCACCCACAGCAGTAACTCCGTGATCCAGCTGCAGGCAGGCACGGTGACTCCGATACTCTCTTGCCGTGGCTCTGGCTTCTGCAGCGTTGCTGATGGAACCGGGGTGAAGGGCAGAGTCTGGGAAACTCTGCCCAAATGAGGCAAACCCAGGGCTTGCAGGATCAGGCCTGTGTAGGCTGTCAGGTTGATCACGTCAAAAAAGAGAGGATAAGTCTGGCTGGCCGCACACCCGCAGGAGTTTTGTGGGGTTTGGAAATGTGGCGAAGCACATTTAAGCTCCTCGCTTGTTATTTCAACTGAAACAGGGAATTCTGCCTTGGATTTTGCGGGCAGAGGAGATCTTGGTGAAAACACAGCCCTAATATGTAAATAATTTTGAGATGAGGGCGGAGAGAGGCTGGTGGGGAGCACAGACGCTCACACTAGTGGGGTGTCACTGCCTTTGCAGGATGCTTTGGTGGGGATTCCAGGGGATGGCAGAAGCAGAGGAGGGACCTTCCCCACATGTGGGGTGCAGCCTGGACTGAAGCCGAACCTCCTGAGCCTGGGGTGTGCTCCCTGCCTGCTCTCCACACGCACACGGTGCTCGGGGCGGAGGTCACCTTCCGGCTTCATCAATAAGTAAAACTGGCACAGGGAGAAACAAAGTGTCTTCTCCACCCCTCAGACTGCCGAGAGAGGCGACAGGAGAGGCAGGGCGTTGTGTTTCCTCCGCTCGTCACTAGCTGCGGGATCACGTTCCCTTTGTCCCCCATTCCTCTTCTCCAGGGATAACAGAGACTGTTCTCCCCTCTCCCCGTGTTGCACGTGTGTACACACACACACACACACACACACACACACACACACGCCTGCCATGCGGGAATAGGCAAGGGACCAGTCCCCAGAATGACATCAGGAGCAAGGAAAGGGGGACGTGTTACTATAGCAACCAGGATGCTCTGGGGTTTCGGGGAATAGAGGCATCTGATGCTGATGTTCTGCCCTCGGTTCAAGCTGATGATGTGGCGGTGACAACACTGACTTAGAAAAGCCTCCACTGGTCTTCGCCCTGTTATCACCAGGGCAGTGTCAGCCTAGAAATCTTCCTGAGAAGATTGTCACCAAATTCTGTCCCCTGTTCTTCTTATCCCTGAAGGTGGATAACTGAGGTTCTTGTTAGTAGATCCCTTGGGGCAGATTAGAGTGAGAAGACACTGAATGACCAGTGTTTATACATATAAACACTGGTTTATATATGGATTCTATGATATATATATATATATATGTGGTTTATTTTGGAAAAATTTGGGTGNTATAAACACTGGTTTATATATGGATTCTATGATATATATATATATATATATGTGGTTTATTTTGGAAAAATTTGGGTGCAATGAAAAGGAGGTGTGTACCTGTTTTGGTCATATATGTGTGTAAATATATATATATATGTTTGGTTATATATATACATTTGGTTATTATCTCTAGAGATATAGGAGTATAAAAGTGTAAAATTATCACTTAAGAAAATATATAAGGAAAAGAAAGAATTAGAAAGAAAACATAAGAGCAGACCCTGGAAAGATCTCAGTGACACTTGATGGTTGCAATTTAGATGTTGATTGGTCTGTTGATGAGTCTTCATCCGCTGGGGGTGGGGGAAGCCCCCAAATAATAGAGTTCAATGGGTTCAGGTGGGAACGCCCAGGTACCTCCCCTGTGGATCATGTGCAGTTCTCTGGTGGAAGCCCCAGCAATGAATCTGGAGACACTTCGGGGGTGTTTGATGGTTTCTGACACCCGCCTCTCATGTCAGCGTGGGTTTGCCAGTGATGCCTTGTCAGAAGGTTGTGAATGTCCCGGTGCCTCCTCGAGGGAGGAGTTTTACACCTGAACCAGCTGTGTAAAGGAGGACATTGGCATGATAAAAAAGCGTTATCCCACCTCGCAGGATCTGCTTCAACAATTTGGGGATAAGATAGAGGTAATCAGTTGTTTCTCGGGTGGTCAAATCTACTTAATCTGTAGAGGACAAAATTAACATTGTGGGGGTAAATATTGAGTTAGTCTGTAGGGAAGAGAATGAACAATTTGAGGTAAAAATGAGGTAATCAGTTAGTGGACAGGTAAGGAAAATTTTGTGTGCAAACCTTTAGGTAATCTGTAAAGGGACAGTGAATATTTTGGGGGTAAACTCTGAGATTATCTGTAAGGGGCAGAATGAAAATTTGCAATAATCTAGAGGTAATCAGTGGGGGTTTTTTTGGTGGTAAAACATAGGCAATCTACAAAGTGCCTAAAAAGTGAACATTTGGTGGGTAAATCTTGAGGTCATGAACATTTTAAGGTAAACTGTGGTAATATATTGCAGACAGGTAGGGGAAATTCAGGGGATAAAACATGACATAATCAATAGGAGATAGTGAATATTTTTGATGGGAAATCTGAGGCAATATGTAAGGGAGAGAATGAACATTTTGGGGATAAGATAGAGATATTCTTTTGGTATTAATCTGTAGGGGACAGATTAATCTGTATTAATCTGTAGAGGACAAAACTAACTTTTTCGGGGTAAAAATTGAGGTGATCTGTAAGGGATTAAATCTTCATGACAGATCATTGCACAATATCATATTTTAGTTTTAGAAACATTTAACTCGGAGAGCAGCAGGGCTGATCCATGTCCCAAACCACTTCCGTCCCTTTTAAGCGCTGGCAGCTCCATCTGCTGGGAGCAGAAAGAAGGAAACGATGGAAAACAAATGCAGGGAGACATCACAGAATCATCATGGAATTCCAGACTGGTTTAGGTTGGAAGGGACCTTCAGGATCATCTTGTTCCACTCCCCTGCCATGGGCCCTGACTCACAGAAGCAGATTATTCTTGACTGGATTAGGGGAGTGAATCAGCCCAGGGTGCAGAGAACAGCACATGATGAGCCAGCCAGGCTGTGGGAGCGAGAGCACAGCAGCTTCAAACTGACAGAGAGTAGGTTTGGATGAGATGTTGGGAAGAAACTCTTCCTCGTGGAGGTGGTGAGGCCCTGGCACAGGTTGCCCAGAGAAGCTGTGGCTGCCCCATCCCTGGAAGTGTCCAAGGCCAGGTTGGATGGAGCTCTGAGCAACCTGGGATAGTGGAAGGTGTCCCTGCCCATGGCAGGGGGTGGAACAAGGTGATCCTAAAGGTCCCTTCCAACTCAAACCAGTCTGGAATTCCATGATGATTCTGTGATGTCTCCCTGCATTTGTTTTCCATCGTTTCCTTCTTTCCATCGTTTTCCTTCTGCTCCCAGCAGATGGAGCTGCCAGCGCTTAAAAGGGACGGAAGTGGTTTGGGACATGGATCAGCTCTGCTGCTCTCTGAATTAAATGTTTCTAAAACTAAAAAGATGGTACGCTTCAAGAATCTGTGATGTAGATTTAGTCCCCTACAGATCACCTCAAGTTTTACCCCTAAAAGTTCATTTTATCATCTAAAGATTAGCACAGATGTTACAGCCAAAATAACCCTCTGATTACCTCTATCTTACCCACACATTGTTCATTCTCTCCCCTACAGATTGCCTCAGATTTCCCCCTGACTCGGAGAGTAGGAAACCCCAAAGGATCCTATTTATTGGCAGAAGAAACTTTACAATTCCTCTTTTTTTTTTTTTTCCTTTTCCTAAAGGAAATTCCCCTTGGATCACAAACAGTTGCTACTAATTTCCCCTTCTGCCTCCAAAGATGAAGCAGGTTGATCTCAGTGCCAGGGTGCAGGTGTATCACCCTGGAGCGTGTGGGAGTGTGTGCACAGCCAGCCCAGGGCCCCCAGTTTTCCAGCTGAGTGCCCATGCATGACCTGTACCTGGCCTTCCCAAGGAAAGCACTCTCAGGTGCTTTCATGGGAGCTCTAATGAATCCCTGGCTCCGGGCTGATACAGGCAAGGCAGCAGTGGGAAAATCTTTGTTACCTTCCCGTTTCCATTTTCAATCACTGATCCACCTGTCCTTGGACTTTTCCTCTTGGAACTTGGGAGGGATTTTTTTGTTTGCTTTTGGTTGGTTGGGTTGGGTTTTGTTTCGGTTTTTTGGTTGGTTGGTTGGTTTGGGTTTTGTTTTGGGGTTTTATTTGTTGTTTTTATTTTTTTAAATATTTTATTATTTGTTGTTAGTGTTTTTATTGATCCTGTGAAAAAAAATAGACACTTCTATTCCCTCCTGTTGGGAAACTTCTCCCCGTGTGACTATCAACGAGGTGTTCCACCCTCTCTGCCGCTGATGGGTCCGATGCCAAAGGCTATCAAAGGGCCCGACTTTGAAACTCAGTGTTTTAAGCCCCGTTTTCAGAGCGCCGGGATGCTGCTGTTCCCCTCCCCGCGCTCCCGGTGCCGCCTGGTGGCCGCTCGCTGCCCCCTCACCTCTTTGCAAACTGGTCCCGGTTTCGTAGCTGCAGCCCTTCCTGGGAGCAGGTGCTGCCTTTGGTTTGGGGGGTTCCCCTCCCAGGGAGCCGAGCTCCCCTCGTGCTTCCTGGCCTTGCGGG
The DNA here is from genome assembly GCA_013399855.1 of Oxyruncus cristatus. NCBI lineage: Eukaryota > Metazoa > Chordata > Aves > Passeriformes > Cotingidae > Oxyruncus > Oxyruncus cristatus. Next base: position 858,191 of record VXAY01001837.1, read on the forward strand.
TTGGAGAGGGAAAGCCAGACCCCACATCTGCTTTTTTCTGTTTCTCCTTCCCCGTCTCTTTTTCGCGTGAACTCGAAAAAAGCCCCTGCCTGCTCCCTGCCTAACCTTTGTCTCACCCCGCAGTGCCTGTTCCTCTCTTGGCATCTCTGCTGAGCGCCCCCGGGGCTGCTCCAGACCCGACACCACGATGCACAGCCCTGGTACATCAGCTTTTGGGGGGAAGGTGTTGCCATCGAAGAAGAAGAAGCCAATTGCCCACGAAGAGGGCAGGAAGCCCAAACAGTGGCCCTGGTGACAGCACCCAGGGGCTGGGGGAGGTGACAGCCAGCAAACAGCATGGAAAGGGCTGCCCGTAAACCAGCAGCGTTTGCCATCCTCTGCACAGCACCTGAGAAAGGAGTCGCTGCTCTCCGCAGAGAACTGATACTTGGCCAGTTTTTATCCAGTGTCTGTGGCGACAGCTGCTGTCTCGTGTTTCCCTGCCTACCCCAGCAAATCCCACGCTTTGAGCTCCCCTGAGAGGTTTTCGGTGGCTCTTTCCCCCTCCCTTCCCAGCAGGTATACTCAAAACAAGAGGGCATAACGAGGGTAGGAGCTCGGTGGGAATCTCGGTGCTTCTGCCTGAGCTGCCTCCCGCAGCCCACCCCTGCAACATGTGCAGGATTTTCAAGCGACCCCCGCTCCATGTTTTCCGTTCCTTTTTCAATTCCGCTTCTCTAAAGCTGCTGAGGGCGAAACAAAGAAGTTGGTTTATTTTTAACCACAGCAAACGCTTGCCGAACCTGCAGCGCGAAAGACTCGCTTTGAGGTGATGGGAGCAGCTGAGCCAGGGGGATGCCTGTCAGGAGAGACTGGCAAACCTTGAAGTAGTGACACCAGGAGAAAAGGCCTCTGATGTCCCCCGTCCCAGCAAGGCCAGTCTGCTGCTCTCCCAGGTGAGCAGGAAGCCTTGTGCTTTCTGGGTCGGCTTTTGAAGCCTCTGTCACAGAGAAAAAAGGCGAGTGGGAAGAGAGGGGGGGATCACACATGGGCTGCAAGTGTGTTTGTAACAGTGTCATTGGCTTTGGAGCAGCACTGCAGCAAAAAAAATGCCATCAGGTGCCTGTCAGAATCTTAGTAAGGTCAGCAGCATCCCCAGCTGGGTAAATCCATGTCTCCCCGCTCTCTAAAAACATAGAAAATTCCTCATTTGAGCACCCCACTCTCCCAACACACCATTCAAGGAAGGGAACTCCATTTAGGATCAACCAAGTAAACCTCTTTTTCTCTCTGACCAGCCAGTGTACGACAAGAAAACCCCAACAAAAAGGAGCTGATTGTGCTAAACGGCACCAGTGACCCACTCTGAGCCTCAGTGGGAGCAGAAATCATCTGCAAAATCATTACTTGTCCCGCTCTCTCCCCTCCCAAATAGAAGGAAGTGAGAATCACCTCTTGGAGGGAAGTTCTCAGCACCCAGAAAACCCCAGGGGTGACTCATGTTTTTGAGTGCTCAGTGTGTGCTGAAATATGCAGCCGTGGTCCCCTCTGGGTTTTACTCGTGAGGTGCCACCTGGGGCCACAGGCACAGATGTTGTCACTGCTGCAGGGTGTCCTCTTCTGCTTCTCACCCACAACATCATGAGATGGTCTTAAGAGCATGAAAATAAATTCTGGCAACAGTGACTTATGAATATTTTAGCCAAACCCTTGGTGTCAGGATGTTTGCAAGGCGGTGTGGTTTCATCAAAGTGTTCCCAAATGTTGATGAAACCTTTAAGAAGCCTTAGGTTGGAAGGGGGTCTCATGCTGAATGCTCTCATCAGTGAGATTTATCGATGAAGCTTATTTCCTTGCCCTAATGTGTTATTTGTGTATCATCTTTTCTGTGGCCCTGCCATTTCATGGCTTGCCTAAACCCACCTGGGGCAGGGAAGAGAAGAAACCATCCTGTGCTCTCTTTCTGCCCCCAGCATGTATTCCCTCTCCTTCCCTTTGTGTCACCTGCAGCAAAAAAAGCTTGAAATCTCTTCTTTTATTGCCTTTCCTTTGCAGTGGGAGCTTCGAGTTGGATCCCCCTGATACAGCTGGGTCAGGAGATGATTAGCTCTACTCAGGGTCGGTCTGTCCCTAGGCAGGGAAGTACCAGGAGCACATGGCCAGCCGGGAAGTCCCTTCCAGCATCAGACATTCCTCCACTCTGAACACCACTGTGGACATGCAGAAACCTGATTTGGCACCGTCCAGACAGACATACGTTCATCCTATCCTGAAACACCTTTCAGGACTGAGATTCCCCAGCCACTGCCCGAAGGATCCGCTCTTGGTCGTGACTGCTGCCAGTGTGTTTGACTGCCAGGTTGGGGTTCTTTTTTGGGGGGGGTGTTTTAATTCTCCCTGTGGCTCAGCCCCTGTTTGCAGAAGGGCAGGCAGTGGATTCTGACAATCCCCTGGTAGTCATGCTGTAGCCCTGTGGCTCTGCTTACATAGGGAAGGTAACATCTGGCTTGGTGATATCCAAATCCTTGGTACTTTACACACAATAAGGGCACTAGGGCCTTTGAAGCCCTTTCTGCTTATAACAGAGAAGGGCCTTTCCAATGAAGAGTCTGAAACAAGAACACGGGTGCAGATAAAGAGCAGAGAACCAGTATCTGCCCAGAAGCCTGGGGACTTCACTGGGATGTCCATAGGGGAAGCCAAGCCCTGCAGCTGGACCTCTGGAAGATCCACCTCTAGGAAATAGCACTGCTGCACCCTGGCAGCCTGTAGGGATGAGGCATGCTTCTACACCTTGGCTGCTCTGGCTGTGGCGGGTCTCATTTGGAAGGATGTGTTGTGGAACGAGAGATGGTGTGTGACACAGGGCAGGACCCTCCTGGTATAAACCCCATAGGTCTCAGGGAGAGAGAAAGACTGGGTCCACCAAGGAGATGGCCTGCTTTGTGGGGACACCTGTAGGAGAACCCACCACTGCCAGCAGGGAGGCTGACATTGGAACAGCTCTTCGGAGCAAGCTGGGGAAACACTGTTACTGGAAGCCACTTTAAATTCCTTGTATCTTCTGGAGACCCCAGGCAGCAACGGGAGAACCAAAGAGCAAAACCTCTTTGCTTTCTAAGCTTCCTGGTGAAATAGGAGCAGCTCAAACCTGATAATCCTCATTTTTAGGGAAAAAAAAAACCCCAACAAACCAGTTTTCAAATCTCTCAGGGTTAATTAACTCTCACTTGCAGGTCTGTTAGCAAAGACAGAACATGGCTCTGAACCTTGTCCCACTGAAGGAGCACAGAGAGAGATCAGCTGCAGCTGAACATGACGCTTGCAACCTGAGGGGAAACAGCTGTTGAATAGGTTTTAAAGGGCAGCTACACTGTGGCCTAGTGGAGGGAGTTGGGTGGGGTTTTCTTTTTCTGGTGGTGGGTGCTTGAGATGGCCTAGGTCAGTTTTTCCTACTTGTCCTTCCACAAGTGGTGGATGTGACCCTGTGTGTGAAGCCAGGAATGGCATTTGCTGCTTTTTACAGAGTGGTTCCTTGCTTTTTCTTTTTACCTCTTTTCCATGGGCTCAGCCATGCTTTAGTTCTGCAGTTGGCTGGGCTGCAGTGCCCAGGGTTGGGAGCTAACTCCTGCGCCTCTCTGCCCTTCCCTGGGGAAGGATAAGAGAGGTTTTGTTTCTCCTCTGGTGTCCACCATGGCAAACAAAGCTCAGCAGAATGGTGAGTTTTGCTGCAGCTATTTCCTGGCTGTAGCTGAGCTGGTGTGGGTACATGATGCTGACTTTATCAGGGCTGAGATTTACAAATAAAATGTTACAATAACCTCTTATTGAACCAGGGGTTTTTTCTGGGCAGAGGTGAAGAGCAAGTGTTGAAGACACACATTAGGTGATAATCATGGAAAAACAGGTTGGATGCTGCCAATACTTCATTAGTCCCAGCACTGCCCATGGAATCCTAAAGCATCTCTTTTGCCCCATGTTTGCTGTTTTGAGGAGATGTCTCCTCAGCTGCTATTGGGTGAACTGTGGGGAGGACACAGAAGGGGGGCTTGCCAGCAGGGAAAGGTGTTGCTGAATCCTCTTGTGAAATCCAAAGGAGTTGAGCTGTAGCTGTTTGCCCCCCTCCCGCTGTACTCCAGGTGTGGGTTTTTTGGTTATTTTTCCTGATGTGAAACGTGCTGCTTCTGTATGAAATTGGATGGTGAAGAAACACCGTGAGAGGCTCAGGAAGTTTGAGAAGGGATGCCTGTCAGATGTGAAGTAAGCAAGGGGTCAACACTGCACTGGACAACTTGGCCCTGACCATTGAAATCCCAGACTTAGCTGGGACAATGGGAGAGGGAGATTGAGTTTCTGACTGTATTTTTAGGCTTTTGTAGAAGGGCAGAGGGCAGCTATTCAGATGCCCATGACTCTGGGTGTGGTTTGTGTGCTACTGGTAAAATGATGAAAGACCTTGTGGTGGAAGTCACAATAGCTGACCTTGCCACTTCCCCCCTCTCTGTGGCCTTGTGACTTTGATAAATCCCAACCCGTGCCAGTTCTGGCCAGGGTTAGCTGCTATTGGAAGCTTCATTGAAATCCACAGCCTGGCTTAAATGTCCTGGGCTGTGAGTGCACAGCTGAGGTGGGATCACGTGTGAGGAGGTGCTGCCTGATGCCTCCTGAGTTTGTGACCTGAAAAAAGGATTGTAAAATTTGCAACAGTGCAGAATCCAGCGAGCAGGAAAGCAGCAATCCCTGTGTGATCCCTGCCTGACTTCCAGGCCTGTCTATTACAATGTTGGACTGTATGAGCTCCCTGATCTATTCCCTCTCTCTTCCCTATGCACCAGCTATTTGCTCACCCAAATTTTTGAGGACAGCTTCCTCGGGCTTTTATTTCCAGTCCAAACTCTTTTGTACCTTCTTCCCCAAATAATATTCCCTTCAATGCCTCCACTTGGGATAATGAGGGAAGAGAAAGCACATATTTCAACAGCCTAGGAAATTGTGTGAAGAAAGTCTGGGGGATGGGTGTTTTCTCAGCCTGGTTCCTCACAGGAGCCCTTGTAGCTGTTCCCTGCTGACTCTTATTTTTCCTGCTAAGTCCGTAATACTTGGTGCTTTTCCTTAAAGCCCTAGCTCCCAGAGTCCCGTGATTATCTAATCACTTCTGTGTGAGCTGAAATGAGTCACAGCAGATGGAAAAGACTGGATGGCAATACCCTCTGCTGCTGAAAAAGCCCTTAGAACTTCCAAGTGCAATCCCTGAAAACGTGCAAAGCAGAGAGCAAATAAAATGAACTGAGCCCTGCATTTTGTAAAGGCATTTTGGTTTCGGCAGCAAGGTTTTACCCCTTTCTGGCTGGTAATGCTGAAAGGTGGTGTTTGGAGCTGACAGTCCCGTGCTGAGAGCCGAGAGCAAAGGCAATGGACAGGCACAGGAGAAGGAGGTGGAAGATGAGGTTATTTTCCTCTTAACACCAAAAACTACAGTGAAAGAGACCCTACACATACAGGGTCCCCCCCTGCACTTGCCAGCCCCATCTGGGTCCAGGGCAAGGCCTGGACATGCTGTTTGGTATTTGTTTTGGAAAATACCCACACTGCTTGTCACCTTGGGTAGAGGTGAAGTCCTCTTCTGGAAAGTGGCTCTTCTCCGGGGGTAGGTGAGGTGCAAAGACCTGGCTGGCTCTAGGAAATGGTGGTGAGCTTCAATGCAATGGCACAATGTGACTGAGGGAGGGAGAGCAGGAATAGCTCAGGGCACTCTTCTGTTCGTGCCTATTTTTTATCACTGCAGAAATCCTAAGAAGCATCAAGCCTGCTCCTCTTATTGGAGAGAATCTCAGCTCCCAGTAAGGAGCCCAAATCATCTGCTTTGGATCTTTGCGTACAAGTTAGGAACCAAAAGAGGTACTGATTCCTAGGGGCAGCTGGGGAGCTGCTGCTTCTCTGTTGTAGCATGAATGGGAACCAAAAATGTCATAAAATCGTCTTTTCTTGGTCCAAGTTTTGTGGTGTTTTTTTTTTGTTGGTTTTTTTTGTGGTTTTTTTTTTTTGGTATTTCTGAAGCGTATTGTAAAATCCATTATTAATTTTCCTTTATTTTCTTCCTGGATAACCTAGGTGTATATTT
>VXAY01001837.1:868910-902446 GCA_013399855.1 Oxyruncus cristatus
GCTGCTCACAGCGCTCCTCAGCCTCCTCGGGCTCCTCGCTGCCGGTGAGTCCTGCCTCCCCGGCCCCTTCCCCACCGCGCCCGGGGCTGCTGCCCTCAGCGCCCGGCGTGTCCGGGATGGGGGGGGGGAGGGGTGGGGGTGGGGAGGGAGGGAGGCCGATCCTAACGCTGTTTGTGTTCCCACAGCAGGACCGGATCCCAAAGAGGCGAGGCGGCGATGGGGTGGTTTCGAGGGCGCCTTCGGGGTGGTTGTGGTGGAAGGGCCGTGTTTGGGGTGGTGGCGGGGGAATTGCCCAAAAATAGCGCCAGGGAGAAGCGGGGGGAGGTGGTCCAGGTGAGGAACCGGCCGTTCCCGGTGCTGGTATGGAAACGACTTCCTGATCCTGTGCATCCACATCCGACACGGATCGGGCGTCTCAGGCACCGTATCGGTGGGCGCAGTTGGTGGGGACTGCTTTTTGTGCCAGCAGCGCTGTTTATCTTCGTCATTCAAGGGAGAGATGGCTGCTAATCCTCTTGCAGATGGCGAGAGGTGGCCTTTGCTGTTATGTGTGTTTTCGCTACTCCACATGGAAAATTCCACTTCTTTTGCTGCTCGCTGCCTCGTTACCTGTTGTTGCAGCGCTGGAAGTGCTGGCGGGAACAGCTGATATTCTCTCCTTTTAGCACTAGGACTGAAGGTTAGAACAAGCAGTGCTTGTGTTTTGTACATTGCAGAGGCTTGACAGAAGCGGTTCGTAGTCTGTCAGGAGTGGTAATACACCTTCGGGTTGTGGTGCGGAATAGCTAGAACCTCCAAAATCAAAGGACTTGTACAGGGGTGTGCACAATTACTCGCGGAGAATTTTCTTCTAATTAAGATTACTGTAATCCCTGTAAGAGCTTACTTTCTTACATGTTTAACCTGCAGCATTTCACAAGTCACCTGAAAAAAAAAAAAAAAAAAAAAAAGCCTGACCGGCTGTTTAAAGGCCTCAGGAAAAACCAACTGGTAGAGTTCAGCAGATTATACCTATGAAATCTTTCATGATTGTGCGTCAGTCTTGTGCTTTATTGTAGTTTTAATATCATAGAATGTCCTGGGTTGGAAGGGACCTTAAAGGTCATCTATTTCCAACCCCCCTGCTGTGTACAGGGACACCTTCCCCTAGATAGACTGATAATATTTAATATGCTGATATGTGGACAGTGTAATGGAGAACCTTAGACTTTTCAGGCTGGAAGCAAGAAAGCAAATATCAGCTTTCACTCTGCATATTTATCTGCTTTAATAGTGTCTTTTGAGGCTGCTCTGCGCTGAGTTAGCTGCCATCGGTTACCACTCCTACTGGGACTGTTTCCAAATCGCTAAAATCATTGCAGCTTCGTGGTCTTTAAAAGTGAAAAGGGTTCACCTTGAAGTATCCACCGGCTTTCCCACTAGTGTATTTAGGGAAATTGTAATGAGAAACCAGTTCAGCAGTGAGACTTCATTTGGCCTACCTGTTAAAGGCATGGTATGCAACTGAGTGTGGCAGGAGACTTGTCAGGCCTGTTTTTCTTTAGGAAGTCCCTGTTTTCACACAAATAAACACCTGTCTTTTCTCCACCAGGGCTCTGTTATGAATACTAATTGACTCTCTTATCGTGCAGATTTTTCTGAAGATTTTGCTGTGACAACCTGAAACACCATTTTCGTCTGCTAAGCTCGTTAATTATCTGTGTAAAAAAAAATTTAACCACCCTTGGCGTATCTTAATGGAGTCACTTGGCTGGCTTACAGGCCGTGAGGGTTTTTGGTTGGCCTACTTACAGGGCTTCTGTGCATCTTCCCTTTAAAGGATGCACAAAGGAATTAAAGCAGGGTGGACAGGTCCTGGCATCTCTGGACCACTGATGCACACTCTGATTATTGCTTGTCTTTGAGGCCAGGAAAGGAGGAAGGCTGGGCGTGCTGTTAAAACAGAATTCAGTTTCTCTTTAGCTGATTTTTTTTTTTCCCCCTCTCCTTCTTGCTAAAATAAAAGTTAAACTGGGAGCAGAAAGTACAAACTTGGAGGATGTGATTATTTTACACCCCTCTCCAAAACAGTAGACTTAAACCTTGGAAGGAAGGAAGATTCAGGTTAATGTATAATTCTTCCAGCAAACACTGGTCAGAACATCTGGTGACAGGAAATTTGAAGGCTGAGTTGGCCTGGCTTGAATTTTCTGGAGGATGTGGATAAAGCAGATAATGGGACTGTGTTCTGTGCTTTGCAGGCTCGTTCTGGTTATGAGTGTGGTTCCTAACAATAAATGCCAGGCTGGTGCAGCCCACTGCTGTAGGTTAAATAGGGAAAAGAGTGGAAGGCTTCTTGTCCCAGCCACGGTGTGTCACAGCCCCAGGGCAGTGCCTGTCCCTGTGCTGGCACCGCTGAGGGACCTCCAGGGCTATGCCCAGGTGTGGGCCCTCAACAGGAGAGACCCGGAGGGGCTGGAGCGTGTGCAGGGAAGGGAACGGAGCTGGGAAGGGGCTGGAGCAGCAGGAGCAGCTGAGGGAGTTGAGGGGGCTCAGCCTGGAGCAAAGGAGGCTCAGGGGGGACCTTCTGGCTCTGCAACTCCCTGACAGGAGGGGGGAGCCAGGGGGCGGTTCAGGCTCTGCTCCCAGGGAACAAGGGACAGGACAAAGGGAAATAGCCTCAAGCTGTGCCAGGGAAGGGTCAAGTTGGAGATCAGGAGGAATTTCTTCCTGGAAAGGGTGATCAGGCCTTGGCAGGGGCTGCCCAGGGAGGTGGTGGAGTCCCCACCCCTGGAGGTGTCCAAGGAACCACTGAGCGCTCTGTGCTCAGTGGCAAGGTAGGGATCAGTCACAGGATGGACTAGATCTTGGAGGGCTTTTCCAACCTGAATGAGTCTGTGGTTATATAAAAATGAAGGCCCTGTTTGTTGGAGGAATAACGGGGTCTGAGGCACCTTGCAGCCGTCACAGCGCAGCGGTGCTTTGATAGCGCACCAGTCATGTGCCCTGTGTAAACCTGCCCTTGCACAATCCCTCCCCTGTGTGCCGAGGAGGTTTTATAAATAGAAAGAGTGGCTCTTGGTTGTGTCTGGAGGAGCTGAGCAGGCCGTTCTTCCTGCTCAGCCACGCCTGGCGAATGCGCCATCGCATCTGCAGAGCTGCCCGAGCCCAATGCGGGCTTTTTGCGCTTGGGTTGTGCTGTTCCACACACCACAGAGCAGCTTTCTGGGAGCCTCCGAGCGAGCGCCCAGAGGATGGAGAGGGGGGAGCTTGTCAGCAAAACTCATTGTGTCACCTGATGCGGCTGAGGCTCTCCGGGAGGCTGGGCTGTGCTATTTCAGGAAAGGTTTTTCTGGTAGAAAATGCAGGAAGGTTTTTATTTGCTACCTGTGGGGGGAAGCAGGGCCAGTTACTGCTGCCTGGATTTTTGTTTCAGTATCTCACGTAGATATGATTCTTCAAAGTAGGTTGGGGCGACGCCTTAGAACTGTATGACGTGAAAAGGGATTGTTTGTTTTTTCTTTACTCTTTCACTTTCTGTTTTACTTTTTTTCTTTATGTAGCAGCTTTTTTGGGGGTTTTATTTGCAATTAATTTGCTGCTATTAAGGTATCAGAGTGCCTGTTGCAATTTGAAAGGACCACCTCTGTGGTATTTGAAGTGTGAGCGTGTGTTTTAGGGCAGTGCTTCTCTGTGTTTGGTCATGGGGCAGTGTTTGGTTTCAGATGGCAGATTTCCCCACTCTTTGTGGTGTGGATTTGTTTGCCTGGTGAAAGGGGGATGTTAAGGACAGGAATCCTGTGGAGACTCACACGAAATCTGTCCCATCCTTCCCACTCAAAAAAAAAAAAACCCTCTCAAAACAAAACCAGAAATAATGGACACGGACAATAAGTATGTCCAGCATGTTTTTGTGTTTATCTACAGGGAAAAATGCTTCTCATAGAAAAAATAGCTTTCTCATAGGAAAAATATCTCATAGATATTTTTGGGGATATCTTAATGTATTGTATGGGACCACTCGCTCCTGCTGACTGACTACCAGATGCCCTTGAACATCCAGTTATCTCTTGTAGATTCTGTCATAAAAAAATCTCAGGCAGAAGCCAGGGCTTGCTTGGCAGTGACCTCTGGCCTATCTGGAAATTGTTCCCTTGCAACCTTTGCAGTAACTGGGACAATTTATTGGGGCAGTAGAGGTGATTTTACTGTCTCAGCTCATCCAGTTCTCTTCTCTCTTTAACTTTATTGTGGTTTCTTGTACATACACAAACTGCTCCTCTTGCTATGCTTGTCTGCTGGTGAGGGAAGCGAGGGAGCTCCTGAGGCAGAGGCATGTGCCAAAATGGGAACCTGTTCCTCACTTTGAGCAAGAGCCTGGTTGTTAACTCAAAACTCATTTCTTGTGAATCACACTGGTTAGAAATGTTTCATGCTTGGTTTCTCATCAGTAGATGTTGAACAGGAAGACTGATTTTTTCAACTGGAATGCTAATAACAGCCAGCCAGATTTCATCTAATTTTCCTGCAAATTGCCTGTAATCTCTCAAATATTGTGATCACTTTACTGCCTCATTAATCCAGAGGCATAGTAGCCCTCTGGCAAGAGTCATTGGTGTATGATGTGGTTACAACTTCTGAAGTTTTACTCATTAACTGACCAGAGAGGCTGTGGAGTATTGAGCCCTTCAGATAACTTCAGGTTGAGGTCACTCTTTGACTTGTAGACACTTTGTAAGACTTGATGAGGAGAAGTTGATCCCTCTTGACTTCTTTAACTTAAAAACGCTTTGCTTTAGCAGTTCTCAAAAGAAGTGGGGAAAAGTCAGTAACTAACAGAGCACAGAGAGGCAGAGCCTGATGCGTTCACTTGGTCTGTGGGTGTTTCTGGGAGATAAGGAATGGTCTTTGTTTTAACATTAACTAAGTGGGAAACCTTGTAAAAAAAGATCCCCTCCTAATGAATATGTTAATATACTTGGACAAGTTAGACTGTTAAGGCATAAGATTATGTTCCACATTTGACTTCAACCCATTGAGGTGAAGAGCAGCTCAGTGGTTTCCTGGTTTTGTTTTTTGTTTGGTTGGGTTTTTTTTTGTTTCTGGTTTGGTTTTTTGTTTGTTTTTGCTTTTGTTTGGTTTGGGTTTTGTATGTTTTTGTTGTGGTTTTGTTTTTGTTTGTTTTGTTTGTGTTTTTGTTTTGTGTTTTTTGTTTTGTGTCCCCCCCCCAATTTACAGGTTGATTTTTTTCTGTAACCATGTTGCTCACACCAGGGGTTTTCTAACAGTTTGTTTTGGAGGAGGCTGGAGCCTTCAAGTTGAATTCCTTTGTGTCCTGGGTGATAGTTTTCTGGTTCATCCTTTGGCTCTTTAGGGAATCTGGTCTGACCCATTCAAATCCCCGTTCACAGAAACTTATGTAAGGTATTAACTTCCAAGCACAATCACAGAAGTCTCATTAGTAGCTTCAGTGCAGCTTTGGATGGGATTTCTTAGGATGCTTTTCTGAGAATCTCGGGGGAAAAAATGCAGACAGGCGCTCCCTGGAAGATGAGTAACACAAATGCTTGAGGGAACGGAAGGTTTTTCTCAAGACAGGTAATTACCTACCAATTTTCCTGTAGCTGTCCTTGCAGGATGGTAATCCAGACATTATAAGGTGTTTCAAGTTCCTGTTTCCTGGAGAGGAGTGATGAACTGAGCTGTGCTTCCACATGTATGGCTCTGTAAGCTTTCCAAGGAGAAAAGGAGGTATTTTCTGAGGGAGCTCTCACTTCTGCTGCCCTAATCCTGTCTGTATGTTCATGTTTCCATTCCAAGTGTGGAGGAAGGAGTTGAGCATCAGCATTTGCTGCTTTGGAGAAGTGAAACAATGCACAGTTGCTGAAGTAAGGACAGAACCACCGTGGGAGCGAGTTGCAAGTTTCCCTTTGTCTTCACGGCCTTTAAACTGTTTTTTGTGTGGGTTCCTGGCAGCTGGCACTTGCAGGACTGTGTTCCTGGTGTTCTGGCAGTGTTGGGGCGCTGACCTGGGCCTCAAATCAAAGTATTCTCCTTCTTATTCTGCTGTTGCCCTTTTTAGCCTTGGAGTATTTTGACTGTGTTGTTGGGCTTCAGGCTTTCCGAGGCAACGCTTGTTCTGGGAGAGGATTTCTCTTGTCTGACCACAGAGGTCAGAGTGGGTGTAGATCTTTTTTTCTCCTTCGTTTTCTTGCACTGCTTAGTTTAGGAAAAACTGGGTAGAGCAGAGGCCATTTTTTGTTAAATTGAAGAAGGCGTATCTCGGAAGCAGTTCAAGGAGGGAGGAACCAGTGGAGAGGATGACTAACGAAACACTCTGACCTTCTCAGATAAACTTGTTCAGTGCTCTAAAAAGAGTGGCTTGCAAGGACTTCAAGGAAAGGGGAGGGCAGATCTGGGTGGGCATGAGGTGTGACTGTTGAGAGCTGACCTACAGAGAACGGAGAATTCTGTTTAAAAATGGATGACCTTAGATAAAGAACAATGTATAAAACAAAGGGAGGCCGGAGAGAACTGTTATCCCTTTGGGTGTACCCAGCAAGCATTGAGAGCTGTTGCTGTAAGTGACAGTGCTTTGCTTTCCCTTTACTGTGCTGGGGATGTGAAACGCCACGTTTAGGTGTTGCACCTCTTGCAGCAAAGGCTGTTTGGAGGGAAAAAAACTGTTAAGACTCAAAACTCTTTGTTCTGAGACAGCACAAGGTCTTAACACACTTCATTGGCATATTTGCCTTTGTTGTAGTGTAAATTAATATATGATTGAAAAATGCTGTTTCATAATTAAATAGGAGAGCAGGCTAAAGGGGAAAAGTGGGAACAATAAAGGATTTCAGGCTGTACTTTTCCGGATGTGCAAGATCTGAATTAATGCAGAGTTTTTTAGTTTTGTTTGTTTCCCCCAGGATGTTCAGGAAGGACAGGTGGTGGATATATTGTTGCAATGAAGGTGCATCCTTTCATATTAGACATCTAACAAAAGTATTTCCACATGATAGAGAACAAACTGATACGAATTTAGCTCTATTTGAAGTCACTGTAGAAGATAGAGGAAAAGAACCCATGATCAGTGTGTTGTCTTTGTTCTGTAGCTGCTTTCTAAAATGTGCCAGCCATGTGAGGCCCTGACAAACAGATTTGCCTGGTCGCTGCTTGACCAGAAGGATCTGTACTGAAAACATGGAATTTAGAGTTGTCTTCTCAGAAGGAAAGAACTTCCCCAGTGTCCTCTGCAGCTGAAAGCGCACTGCTGTTCCACCACTTTCTCTTTCTGTAGGTAAGTGTTCATCTCATGCTGTAGCTGATCCAGGTTTCCTGAGCCTGTGGCCTTCTTTTGACAAAAATCTGTAGGTATAGTGGCATTTCCTCTCATTCTGATGTTGTGCAGGAGTGAGGACTTTAAATAATACCAGTGAGAAAGCGTTTGGAGTGCTTGCTCCCATCCTAAAACTCGTTTCCAATGTTCAGTGGCTTATGAACAGTTTTCTTCTTATGCCTCACTGCCCCTGCTGCTCCCAAGTTCTTCTGAGATTGTGGCCCTGAGATTGTGTAGGGGGTGGCAGGTGACATTAATGCCCTTATTCTCCAATTCCAAGTGACTTTGTGCCCAGTGGCAGTGCTTTGAGCAGAATCTGAACAAAATGTGGCTGTGAAACTCCTCGTTTTTCTCCCTCCAGGCTGGTGAGATGGGATGCAGGGAAGCAGAGCAGTCAGAGGCATCTGTTAGTTAACGCACTGTCAAAGATCAATCTAATTTTAAGCCTGTTTTTTCCCCCCCTCCTTGTGAACAAGTCAGAGCATTTGTGACTGTGTGAGCATGTTTGATACAGAAACCATGCAGCAGGGAGTTTGTTAAAGAGACACAGGCGGAAAAGCTGATCAGTAAGAATAAATCTGAAGTGTGGTATTTTTAATAATGACCTATTATTAAGGCTATGAGGAAGGAGCAGCAAGATTGGCTGTTGGACATTCTGCTGAAGCTGGTGTGGATCTGAAAAGTCATACAGTGACAGGATCTTAAAGAAGCAAACAGAACCTGAAAGGTCATTAAGAGCCGGATCAAACCAGTGCAAGTTACAGCACAAATGCCTCAGGTTGGCTTTTAAACGTTCTCTGTGATCAAGATTTTGAGAAACTGCTTGGAATAACTGTAATTTGAGTTATATAGTTTAGATTTGGAGTTTTACAGTAAGTTTCAATGTAGGGGCAGTAATTTCCTTTGATTTACAGAAATAAAGAGATAGGTTAAAAGCTGTACTTGTAAATAGTTTGGAGCCCGTAATTCCACTGTTTGAAGTCCAGGTCTTGCTTGACTTTATTCAGAGCTTGACTCTGCCTTCCAGAGCCTTCTTACCACTGTTCAATGCCAGTATCTAAAAGAGAAGAATAACTTTCCCTCAACCAAGTGTACACTTGGTTATTGTCACCCTGCCAGAGCTGACAGCTCTTTGGCTGGCCAGTCTGACTTTGAAAATTAACTATTCTTGTGCTCCCAGATCCATAATGCTGGAGTTTAGAATAGACTCTAAATATTGTGCTGACCATACATTATTAGGAGCTTTGAAGTCTTTTTTTTTTTTTCCCTTACAGTTTCACAAGCAGTCCTGGTGTACTGTCTTCCTCTGCAATAATGTGCCATCAGGGCTTTTTGCTGGGAGAGAGGGTGGCAACCTCCAAGCTCTCGTGTTTAAGATTAAGCGTGCAAAGCACGTCCTTCTTGAAATAAATGGGTCATTCCTCTGAAATCCAGTGTAAACAGGCTGTATTAAATCAGCAGCTGAGAAGGGTGCAGAATGCCACCTATAAAGCGGTGTTTGCGTGGCCGTTTGATGTCTGGTGGCCGCGCACCTTGGTACGTGCGCCGGTAATTCAGCTGTTACATCGATCCCGTGGTTGCTGAGAACAAGACACGAGAAATGGGAAAGTGATGGTTCATCTGCTGTAACCTTGCAAGAACCTTGTAGGGGTGAAACAGCTTAACGCCTGCCTCCAGGCTGATGGTGTAATTTTACAGGATTTTGTCATGTGTAAATGGCATTGATGTAAAGATCCTCAACAACACCTGTAGAGGTAATGGCTTAGAACAGGTTGGGTTTGTGTTTCGTTTTGGTGGTTTTGTTATTATAAACTTTGACAGCAGTGCCTTGTAGGCTTTGAACTATGGTATATTTTGTTGGAACTTGTTTGCTGTAGGATTATAGGAATTGTTTCTTCATAGGTTAGTGCAGTGTAGGGCATTGCTGAAGAAACTGAGCTTGCTTTACAGATAGGATGGTTTTAGAACCTGGAAGCAGTTGGGTGTCCAGTCCAGACAGCACAATTAAAAAAAAAAAAAGAGTTTGGAAAGTCAGCAAAAAATGCAGTTGATTCACTTTTCCTATCACTTACTCACAGTGCAGATATTTTACATTTCTTGAGGAAAACTGTCCAGAAATGGCATTCTGTATTTTACTTGAAAACTTTATAGGTTTGGAAGGCAATTCCACGTGGGATGGGAGGTCATGTCCAGACAAGGACTGATACTTCTTTTCACCCCCACAGATATTTCTGTGCACAGCTGAATTGCTGACCAAGAGAAAAAACCAAAACCAGTATAAATAGATTTAGTGATTTTAAAACTATGATAGAACATTCCTCAGGGTGTTTATTAAAACTTTCTGTTTATCATCAGTGTTTTGGTCTGTACCTGCTCTTAAGTCTTCCATGTAATGTGTACATTGTTGTGGCTTCTAATCCCATGAGTTTCTTCTCTCGGTTGCTGTGTGAGAACAGGGTGGTTCACGTGGGAGGAGGAATGCAGACTGCAGTTCCATGCTGGTTCTGAGTTGAAGTGACAGTGGAACAGGAGAGCAGGGAGGTTGTAGCCTTGGGAATCAGCTGTCTGAAGTGCAGATTTCTGCAATGAGCATGTTCCCTGTTTTAAGTCATCTGATAGTTCTTGTGTGCTAAGCAAAGTGGGGGTTTGTATTTTGTTTTTATCTTTTATATTTTTTTTACAAAAGGTGGCTGATGGTGGGGATGGACTGCTGAGGTGCTGAGACTCAGGCACTTTGTGACAGAGCTTCAACTGCTGTGGTTTTTCTGGTTCTTTGTGTAAATCTGTGTTTGGGGCTCATGTTTCAGCTCAAATTGCTGGATTGAAATGTGCTTCAAAAACATTAATAAACCAAAGTGGTGTACCGGAGAGGAGGCGGTTACACTGCGCAGCGTTAACCTTTGCTTGCTTTGGAGCAGGAATCATTCAAGGCCGGTTGTTTTTCTCTCTGGCAGCTGTGGCCAGCCCTGTGCTGTGGCAGAAGGAGTGTGTGAAGGGGCCGGAGGTGTGGTGCCAGAGCATCCGCACAGCGTCGCAGTGCGGGGCGGTGAAGCACTGCCAGCAGAACGTCTGGAACAAGCCTGCTGTAGTGAGTACCCACTGCTCACGCCTCTTCCCCCGCCACCTGCAGCTGAGGTGGCTGGTTCCCACGTGCTGAGGAAGGTTTCCCAAGTCTCTGATTGGAGTTAAGTGCTACATCTGGCTCTGCTTTGATCGCTGTGCCTTAATTTAGGTGCTAGATAAAGGTTGCTTTTCACTGCTCTGCCTTGCACAACTTGTCTGCTGACTCCTCCCGTGACCTGTTGCACAATCAGTGAGCAATGTATGGAATGGAGCTAGTGGATTTCACTTGTTCCTCTTTATTGCTGACCCCGAATTCATGGAGTCCACTTGAGCAATGAGTTATTACGAAAACAGCTTTGTGCTTCTTTAGGTCTTTCTCAAAAGTTCTTGTTCCAGCATATGCTAAATTATGAAAGCCATGACAAACAGTGGTAGAAATGTTACATTTAGTGCAGCTTTTCAGGTTGCATTTGCACTAAATGTGAGGGCTGCTTTACTGGGTGTAGCTGTAGTTTGGGGTATTGTTTCACAATTTTTCTGGGAGAGACAAAGGCATTTTACTTACAGAGGCATTCAAGTCCACGCAGGCTATGTCTGTGCTGAGATGTTTCAATTTAGGGGAAATTAGGGGAAGGGTCAGAGCACAACTAAAATGAGGCAAGTTGCCTGGAATGTTCTTAGATTCTAGCAAGTGTGAACTCTCTGAAGAGTAAGGTAAAAGGTTTGGGAGAAGGCTTCTTGGGACAGTATGCTTCAAGGGACTGGGACTAGTTGAACAGGTGGGTTGCATGCCAGCTTCTCCATGCCTTGTTGATTTACTGAAGAAACTGGAACTAGACATGCTTGAGATAGCCTCACTCTTTGTTTGAAACACCTCTTCCCCCACAATCTCAGCCAGTATTTCTTCCTTAATTTCAATTCCAAATGTAGTGCTTTGTGCTGTTGACACCCTGCCCTTACAGGCACTTAGGTCTTTCTCAGAGTAACTCTCTGCTTCTCTCTCCAGAGCAGTATCCCCTGTGACTTGTGTAAGGAGCTCGTGACGGTGGCTGGCAAGGTTTTGAAGGATAATGGCACTGAGGTAAGCAGAGCTTCCTTTCTCCTCACCCCAAAACACTTTGATTTAGTGGACCTAACAAGATCTCACGGTGAGGGGGTGGAACAGTTGACTGTGTTGTTTTCCTAACATAAGCAACAGATGTTGAAAGGAACTAGAGTACGGGGGAAAAGGCTTTTAAACAGCCTCTACTGGTTTAGAACTTAGCGAATTCTAGAGCCTCTCATGCTGTAACACATCCCTGATTGACTGTAGGTGCTTAATAAAATTGTTCTTGTGCCAGTGGGCCATCAACCTTAAAAGGTGGGATACTGCAGTCTCTAGAAGTGGATGATTACACCAAGTGGCCTTTGTTTGGGTTTGAGGGCACTTACTCCCTTTTTCTTTTGTGAACCTGTGAGTACTTTGTACAAACAAGTCACTGTCCCCCTAGTCCACAATTTCACTTCCTCCTCTTAAATGTAAATGTTCTCCTCTGGCAAGGCCTTGCAAGCAGTATTGCATGTTTTCACTCTGGCAGGGTCTCCTCAAAGGTCAGGACTGGGGAAAATAGACTTGCAGTAAAGCCTCAGTCTGGTTGCGCTTGCCACTGCCTGGACCTGTGTGAGTCCCAGGAGCTTGTTTTAGGCTTTGTACTGTGCACTTTGGGAATGGAAGGAGCATTTGAGAGAGAGGGATAATCTATCCATGCCTACCTCATCTTTCTCAGGAGGAGATCCGCTCTTACATGGAAAAGACGTGTGAGTTCCTTCCTGACCCAGGCCTGGTGTCTGAGTGCAAAGAAATCGTGGATTCCTACCTACCAGTTATCATGGATATGATCAAAGAAGAGCTAGTAAGTAGATAATTTTCAATTAAAAACCGTGCTCCTATGATGCCCAGATTCCTCTTCTGCATGGGACTGGGCATATGGTCCTTCAGTCCTGTGTGGATCACTGGTGTTTGAAACCTGCTTCCTTGCTGTGAAACATTTTCCCTGCCTGTCATGTTTCAGCTGAATGACTCTCTACTCTTAACGTCATACAAAAGTGACGTGAGTTTGGAGCTTTATGAGTGTATCTTGTCCTCTCCCAGGATAAGCCTGAGGTTGTGTGCAGTGCCCTCGCCCTGTGCCAGTCCCTTCAGAAGCACCTTGCAGCCGTGAAGCTTCAGAAACAGCTCCAGACCAACAAGATCCCGGAGCTGGACTTCTCTGAACTGGCATCCCCATTCATGGCTAATGTGCCTCTTCTCCTCTACCCTCAGGACAAACCCAAGCAGAAGCCCAAGGTAAGGGTGCAGGGCTGTTCCAGGGTGGACCCTGTGTATAATTTTGGATTAAGTTCTACAGTCTGAAGACGAGACAAGTGCTGTGCTGTTTCCATCCAGGACCGGTGTAATCAAGCAGGTCTTACTGGAAACAGTTTCTTCTGAGAGAAAGTTTGTCACCAGTTGTTCAAAGGAAGGACAGCTCGTCCCCCATTCAGAGTAACCTGCTAGCTGTGCCCTTCAGGGGAAGCATTCCTCTCTGAATGTAGAGGTTGGTTGGAAAAGAACAAATAGTTGACAAAGGGGAGTAGATGAGACAATGAGCTTGGGAGCAGGGGCTGAGTGTTGACAGCAAGGCAGAGTGTGGGAGTTAAACAGTGAGTGGGTGCAGAACAACTGCTGTGAGTGGAGCTGGTGACATCTATGCCAGATTTAGAAACCTTCCCGCTGCAGTCTGTAACAAAACCAAGAGATTCTGAAGATTGGGTATCTTAACTGTTATCTCAGTTTTGGAGCCAAGTATGTACCTAATCTCCACCTAGTGGCTGGTGCCCATACCAGCAGTAGCTTGCCTCTGTGTTAGCTCAGGCTTTGAAGTATTCTACAGAGTATTTACTAAGGTTTGTATATAGCTCCAAGTAGCTTGTAAAACTTGACAGGAACAGAAGCTTCTAAAACGTGTTATGAGAAGTTATGTCAACTTCGGTTTCCTTTCCCTCTTTGTCCAGGCAAGTGGGGATGTGTGCCAGGATTGCATTCAGCTGGTCACTGATGTTCAGGAAGCTGTGAAGACAAACTCATCTTTTGTGAAGTCTTTGGTGGCTCATGCCAAGGAGGAGTGTGACCGTTTGGGACCTGGAGTGTCCGATATGGTGAGCTGTCCTTTTTAGTTGGAAAAAACCCCACCTGTTCCTGAATGCAAACACAAAATAGTTTGTTCAGTACCTTAATCCCCTCTATTGTATTCTCTATTTACTAATGCAGAGAAGGTTGTGTTCCATGTAGGATGCACAGTACAATAGTTACACAGTTTAACAATAACACTGAAATTATAAACTTGATGGTCAGGAAAGTTGAGGGGGGTGTGCAGGACTGGGGAGGAGGAGAAAGGCTCCAGATTGCTTCTGGCCCTTAAGGGACTTTTTCACCAAAATGATCTGGCAGGGTAATGTGGTCGTATCAGCAGGGGGAGGGCTTTTTACCCTGAGAGGAAGAGAAAAGGACTCCTCAGATAAGCAGTTATCTGAGAAGTGATTGTGTAACCTGAAATGCCATCTTGTATTTGGGACAAGCTCTAAAAGACAGCAGGATAGTTAAGTAGAGCAGGTAAATTAATGCCTTGAGATGTATTATAAAATTCTAGATGAACTCTACAGCACAAGTGGTTTGATAGTCACAAGAGTTTCTTTTCTCCCTTCCTGCAGTGCAAGACCTATATCTCTGAATATTCTGACTTGGCTATCCAGATGATGATGCACATGGTAAGATCAGCAGAATATAATACTCGCTCTCAGTTAATTTTTCTGGTTTGTGTAGCTAACTTCTTTGGAAACAGGGAACATGTACTGCAGTAAAGCTCTGTAGGTCTGGGTGTTAATGCTTTGAACTTGGCATTTAATTGGACACCGATTTCTATTTCAGAATGCTTTCTCGAGCACTTCCTTTCATTTTCACAAGGAATTCACTTCTGTGGTGCAAAAGGCGCTCGAATCCTTTGAAATAGTGGAAGTTACATTACTCCTGTTCCTTTATACTCTTTTTATCTCAGTCCTGTACTTACACCACTTCCCCCCTCCCCACCAGTATTAGAGTTGTCTGCCACAGTGTTGCAAAATTAGTTCAAGTGTTGCTTCTTCCTGAAGGAAGGCTAAACACCATTCTCCTGGAGTTGCTATCTCGAGGGCCCTGCTCTCTGGGCTCTTGATAGGACCCCTGGAAAGGGAGTGGTACTGCACCAGCTCTGGTCTTCTGCAGCAACATACATTTCCCTCTGACCACCTCCATAGCACCTCTTTGTATGTGCTATGATCTCAGAGCCTTTTAAATAAAAAATAGCCTTTCCTAGGGAATGCAGTCCCTAGGTTCCACAAGTAACATAACAAACTGTAGGTGAATTTCTGAGTGGAATATGTGGCTGACTTGAACCTGAATTTGGCAAGAGTGGCCTTTTTTTGTTTCCAGTTGCTACAGACTGCCTAGAAGCTCATCTTGTTTCTTAAGTATTTGGTGGGGGGAAGTCAATCTTTGTTCCAGCAACACTTGGTTTCTCATTTTGAGCATTGCAATGCAGTGTGTTGTTAGTACCTGAAATTGGAATATGACCACACCTTGCATCCACCTGAGTGTTGTCCAGACTCTTTGGAGGTAGTCTTTTGCCCAGGATGCCTTAATAACTGCAAATGAGTCATGCTGGTCAGCACTGTGCAATTAAATGTGAGTTATCAGTGCTGAGGATCTTTGGGGTGGGGACTGTGTCATATTCCATTATCTTCATGGAAAGAATATATGCAGTTCCAAGTGCTTGACATGTTTTTTCTCTTAACTGTTATCTTTAATTTCTCCTTTCTTCCTCTGTCTCCAATCTCCCCTGTCAACAGAAGGATCAGGTATGTGAGCACCTTGCCTGTGATGATAGCCTGCTTGTAGTTCACCTTTTGCTGTTAAAGGGCTTGTAGTTCACTTCTTGCTCTATTAGCTGTGTACATGGTGTGACTGTACTCAGTGTTGACAGATACAAGGGGTATTTATGTCATTAAAACAGAGAAAGACTGTAGGCTTCCTCCAGTGCATCAGTCCTATTTCCAGCTCCAGATACCAGCTTGTGCTATGAAGATTTCAGCTTGATTATGCTTTGGCCAGTAGAGCAGAAAATGTGATCCCTCTCCTAGAAGAAGGACGGATGTGGACAAAGCAGTGCCAGTGGCTCCTGTCAGCTGCTGGCTTAAAGTCTGGGCTCAAAGGAGCTTGAGCAGAGCTGTCCTGGGGTCTCTCCTTGGTTAGCCTTTAAATCTAGGACAGTGGTGTAGATGTTTGAAGTACATAAACTGAAAAGATGTGGGAGGCCTTTAGGCTCCTGCTTCCTGGAGCGATTTGGGCTTTTAATTCACCCAGACCTGCGAGACCTTGTGTCTGTCATCTCTCAGTGGGAGAACATGCTGTGTGTATGTGGGTGTTGCTGTAACATTAATATCTAGAATCGCTTCTTACAATGCATGAACCGAAGGGCTTGACTTAACAGGTGCTGCCTGGAGTAGTCTGAAGCAGCACAGTGTTTTTGAGATGCTGCTTCTGCCTGTGCATGAGGTCGTGGCATGTGATGCATTAACTCTGGCATAAGCTTCTGCTGTAGGAAGCTTGTGACAGGGTGGGATATGGTCTTCTAATTACCTGTAGGACTAAGGGTCTTTTTTTTTTTTTTTAGCTTAAGGAGACTTCAGGTGGGGAAATTCAAGTTTTGTGTCTGGCTCTGTACAGCCTTTCTCACTTTGGGTATCATGTGGCCTCCTTAGAGCAGTTTGCCTCATGTCCAGCATTTATTTTTGCATTTAGGAGTGTATGCTTCCAAAACCTTTGAGAAAGACTTAGAAAGCCTTTTTCAAGACTTTGTTTCTCTTTGCTGTTCTCTTACTGTGAAAAGAACACTGGAAATACAGTTACAGTAAAAACGGTTAGGCTTAGATTTTAACAAGCTTAACTTTTGTTTCTTGTAGGCTGTGTTCAGTAATGCGAAAAACTGCTTCTGTTTGCAGAATGTGATGTTACTGGCAGCTTTAAAGAAGGTAGTTTGTGGATGAGGAAAGAAGTCCTTCTAGGCATTTCTCTCAGCTTTTGGGTGAACTCTGAAGTCAGGATAATTGGCCTCTTTGTGATTATTTAAAGCTGGGGAGCAGCTTTGTGGATGCAGGTCTAAAGTGATGCTGGTGGCCTGTTTTGGTGTTGGTAGCTCTTAAGTCAACTCCTTTTGAAGGGCTTGCGTAGTGTGGCTGATGGTAACTGGGGATTTTAAGTGGGGTTTTTAACCTCTTCCTCTTTAAAAGGAACTGCTAAATTTCACCTGGTAGCTGTCCTGCCTGTAACCGTATCAAATGCTTTGGCAATACTTGGAGTAGAAGTAGTCATGAAACTTCTGGTTGTGTTGGAACCTTTTAAAACTTTGTTCACTTTTCCTGCTCACAGGCTCTGTAGAAAGGGCAGAGTCTTCTAGACTTTAAAAAAATCACTTATGCGTCTTTTTCCAGCAACCAAAGGACATTTGTGCCATGGTTGGGTTCTGTGCTTCTGTGAAGTCTGTCCCCCTTCAGCCTCTGGTGCCAGCTCAAGTGGTTCATGAGGTGAAAATGGAAACTGTGGAGGTAAAATGGACTTTTTGTACTTACCAGCTTTGCTTTCCTTTTTGCTTTAGTGTAACAAACTGACAGAAAAATATGAGCTTTTATGCACAGAATAATTCGAGTCTCCCTGCATATAAATTCCTGGCCTCTTGTTTCTGATGCTGATTTGTGAAGTAGGAGAACTGTTTTATTTGTTAGAACAGCATAGCCCACACTGAACCAAAGCTACAAGGTAACGCTTCAGGATTGAAATGGGAACTCTTGTTCCAGCAGTTCTGAACGACACCTGAAATGTAAATTGCTCAGTTTTGAGTTTTGCTTTATGTTTGAAGTTATGCTTTGATCCCTTTTAATAATGGGGCAGCACTCTCCTTGTGCAGATGAGAGATTGGGGTCAGGAATGCTGGAGCTCTGACTTTGGAGAAGCCAAGGTGCTTCTTCAAAGGTTTCCTTTGCAATCAGGAGGGTGCTCGCAATTCTAGGAAATGTTGTCCTTAGTTAATGTATTTTAAAACCCACTATATGCTTCCCTTGACTTCTGTCTCTGTAGAACTGCTTTTTTTTCCTCTGTGTCTACTAAATTCAACTCCCCTCCTTATACAGCCTGGGGATTGTTGTCTTAATTAGTCATACAAAGTGCCTGTTAATTCAGAAGGGCTTTTTACTGAGACCTTTGAGGTTGGGCTTGAGTTCTGTGTGACCTTTTGAGAACAGCTCTAGGTAAAGGAGTGTGCTGCACGTGAATGCTGTTAAACTGATCTTTTAGGAATTGCCCCTGTCAAACGTGGTCCAATGCTGATTTTTATTGTGTTTGTGTGTTTCTTCTGTGTTCTCAGAAGGCCTCAGTTCAAGAGAAGGCCTCAGTCCAAGAGAAAACTTTTTCTGTATGTGAAATATGTGAGACCATGGTGAAAGAAGTGACTGGCCTCTTGGAGAGCAACAAGACAGAGGTGTGTAAGTGGTGGGCATGGCACCTCTTCCTAGGCTTTGGCTGAAAGGGGGCTGTGTTGGAGGGGGAAGGGAAGTTAATTTTATTGCCTGCCTTGGTGACAGCAAAACTTCTGTCCTGGGTGGGACAGAAAAGATGTGCTTATAAAAATCTCTGTCCCTCATTTGCCACTCGCCCTCCTTTGTGCTTCAGGAGGAGATTGTGCATGAAATGGAGGTGATCTGCCACCTGTTCCCAGGAAGTGTCAAAGACCAGTGCAAGGACTTCATCGAGGTCTATGGCCAAGCTGTCATCGACATGCTCTTGGAGGCAACGAATCCCGAGGCCGTGTGTGTTATGCTGAAATGCTGTGCAGCCAGCAAGCTTCCACAGCAGCCAGGTGGGTGGTGAGGAGTCTGGTGTTCAAAAGGAGCTGGTTCACCTGGGATGAGATGTCTTTTGAGGGATTCTTTGCTGGTGGTTGCCTCCTTCTGCTTGGGAGAGAACTACCTGAGCGCTGATGTTTGGTTTGTGTTTTTATTTTCCCTCTCAGTTGTAGTGAAACCTGCAGGTGGCTTCTGTGATATCTGCAAGATGGTGGTGGCTTACGCAGACAAAGAGCTAGAGAAGAATGCCACGACAGCTGAAATCGAAGCTTTACTGGAAAAAGTGTGTCACTTCCTGCCAGAGTCTGTCAGTGATCAGGTAAGGAGTCTGGGCAGGAGGCAGACTAAAAAGCCATGGTCTTGTTGAGGGTTGGGAACTGTCCTTGTTGATTTGTTGGGTTTACGTGGGTCCTACAGTGACAGTTGCGCTTAACCTCATTTTCTGAGTGTTTCACCTGATGTTTTGTCTACATGCTAATTTTAGGTCCGTCTCTCAAGTGTCTCTACTCCTGCTATAAATGCCCAGGTACTCATAACAGGTCTCTGTGTTTGGCCAAATGCCTTGTCCATGGCTGGAGACAAACTGTCCGCAGGTGCAGCTGGGACTGGCTTCTGTCCAGCAACCTGATCCTTCCCAGGTTTTTCCCTTCATGAGCACAACAGCTTCTCATGTGCAGCAGAACAAAAAAAGAGGGAACAGGCTTGGTCTGAGCCAGTGGAATGACCTCACAGGCCTTGCTGTGTGGCAGCCTGCCTTCCAGTCAGAACAAGGCAGATGGAGCTGAACAGAAGGATGAAACATAGAGTCCTGGAATACTTTGGGTTGGAAGGGACCTTAAAGACTGTCTAGTTCCAGCCTCCTCTCATGGGCAGGGGCATGTTGCAGAGCATTTGGGAAAACTAGAGGGCAGTATCTCTTGTTGGTTGTTTTCAATAGTCTTCTCAGCTAGAAGCTGGGAGGAGTTTGGGGTGCAGAGGGATTAGGTTTTCTCACTTCCCATCCTTGGGAGTTGGCAGCCCTTTGAATAGATGGAGGCTTTTAAGGACCTGAATTGATTGGCTGGATTGTTGTACTAATTTGCAGTCAGGAAAGGTTTGCCTGGAAATCCTCTGAGAACAGTGGGTGGGAACAGCTGAAGGTCTTATTTTTCCCCTCGACACTGATCCTGTTCAGGGGATTAATGGAGTAATTGGAAGTAGGCTGGCTTAATTCCGGTGGGACACCTGTGGGAGTACCACTATCAAGATTTACCTGGAAATCTTATTAGGTGGCTGC
The DNA here is from genome assembly GCA_013399855.1 of Oxyruncus cristatus. Lineage (NCBI taxonomy): Eukaryota > Metazoa > Chordata > Aves > Passeriformes > Cotingidae > Oxyruncus > Oxyruncus cristatus. The sequence goes on from VXAY01001837.1 coordinate 888,512, forward strand.
TGAGTGTCAGCAAGTGGCAACTGCTTGTAAGTTTACCAGAGATGGACTATACAGGCTTAAAGCAGCTGTGGAACAGCTCTTCCTGCTGGGGGGCTGTTTAATAGCTGTGCTTCATTTATTAATGGTGCCATCAGTCTCTGCTGAGAGCAACATCTTCCTGAGCTCTGGAGATGGCCTCTCCACTAGAGGGAGAGAGACTGTTCCTGATGGGAAGTGCTCCTGCTGCTGCCTGATCTGAAGGGAATAGGAACTCCTTGGGTAAAAGTGCTTGGGAGTTGTTGCTGCTGTGCTGCTCGGGATGTTTGTCTCCAGCTGGTTCCCTGTGCTTTCCTCTTGGGACAGCAGTGATCTCCATGATCAGAGACTAAGCTTTGCAGTCAAAGCTTCTCCTGCTTGGTTCTTTTCCCAAAGTCTGTCCTGTTTGGTTCTTTCCGTTTTTGACCTTTCCCTTCTCTCCTCATAATGTGTCTGCAGAGAGCTGCGGGCAGGTATGAGCTAGTAAAAAAACTGTATGGTAAGTGCCATGCTGTGTCCTTTTCCATCTGCAGAGCTCAAGCCTCTGCTTTATCCCTTTGGAGTGTGGTGTTGGGGTGTTCGGGGTAGCCTGCCTGCTGCAGACCACATATTCCTTTTCTTTCGGAGGCTCTAACAGGAGAATCTCTCGACCTGTGCTTTGTTACAGTGTGTTCAGTTTGTGGAACAGTATGAACCAGTGGTTGTGCAACTCCTGGCAGAGGTGATGGATCCCACTTTTGTTTGCACTGTGAGTATTGGGTTTGGTTTCATTGAGTGCAGGCTCTGATACAGTCCTGTGTGCCTTCCAGTGCCCAGCGTGCAGAAACTCTGCTGGAATAAGAATCAGCACACTGAATGTTTAGAGCAAATGTGCAAGGCTTGGGGCTCAATGGACAGCTGAGTGCCAGCCCAGTGCAGGGAATGACCGAAGGAAAGATCCACGGCTGAGCTTCAGTGATAGGGATGTCACTGTGGTGTGCCCTGAATGTAGTGGGAAGTTAAGTGGCACTTCTTGAGAAAAGTCCCTCTCTATTTTTCAAAACTTGATGTGAAAAAGGAGTTGTGGTGACTTAATTCTTCCCTGTGTCAGATCCCAGCTTCCTGGCTGCTCGTTCAGGTGCTGCTGTGACCTCTGTGAGAGCTCCTGCAGCTGCCTCAGTGGAGCTTCCACACTTACTCAGGTGGAAGCTCCGATGTAAGGCTGGTCGTGAGGTCTCTGGGTGCAATTGGAAAGGTGCTGACTCTTGCTGTTCTTTTCACAGAAACTCGGAGTCTGTGGATCAGCTAAACAGCCCCTCCTGGGGGAGGATGCTTGTGTCTGGGGTCCAGGTTACTGGTGTAAGAACATGGACACTGCTGCTCAGTGCAATGTACGTAAAGCAGGGCTCTGCCTCGAGCTTCCTATTGATCTTTGATAGCTCCTTACAGGAGCCACTTTCAGGTTCTACCACACTTGGAAGTGGGTGTGTATTCCAGTTCAAGAAAGCAGTAGGGTGCTGGCTTGATTAGAGGGTCTTTCATAGGCTTTAGCTTTCTCAAAGCTGACTTTCCTCTGCCTTTTTGTTCCTATCCTCACCTGCCTGCTGGTATTTCAGAATTTATGGTAAAGTACAGCGTCAGCTTTAAGTGTAGTCAGTGGTCCTGCAGCCAGCAGAGCATGTCTCACGATCCCTCGTCAAGCTCTAAAAATTGGCTTCCAGCATTGCTAGCTCTGCCAGGCTTTAGTGGCTAAGGGTCATCAGCCTTCTTTCCTGAAGCTTCTGGGTGGGGACGAGGATGTTATTTATTCTAGTCTGTTTCGAAATTGCTTATTTTAAGAAAAGCAGATTTGCTCCCGAGATCTTGGCTCAGGGTCAGGTGTTGAATTGTGTAGATGCGTGCTGCTTTGCAAACAGGCTCTTTTCCACTTAACATCAACTCTTGCTTTCCCTTTAGGCTGTTGATCACTGCAAGCGTCATGTGTGGAACTAGAAGAAGAATTTCCAGTTCTGAAAGTTTGCCGTGGCTCTTAAAACATGTGGGCCGAAGTTGGCGGAGAGCTGTATCTCACCTGTCCCTCCTCTCTGCCTCGTTAACAATTTGACCTTCAAGTTCCTTTATTGTAACTCTTCTGTAGCAGTGCTGCTGTTGGAGGATCAGATCTTCATCGTTGACTTAACAAAGATATTTCTGATTGTACAGTTTAACTCATTATGCTCCTAAAAATAGTCAGTGTGTTGTAGATTTTTTTTTTTTTTAATTGGTAGGCTGAAATGTTTTTTAGGTGCTGGGAAGAATGACAGAGAAGGTGAAATGAGACAAGGCTCTTATCTTTTAATTTAAAAAAAGAACAAGATAGCGACTAAACTTTCAAGTGTCTTTCTGTAGGGGAGCATTGGGAAGATTTTACCTGCTTTGCATTTTTAACACCTGGCTGGAATGTTCGTTTTCTGGGTATCTTAAGGGATAATTCTGAATCCGGGAATCCCTTTGGCTGGAATTTTCGAAGCTCTACAGATGCAGAGGAGGGGGCTTTGTGTGCCCAGCCACCTTTCAAAGTCACCGGTAACCTAAAGAGGTGCATTTGAGTGATCACGCTTTTTGCATTGGAGCGACCACGCTTTGTGGCTCATGGTATTGTTACAGCTGAGGAAAACCCTCCCTCAGCCTTTGATCACATCCTTTTGATTTCCTTGGGTCTAAGCATGGGTGTTCTGCTGCCAAGCCCTATCCAGTGGGATGTTGATCTTTTGAAGCATGCTGACGTACTTAAGGAATGACTCCCTTTTTTTTTTTTCTTATCCCAGTTGCTCAATTCTGCTTAGTCTTGCAGCTTCCCACATGCAGGCAGGCTGGGTGCCGAGGAGGTGGGAGATGGAGGAGGAACAAGCCAGCAGGAGCTGTGCACATGTCAAAGGGAGTTCAGCACCGAGGGCGGAACGTGTGGAAAAACGGGGCTTATTGTAAACTGCCCGTTTGTTCCTCGGTCTGCTTTTTCTCCCATAGCATATTTCAGTCATCTAAAGCTTCAGAGGCTCTGTGAGGCTCAGGGGCAGTTTCCCCTGCTGCCACCAGTTCTCACTGGCACCCTCCTGAGTAGGTGGAGGTATGAATTCTTATCCAGAGTTCCCATTTCTGTTGGGAAGTGCAGCAAGCGGAGGTGGCAGATGGTAGGAGCACTGTAGTAGGTGTCGGAAGCTCTGCTGGCACACCTGACAGCCTGCCTTTCACACCTCTCTGCAATTCCACTGAAATGGCCTGAAATCCCCCAAAAAGCCCTTCAAGGCAGGCTGCTATGCTGGGAACGTGTCAGGCCCTTGGGAGTGAGAATCTTGTGTTGCTTGAGACGGACCTTGGATTTGGTGTATAATTCTGATCAAGTTAATCCCCAAAACACTGGATCAAAACTCCCAAAACGGAGGCACCAAAGTAGCTCTGAGGAGACCTTTAGGAAGGAGCAGCTGGGCAGATGTGGAGCTTTGAAAATTCCAGTCCTGTTCAGAAAGATACTGCGAACTCCTGCTGTTCCTGTGGTGTCTGGGATGAGCAGGAGCTCCAGTAACAAAGCTGTAGCAGCAAGCAGACTATTTTTCATTGGAAAACCACTGGACTGCAGGTTTTTAGTTATTCTCTACATACTAAATGCCTGGGCTGTGCTGACAGATGGCAATAGAGGTTTGTCTCTTCTGTTTGCAGAATGCTTCAAAAGAAAAGAGAAAGGAAAATCTCCCCTAAAGATATAAAATACCTGCAGCTTTCTGTCTTGGCAGGCTTGTGCAGTGTTCTGGTGGTGTATCCCAGTTGGGGTAGATACAGCAGATAGGGAATGGGCTCTTCCTTTGGCATCGCTGCCCTGGAGGGATGGGTTGTGTTACACCCTGGTGTGTAGGATGGTATTTGGTGTTTTAAACAGGACAGTGTTCTCTTAACGTGGATCTAATGGGGGGAGGGAGGGCTGCACTGGCAGCTGGACAGGCTGGGAAGGTTTTCTTTTCCTGGGGTTTTTAGTAGTGGAGAATCCATGCTGGCGAGCTGCGGGGTGAGGTGAGCTGGGGAAATCCTGTGCTGCCACTGGGAGTCCCTGTAGTTTTTCTCCCTTCCTGTGGACTGTGGCACCTGACCCGCTTGAGTCGTGCTGGGGGAACGTGCAGTTGCTTTCTAAAAAAAAAAAACAACCAAAACACATTGTGTTAATTTTTTTTTTTTTTTGCACAAAAGCTTCCTTAATGAACAATAAAAACTTCTGTAAACCGGTAAGACTGTGTGCTTCAATTCCTCGTGTGCTGGCTGCCAAAGGATCTTGTTTAGCTTCCCCTTGGCTCCAGAGCCAGGAGAGAAGGCACATTGGGAATCTGGGACTGGAAGGATTCAGTTCCCATTAAGCTGCTATTGCCTTGCAGGCTGCGTGTCCTATCAAGCCTCTCTATTCTGCTGAGCGTGGTGGGAGGTGGAAGAGGATTGCCTGGGATTGCTGCTGCTCTTCCCTGGACAAACACACAACGCCTGGTGTGAGGAAACAGCCCTGTGTTGCAATCCCTGCCTTGCGCAGGCTGAGGGACTTGCTTGATACCGGCCTTCCCTGCTGACTTGGACTTATTGGGGCTTCCCTTTTGTCCTCCCTTCTTGCTTTGTTAGAAGTGAAATAAATGCCTTTTAAATGCAGGGAGCATGGTGCTGCCCTGTGGCTCCAGGATGGTTTTCCCTGTCCGTGCCCACCCTCTGCAGCCCAGGTTAATGTTGAGCAGCAGGTTCTGGGCTCTTGACCTCCCTGGAATACCTCTGGTCCCTCCCTCTCTTTGCAGCCTGGTGATGATTTTATAATCAAGGTGTAAGGCAAGGGGTGTGGTAATTGCCCTGCGTAGGTGTGGATTCTCACTGCTTCTCCCAACCCCTTCAAGATTCCTCAGTCTGGGAGCAGCATAGGAGAGGAACCAGCCACTGAGGACTATCTTAGGAACGGCATGGAGAGCAAATGGAGTGGCTGGGTGCTGATCGTTTCTGTGTGCCTGGGCTCCTACCAAGGTAAGGCCAGGCCTGGGGGTAGGACTCGGAGACCTCAGAAAGACCCTCTGAATTCCAAAACTATTCCCAGCTGTAGTGTCTAAGCCCCATAGCATGCTTTCTTGTTCCTCTGTGGTGTTGGAATGGGGTGGAGGAGAGCTGGGGAAAGGTGGCACCACTGGCTGCTCTACCCGCCTGGATGTGAGTGGTGGAACGTTTGCCCTTAAAGCTGATCTCAGGGCAAAAAGGGGCTTATTCCCTCCCTTCTCTGGGATTCAGGCAGAGCTGTTGTTTTGTCAGGAAGGAGGGGAGCGAAGTGCTGGGGTGTCTCGGCAGCTCGGGGGGAGAGGGGCTGTTCTCTCTGCTGCCCTTGGTCTTGGGGCCTGGCTGCCAACGTGTGAGCTGGGGGAACCACTTGGTTGTCACAAGAGTGACCACGGTGCCACCTGAAGCTGCCCCTTTCCTGAGGGGCCTTTTATGAGGAGCGGAGGCAGAAACTTGCCTCTGCTCTGGCTTGCCCAGCTCTGGGAAGGGTGATGGGTGACATGCTGCAGCCCTACTCACCTTTGGAGACCTCTCATGGCCGGGACTTGGGTGTCTGTGAGCGAATCCTCCTGCAGACAAGCCTCTGTTGCTGGCCCTTGGCCATCCCCCGGCCCATCCCCAGGAAACGAGCTGGGAAAAGCCTGTCTCTTAACTCCTTGTCCTTGCTTGAGGGCAAACCACTTGTTCCGGGGAAAATTTCCCAGAGGAAGCTGTGGAGACCTGCTGTTGCAGGCCAACCCCCCAGTTTTCAGAGGGAAGAACCCCCTCCTGCACCCTGATTACCCACCGGGCTCCTCCGACGTGAGCTGCCCAGGCCTTGTAGTGGAGGAGCCGTGACCGCGCACGCGTGGCCCGCGGGGCTGGGGGGACGTGTCCACGTGTTCAGCCGGCAACAGGCAGAGCAGGAAAGTTCACCCGTGCTCGGCACGTCCTTGCTCGGGGTGACACCTGCCCTGGAACCCGCTCGTGGCTCAGGTGCACGGCACGGTGGTGCCATGGGACCGGGGGCCTCTGCAGGCCTTGGAGAAGGGTTTTGGAGCTGGGAAGAGCGTATTTATGGTTTTTGGAGTAACAGGGGTGTGCACCAGGCCAGGAACTGGGGCACCGGGGCCCACGCTGCCACCCCCGGGGTTTACATCACAACCGGCTCACCAGGCTCTGCCGGCTCTGCCAGAGTGTTCCGAGGCTCCACGTAATGCTGGCACAGCCCTGCTGGATCTGGAGCTCGGTGCTGGATCCCCCTGAGCAAAGCCCACCCCATCCTAGGGGCCTGGCAGCCAGGAATAGGGCTGTTGCGGCTGGCCTGGGACCACCACAGTGGCATGAGAGCATCCCTGCCTCGCTCCTCTGCCAAAAATGGCATTGCCTACTGTCCTTCCTGGCTGTCCATCGGCTTGAGGTGGCTCCAGCACAGATTTGAAACATGGAGGAGAGCTCACAGAGCACGAGTTGCCCTAGTTGCTTGCCCGTGGCAGTGGTTTCCACCTGGGGAAGCTTCCTCTGCTCTCAGTTGTTGGGAGTTATGATTAGTCTTAATTATTTTTGTGGCTCAGCACTTGTTGCTTGAGTTTCAGTCTGAGCAGGATGAGGAGTAAGGGCCAAGCTGAGGGTCACTGTGAGCCAGAAAAGTGCAGATACCAAGCCACTGATGCCTTTTAGACCACTCAAATCCGCCCATGCCACTGCTGGGATCTGGAATCCAACACAGGGCTGTGAGAGATGCCTTGGGTCAGGTGGAGCCACCTCAGAAAAAAAGCTGTGGAGTTGTTGCCTCCCCTCTCCTTGGTTTTGGTGCTGCCCCTTAACGCTTCCACTGACTTGCCATTCCTGTTTGCCCTGATCAAGAGCAAGGGTTAAAAAAATAAACACTTCAGTCTCAGCTGATGGGGCGAGGGCAGCATCGTGCTGCTGGGGAGGAGTGTGGGCAGTGTGGGAACCTGGGGGGGCTCGCCCTGCCCCGGGGCTCACGCCTGCCCCGGTGCTGCCTCAGCCCCGTGGGGCAACCGGGCCTGAACCACTCCCCGGCACCTGCTGAGCTGTGCCAGCGCTTTTGGGAGCAGGTGGGGGCTTGGGAGCCCTCTCCCCGCAACCCCCATCCCCAACGACTTTCCAAAAAATCACAGAATATTCTGAGTTGGAAGGGACCCACAAGGATCATTGAGTTCAACCCTCAGCCCTGCACAGGACCATCCCCAAGGGTCACACCATGTCACTGAGAATGTTGTCCAAACGCTTCCTGAGCTCTGCCAGCCTTGGTGCTGTGCCCACTGCCCTGGGGAGCCTGTTCAGTGCCCAGCCACCCTCTGGGGGAAGAACCTTTTCCTAATATTCAACCTAAACCTCCTCTTGGACACAACTTCAGGCCATTCCCCGGGGTCCTGCCCCCACAGAGAAGAGATCACTGCCTGCCCCTCCCTTTCTCCTCGCGAGGAAGTTGTAACTGCAACGAGGTCTCCCCTCAGTCTCCTCCAGGCTGAACAGACCAAGTGTCCTCACATGGCTTCCCTGTTCTCCATCCTTGTGGCCTCCTTTGGCTTAAAAGGGGGCCTCCTCTCTTATGGTTTAAAAATCTTTGTCATATTGTGTTTCCCAAAACCGCACACAGTACTCAAGGTGAGGTTTCCAGGGTGGCCCAGGGCACCTCACGCTGCTGTCTCATGGATGAGCTGAAGGCGTTGCCGGAATCCAGAGCGCAGGAAAAGCAACTTTTGGGGGAGAAACCTGTCAAGGGCAGGGTGGGTTGAAGGAGCAGTTTCTGCCTTCGGCTTTATTCCTGCTGTGCAAAATCACACGGCCAGGGCTGTGGCGGAAAAGCTGGATGCAAATGCTCGGAGAGTGTGGAGGTGTGCTTGGCTTAGAGGGGTTGTTGCAAGCGGGTCTGCAGCAGCGTCTGTCTGTCCCTCGGCTCAAGTGCTGCCCCCCATACAACCCCAGGTTCCCGGCGCAGCAAGGCAGCGAAGGGCTTGGCTTCTGCCGGCTCCTCCTCCCCGGCCGCATCCTGGGTGGGCACAGTTCCCGGTGGGAACAAGCACTCGCCCCATCAGAAATGAGTCCTGACACACCAAGGTGACAATTAAGCGGCCGGTGTTGCGCCATTGCCCCGCGCTGCCGGGGCGGCTCGGGAGGGCGATGCCGCCGCTGTTCTGCCGGGGATTTGCCGTCAGGAGAAAATGCTGTCGTCGGGAGGAAATGAAAAACAACAAACCCCCACCAAAAGTGGGGTTGCTCAATCGTTGCCGGGAGCTGTGGCGTGGCTATTCAGCTGCCGAGCGGGGCTGAGCGCCGGCGCCCCGGCTTTGCTCAATTTGCGAGGTTTTACTGCCGCTTTTATAAGCGGCCGCCTCCGCAGCCTGTCAAAGGGCGCTGTGAGGCTGAGGGTGAGCCCCAAATTCCCTTTGCTTGTGACGCTGTGGCATGCCACTGGAAAAGCTGGCAGCAGACAGTGGCCTAGCAAAACCGACCTTTGCAGGGCTTTAAAAAATAATTTCTAAACCAGACACCCCCCCCACCCCCACCCCCGTTTTGGGACCTGAGGGGGGAATCACAGCATCACCCTCAGCTCATTGGGGTGGAGATGGAGAGGTTAGTTTGGTGTTTCGGGGTGCCTTGTGGGCTGACAGTCTCCTCTCTGCCCCCTTCCAGCCGGGGCCAGCCCCCTCCCCGAGTGTGGCGAGCGGCCGGAGGACTGGTGCCGCGACGTGACCACGGCAGCCAAGTGTGGGGCCCTGGAGCTGTGCCAGCTCACCGCCTGGGACCAGGCCCTGGGGGTAACCGTGCTGGGCACAGGGGAGCCAGGGGGTGGGGGAGAAGTGCCCCAAAACGTGGAGCTCGAGGGAGAATCCCAGCCTGCCCGCCCCAATGCTGGGCACCCAGAGAAGCACCTGATGCCCTCAGACAGCAGCGCGTCTGCCGAGCAAGTGGCAAAAAAATCAGTGGGTGTCCCGGGTTGTTTCCAGCCGTCCCTTGGTGGGGTGTTTTTTGGGGTGGAGGCTTGGGATCCTGGGAGCAAGTGGTGGGTCTGGGTGCTATGACAGCACCCCACACGTCCCCTCCCTCTCAGCAGAAGGGGATCCCCTGTCACCTGTGCCAGGTGGCCGTCTCCGTGGTGGGTAAGATCCTGCAGGACAACCGCACTGAGGTGGGTCAGGGTTGGGAAGGGGGTAGGGGGTTGCTGTTCCTCTCCACCACCATCACTGAGGCCCTGAGCTCTCCCTTTGTCATGCAGGAAAAACTGAAGCTCTTCTTGGACAAGAGATGCCAGTACCTGCCCTTCCAGGACTGGTCTGTCAAGTGCAAGAGGATGGTGGATACCGGCATCCTCATCCTCACCCAGCTGGGCAAGCAAGTGCTGGTAACTGGCAGGGGACGCCCCTGGGTTTGTGTTTCTCAGTGATTTGGGATGTCTTGGGGGCTTGCAGAGCAAAGGAGCCTCTTGGAGCCTGGGACAAACCCTCTGAAGGATGTGATGGGGATGGCAATGACCCAGGGGTGGAGCACGGGGAGCAGGGTGATGGGGCAGATGCAGCCTCAAGCCCCCACCCTCTGCTCCCCCAGTCGGACCCGAAGGTGGTGTGTGGGACCATCAGGCTGTGCCAGCCCCGGGAGAGACCCATGGGGGCCCTGAAGTTTCAGAAGCCACCACCAGCTCCCACAGGGCCCGCTCAGGATTTCGCTGACCTGGTCGCTCCCTTCATGGCCAACGTGCCCCTCCTGCTCTATCCCCAGGACCTGCCTCGTGGGGAGGCCCAGGTACCACGGCACAGGAAGAATGCTGATGATCATGGAATCATGGAACGGTTTGGGTTGGAAGGGACCTTAGAGATCACCTCATTCCAACCTCCTGCCATGGGCAGGGACACCTTCCATTAGACCAGGTTGCTCCAAGCCCCATCCAACCTGGCCTTGAACACTTCCAGGGATGGGGCAGCCACAGTTTCCCTGGACGACCTGTGCCACTGTCCTGATGCTGCTCAAGGGTGAGAATCCCCTAAGCATCACCTATTTAACAATGATAAAAAAAATTAAATAATTAAAACTACTGCACATTTGAAATGGTTTCTGATTGGAGTCTCATAAATTTGGAGGATGTTGCAGAATGCAAGGGGAACCAGAGAGATGCTGGCCAAAGCCCTGCCCCAAATTGCAAGCAGCTTTTAAATCCCAGTCCTGAAAATGCAGGCAGTGGGGAGGGGTTGGTTTTATTTCAAGAGGTACTGATGTGTCCCTGCCTGTGCTATCTTTTAGGACGTGGAAGAGATGTGTGGGGGCTGCCTCCAGCTGGTGGCAACCGTGCAGCTGGAGCTGAGGACCAACTCCGCCTTCACCCAGGCACTGGTGGCCCACGCTGAGTTGGTGTGTGAGGGCCTGAGCCCTGCCCTGGCACAGCAGGTAAGGGAATCCCACAATGGTTTGGGTTGAAAGGCACCTTAAAGGCCACCCAGTTCTGCTGTGGGCAGGGACACCTTCCAGTTAGACCACTTTGCTTGGGGTCCCATCCAACCTGGCCTTGAACACTCCAGGGGTGGGCTCCCTTCTCCTCGTCCTCCTCCTCCTCGATGTCACTGCAGGATGGGAGCATCTTTTGCAGATGCCTGCCCAGGTGGGCTGCCCTCTCTCGGGCACTGATGCCGTGTCTCCCTCTGACAGTGCAAGCACTACTTGGCCGAGTACGTGGACACGGCCACGCAGCTCCTGCGGTACCTGGTAAGAGGGTGAGCGGCTCCCCAGGGGTGCCAGGGCTGAGTGGGTGCCGGTTGAGGGGTGGGGGAGGGCTCATCAGCAAATGCTCCCTTTTTTAAATTAAACCCACTGCTTTGTACTCCCACAAACTTTAGAATGTTTCACCCCCTTCTCTCTGGCTTGCAACCACTGTAATTCTTCTTTATTTTAACTTTTTCTTGCCATTTTCCGGCCCCTCCACCGGCAGCAGGCTGAGGTAAGTGAGACCTATGCCCCAGTGGGGTGAAATCCTCCTCCATGGGGAAGTGGAGGGTGCAGGCTCACCCTCCTGGGGGGCAATGCCCACCTGATTTGGGATGTCTCCCTCCCCAGGACCCGATGGAGCTGTGTGGCCAGCTGGGACTCTGTGCCTCCACCTCAGCACTGCCCCTCCACACACTGCTCACGGAGAAGGTGACGCAGGTTCTGAGCATGCTGGGGGTAAGTGAGGACGCCCCAACCCTGCCATGCTCCTTAAAATCCAAACACTGTGAAGGGAAAACCTTATTTTGCGTTTTATTTCCTCAAACATCTCCATTTTTCCAAGATGGGGAATGTCTTACGTGGGGGTTGATGGCTGAATAAGATGAGGGTGGCTCTGAGGGGGCTTGGCATGCATCCCACCCCCTTGTCCCGACAGGACAGGGTGGGGAACACTCCGCTGTGTGAGGTGTGCCAGTTCACCGTGAAGACAGCCGAGAGCCTCCTGGAGAACAACGTGACGGAGGTGAGCCGCACCGCTGCGCTCCGAGGCAGGGAGGGCTGGGACAGCGGGGACTAAAGGGTAGCAAGGAGCGGGGGGTTCCCTCTTCTGCCTTGTCCCGCCAGGAGCAACTGGTGAATGACATCGAGAAGGTGTGCTACATGCTGCCCCACGGCGTCATCGGGCAGTGCAAGGACTTCGTCAACTCCTACGGCAAAGCTGTGGTGATCATGCTGCTGGAGGCCACGGACCCGGCCGCCGTGTGCACCATGCTGCACTGCTGCCCCCGCGGCAGGGACACCCTCCTGGGTGAGCTGGGGGACCCGGCTGGCACCCAGACCCCGCTCCCTGGGGAGCAGGGTGGGTGCTGATGCTCCGTGTCCTCCAGGGGCTGCCCCACTGGAGCAGCTGGCGGTGAGCGCGGGCGCCTTCTGCAACGTCTGCCAGATCATCATCACCTACTTCGACAACGAGCTGCTGAAGAACGAGACGCTGGAGGAGCTGGGCAACGTGCTGGAGAAGGGCTGCGAGATGCTGCCCATGCCCCTCACCAGCAAGGTGAGCTGAGGGGGGCACACCCCACCCGGTGGGACTGCCTGACACCCCCACGGGGCTCACCCCCGCTCTCCTCCCCAGTGCGAAGCGCTCATCCTGCAGTACGAGCCCGCGGCCGTGCGGCTCTTCGTGCAGATGATGGACCCCACCTTCGTCTGCACCGTAAGTGTCCTCAGCCCTGGTAGCACAGACCAAGATGGGCATCTCTGGTCCAAGCCTGGGGATATGGAAGAGGGACAGGGGGCTCAAAGGGTTTTTCTTCCCTTGCTCCCACCCTTTTCCTTTGCAATGCAGAAAATCCGAGCCTGCGACTCACGCAGGGAGGACCTCCTGGGCTCGGACCCCTGTGCCTGGGGCCCGCACTACTGGTGCAAGAACATGGCCACGGCAGTCGAGTGCAATGTAAGTGTCAGCCATGTCCCCACTCTGCTGGCCGGGGTCCCTGCATCCCACCTCCATCCCTCCCCGTCTCCCCCGCAGGCCGTCGCACACTGCCGGCGTCACATATGGAACTAGGAGCCATCTCCCCAGCTGGCTGGACTCGCTCTGCCGTTTGGTTCAGGATCCTGGCTCCCCTCCCCTGGCACATGCCTGCATCCATGGAGGGCAACAGCAGGAGGGCTGTGGGAACCCCAGCTGCCTCTGCCACTTCCTTTTCCACTCCTGGGGCTTGGATTTCCAAATCAGGTTAAGGGACTCGTTAGTATTTTCAGGACTGGGGATTCAGCCTTGGCGTCTCTCAGGGTGCAAAAATCCCCATCCCCAATCCCATCCTCACCTCTATCCCCAGCCCCACACCACCCTGAACCACTCGTAAGGCCCAGTTCCTGCAACGTGGAGCCATTCCTGTGGGCTGGGCTGGGTTCTGCTGCCCAAACGCCAGCCCCTCGCTCCAGGCCGGCAGCAACCTCAGGCCACAGATCTGCGGATACTTAATATATAAATATATTGTATATATCACATATACTAAGTATCTCCTGAACCTGAGATGACCGAGTTTGCGTACGAAGGCTTCCTTTCACACATCCATTCCCGTGGGGAACCTGTGCTGGCCCAGCTGTGGTGGCGAGGGGCAGTGGGGTGCCGGCCCGTCCCTCCCCACCGTAGTGGGGCATGCCTGCAGTGCCTGGTCCTGAGCATGCACGGGAGCATCTCGTCACAAATAAACTCTTCCCGTGAGCCTGGCTGGTTGTCTCCTTCCCCTCCGTGCTGGGGGTGTGGGTAAACCCAGAGGACATTTAATGCTTCTCCTAAAATCCAGGGCACAGAAATGCCCAGCATGGCATCTCGTGAAGATGATGAATTGAGGGGTGAATTAAGGGTAGGAGGGTTTTTTCTTTGAAAGGGGATTTGGGTGTGATGGATCCCGGGGAGGAAGGACGACACACAGGTTACCCAAAGCCACAGACAGTGTATTTCTGAGTCCCGTAACAGACCGTGCCCGAAACTCTCCACAAGGTAACGACTGGAAACAAACCCCCGAACGAACAAACCCAAACGCAAGAGAGAAGGGGAAAGAAAAGGGCAACAAAAGACACGCACGAGAACTCCACATCCAGAAGCCCCAGTTATTGTCAGTCTCTCTTTTTGACATCACAACAAGTTTTGGTAAAGCCAGCAAAATGGAGAAATGTCTTCGGTTTGTTGTTTTTTTTTTTTTTATTTTTTTTTAAATTATTATTTTTTGGGTCTTTTCTTCCTGGAAAGGTGACGTTTATGCCAAAAAGGACTCGGCCTCTCCCCACACTGCCCTTGCCCTCCCCACGCCCGTGGTTGTGATGTGACAGCTGCTTGTCCCCAGCCTGGGCCTGGGGATGCTGCGGCAGCACATCATCCGCGTCCTCACTGCACCTTCCCCCCTCCTGTCCAGTCTGGACTCATAGGATTCATTTAGCTTTTCTTTTCCTTTTTTTTTTTTT
>VXAY01001837.1:902522-1044000 GCA_013399855.1 Oxyruncus cristatus
CTTTTTTTTTTTCTTTAATAAGAAAAATAAAAAAAAATTTAATGCTTTCATGGATAAATGACAGGCAAGTAAAAGCATTCCGGTCCTGAGAGCCCTTTCCCGGGGCCAAGCTCTCCGAGGCTGCTGGAGCGATCCACACCGGTTAGCCTGGACTCCTTCTGCAGGGGAAGAGGGGGCCAAGCACCGGTCTCGGGGTGTCCCTGGCCCCCACCACGGCCCCCCTGGTCTGTGCTTCATCCCTGCCGGCCCCGGCTTGCCTAGAGGAGCACCGCCATCACCACCACTGCCGCCACTCGTCATAACTCGGTGATCTCCAGAGGGCTCTCCATGATCACCTCCCGCATCTTGTGCAGAGGGGTGGACTTGGCCGACTCAGTGCGGGCATTGTGGTCGCTGTAGCCCCCGCAGTCGGCAGTCAGAGTCTCCAGTGAGCGGCCCAGCACCTTCTGGTCGTCCTCGGGCAGGCTGTTGAGGTCGGAGGCGAGCAGCGTGCCCGTGCTGCCGTGCACCACGTGGATGCCGTCGGGACCCTTCAGCTCCACCGGCTGCTTGTGTCGGAAGCGGAGGCTGCCCTGGCTGGGACTGCGCTCCTCCTCCTCCTCCTCCAGCTCCTTCTGGATCAGCTGCAAAAGAGCCACGGAGCGGCGGAATCACCGCCGTGGCCAGAGTAGCTCCTGGCTCCCCTGGCTCCAAACCTCCTGCAATGCTGGAGTCCAGCAGGAGGGAAGGGCCCTGCTCTTCTGAAGCACTCTCAGAGCGTGGTGATGAGGATCACCAAGAGATGACCTCCAGCTGGGTCACTCAGTCCTTGGGTGGATGTCCCAGCTCAGGCCCTGGCCACCAGCTGGACTGTGTGTCCTGCAGCAGCCCCCACAGTGGCCAAGGAGGAGTCTGGACCCAGGTTGGGATTTTGGGCTGTATGAGGGTGGTGGGGCAGACGGCAGATAGGGAAAGGAGTTGAAGGTGCTGGAGGGGACTAAAGGCGTGGATGAATGGAGGGCAGAAGGGCTGAAAGGCATCTCCCATCCCACTGCTCTCCTCTGCTCTCTTTGCCCTTCATTTTGTTCCCCACAAAGGAGTGGAAGGCTGCAGAAGGAATTGCTTCTCCCCTCACCAGCCTTCCTACACCAGCACCCTCCATCCCCACCTTTTTGCCTCAAAAACCTGCTGGGTTGATAGGCTCAGAGGAGCAGAAGGGAGGGAAGATGTCCCCCCACAGCTTTGGCCAGCCTTGGCAGAGGTGAAGAGTTGATGGACAGACCTCACCCCACAAAGAGGAGGGGTTGTTCTCCGGGAGGGACAGAGCAGGGAAGAAGGTGCTGCTGATGCTCAGAGGAAACACAGAGGGTCACGAGAGCTGGGGCACTGTGGGGAACCAGCAGCCTCGGTGGAAAACCAACATCTGTCTCATTCTGGCCTAGCAGAGAATGCGGGGGACGACCACTGGATGATGGTCATCGAGGCCATGGGGAGTGACGGCAGCCTGTGGGTCCGGGAAGACACACTGCATCCCAGAGGGCACGGCAAGCACCTCCCCATGCCCATGCACACCCCTCTACCTCCGAGACCGAGGAGCGGTCCCCCTGACTGGCGGTGGCCTTATGCACCATCCGCTGGGCAAAGAGCTTTTTCAAGCGCATGTAATCATCCAGGACCACCTTCAGGAGAGTGCCCTGGGTGGAGGGGGAGAGATGGGGGGTTACTCAGGGGACACGGTTTGGTGGGAGCGGGGCCGGCCTCATCCCAGCAGTTTTTGGAGCGATATCACCCTCCGGCACTGCTGCTGCGAACCTGGAAGGTGTAGCAGTAGGAGAAGACCCCTCGGTGGGGGGCACCTGCACCCAACACGCACCTTGATGGGTCCCTCCCGCATGATCTGCCCCAGCTTGGCGATGTTGTCGTACTCCTGGATGGCTGCGCGCAGGTAGCGGTCGTCCTCGGGCTTGGCGGCGGAAGGTTCTCTCCCGAAGGTCCCCTGCGGGAGGAGAGAGCGGCTGAGGAGGTGGCACAGGTGACAGGCGTGGGGAGACGTGTCCTGGCGGGGGCTGTGTCTCACGTGGGTGCGGGCAGGGCTGTTCCAGAGGTCGGTGATCTCGCTCAGGTTCTCGGGCAGGTCGTCCTCGTGCTCCGCCTGCGCCGCCAGCTCCATGTTCCTGCAGAAGGGGTCCAGCCACACCGGGTTGGCCCTGCCCAGGGGAGAGGAACAGCCATCAGAGCAGGCAAAGGGCAGCAGTATCCCTAAGCCTATCCAGAGCCCAGATGCTGAGGTGGTGCTGCCTCCTCCTGCCCTGCACAGGTATGAATTCGGCTGCTCTGGATCCAGACGTGTGCCAACACCTGCCCATCATCTCTGCTTTCCCCAAACCTGGCCAGGATCGGTAGAGATGGAGTCACAGGAGAAAGCACAAGATGTTTTAGCTTAGAAAGCTCTCAAGACAAGCACGTATCCCAGGCCAGAGCTGTGCTCCACATGGAGAAGAGCAGTGGGACATCACGTCTCCACCTCCAAACACCTGGCTGCAAAATGCAGGCATCCCTCTCTTGGGAGCAGCCAGCAACCCCAGGAGGTTGCCCATTGGAAAGGAAGGGAAGCACTCACCCATCAAAGGAGTACTTGTTGGTGTTTGGCATGTCCATGATGTCCATGAAGCCTCTGTTCCCTGCAAAAGGCAGGGATGGCAGCTACAGCACAGCACGTCAGTGGGCTGAGCAGCAAATCACAGTGTGACACTTCTTCACCAGGGAGGGAAACTTGGCAACCAAAAAGGCACCGGTGGTGTGAGAAACGCTCAGGGACGTGGCTGACAATGCAAAGCCTGGATGCTGGGAAAAACCTCCCGCCATCGCGCCTCGCTGGGCAGGATCGCTGCTGATGTATCCCCCTGCTCTCCCTGTGCTCCCCCTCTGTGCTCTCCATGCACCCCTCACACATGCAGCTGGGACACCCCAAGCACTGCTCACCGGTGGAGCCAGCCACTATGGCTTTCAGTTTCCTTTTGTGCCTGCAAAAGAAACACAGCGAATCAGGACAGAAAACAAGGAAGATGCTGGAAAGGAGAGTGACACACAGACTTGGAATAACCCTTCCCACAGGGATACCATGAGGCTGGTGAGCACGAAGGGGAGAGGTGCTGTCAGCATTAAAATGGTGTATTTTGGAAGAACAGGTGTTGGGAAGCTGATGCCCTCCTCTGCTTGCTGGCATTTCCCAGCAAGCAGAGTGGGTGGGAGCAGCCACACTGGTCCCAGCCTATGGGGACATTGCAGCTGGTGGGGCAGAGTTTGGGTGTTACTCACACTGTCCTGTAGTACCAGTTCATGAGGATGAAGAGCATGGCAGCCAGGAAGAGCAGGACGGCCAGCACGATGATTGCCATCTGGGAGAGACAGAGGGGTGGTGGAAACCTCCTGGCACGGAGCCAGCACCCGGTGGTGGGCACACGGCCGAAATCATGAGGGTGAAACACCTCTCCAGTCCCCACCAGAAGGGATGTGGCCCCACCTGCGAGCAGCATCTCCACCCCAAGCCAGGCCACTACCTGCAGAACTGAGAGGTCGTCTGGCGCCCGGGCAGTGATGGCAGGCTGCACGTCCAGCACATTGTAGTTCCTGAAGAGATTCCTCAGCTGCTCCTTGTTCTCGTCTATCATCTGAATAACCCTGGGAAGAGAAGGGTTGCTTGGGCATCTAGACATTAACGAGGGTCCCCGAGGCCCCACGGGCTGGGTGACGGGCCAGGGGACGTACCGCTCCACGTCCAGGATGCGGTTGGTCTCCCTGTTCACCACGTGGATCAGCAGCTCCGTCTGTGCGAAGTTCACCCGACCTTTCTTGTCAACGTGGAACTGGGGAGACACAACAAGGTCTGCAAGTGTGAGAGAGGTGTCTCCTCCTGGGTGTGCCTCGAGGTGTGCTCGAGGTGGCAGGAGACCCTCAAAATCATCAGTCTGGACCCCCTGGATCCAATGCATCACCTTCAGAGCTCAGGGGTGTCTATGGCTCATACAGACAGGACTCCCACACAGGAGACCTCCCAAGCAACATCTGGGAGGGAGTTATCTACCCCTCGAAGCAGCCTCCCAGGTGGATGGTTACCTGCACGTCATCCGTGTTGACGATGGCACCCGTGATGTTGGAGAGCAGGCTGATGAACTCCTCCTCGAACTGCCTGACTTTGTCGGGGATCTCGTTGATGATGATTTTGACCCGCTGGTCATCCCGCAGGATGTAAATCCCCACAATGGCTGTGTCGTTGTGGCCCACCAGGTCAGAGGCCATGATGTCCACCACAAAGTAGCCGGGGTTGTAGGCAGTGAAGAGGTCGAAGGTTCGGAGGATCCCATCAAGGGTTCCTGGGGGATGGATGGTCACAAGCCCGGGATTAGTGACCCAGCCATGGGGACATCTTTGGCCATAGCGGTGTCTCTGGCGAAGGCCCTGTGTTCCAGTGGCATGCAGGGCACCCACCAATGCTGAAGATGTTGGCCACCTCCTCGGAGTCATTGGAGTGCTGCTTGATGTAGCGGATGCCCAGGATGTTGTAGAGGACCAGGCTGTTATTGCCCACATCGCCGTCCACTGCCACCACTCTGATCAGCTCCGATCCCACCTTGGCATCGGTGGCAACCCCTTTGAGAGAAAGATGGGAAAGGGACCTGGGGCCAGGCTGGCTCTTGCTGCCCCACCATCCTGCTGGATTTTCCTTGATGGATCTCTGGCTCCTGGTGCCCCCTCAGCCCCTGGCACCCCTTACCCGCCGTGTACTCCGACTTGGTGAACTGGGGGGACTGGTCATTGATGTCGTCCAGGAAGATCCGCACCTCCTGAAGGGTCAGGTCCCCGCTGAGGTCCCAGAGCTGGGCTCTGCCTTCCTGCTGGCCCCGGGGAGGGGACCAGTTCCTCTGGCTGGATGCTTTGACAATGATGGAGTGGTAGGGCTCCTTCTCCCGGTCCAGGTCTCGCAAGACCTTCAGCTTCCCCTCTCGGCTCAGCTGGAAGTTGCTTTCCTGATTCCCAGCTGAATGTACAAAGGGATCCCCAGTAAGTCCCCTTTGTGCCCTGTATTTCCAAAATGCCACTTTGCCCATTGACCAGGGCAGAGAGGCAGCAAGGAGATGATGGGAGTAATGGAGACCCTCGGTGAGGGGTGTGCAGGGGGGCACAGAGCTGCCACCTCAGCACCCACCTGCTATGAAGTAGTAGACGATGGCATTGGAGCCCTCATCCGCATCCACCGCCCCGGTGACATTCCCCACCACGGTGCCCGGCCGCGAGTGCTCGGGGATGGAGAGTGCCTGGTACTGGGGACTGTCCCTCTGCCAGAGCCCCCGAGAGAAAGGAATGTTGTGAGCACTGAGGCCGCTTTAAATAAAAGCAGACAAATCCCACCGTGCTCCCCACCACGGTGATGTCCAGCTGTGCTTGCTTCACCATCCCTGCATCCCCTCTGTCCCACCCCCTTCATCCCGGTGCCTTACAGGTGGCCTGAGGAACACGGGCTCATTGTCATCAATGTCATCGAGCGCGACCTGGAGGGGCTGCATGGTCTCGTAGGGTGGCTGGCCCTGGTCACAGGCCACGATGATCAGCTGGGGAGAGAGGCAAAAGGGCTGTCCTGGGCCTTTGGCCTGGGATATTGGGGAGATTTAACAGGGAAGCTGGCCCACCACGATGCAACTCCCCAATGGTACATGACAACCACCCAGTTCCTGCTAAGGTGGGATATCCTCACAACTGTGGCAGCTGACCCCATTCCCACCACATCACCTGCATCCCACCAGCCCCACACTAGACCCACAAGCTCAAGGACCGCCCTGGCCGCCCCTCCTGGCTCACGTTGTACACTGCCTGCTTCTCCCGGTCCAGCCGCATGGCCGTCTGGATCAGCCCGCTGGTCGAGTCGATGCTGAAATACTCCCAGTCTTTGTTGCCTGCCCCGGTTTTCAGCAGGTTGTAGAGCACCACTCCGTTGAGACCCTCGTCCTTGTCTGTGGCATAGACCTCGTAGACGTTGGACCGCAGGGGGATCTCCTGCTTGCACACACACAGCCCTTCAGCATTGCATGTGAGCCCCCTGCCCCCCCCGCCCCTCCAAACCCCCTTGGTCCAAAACCCCTCGGGTTTGGAGGTCAGCAAGCTCCCACTACCCACGGCCCAGGTGGGGGCTGGTGACACGGAGCTGTGATTCCCTTCGGCAGGGCGGGTGCCCTGGGGACCGGCTGAGTCAAGCCCAGCTTCCCAGAAAGGAGAAACATCTCAAATGTCAGCATTTCCAGCCCATGTTTATAAACAGGCTCCGCACGCAGCGGCTGACTGCTCACTTATTTTGAGTGCTGCTGGTGGGGTTTCTGTTCCCCAAAACTGCCCCAGCATCCCCATTCACACGTGTGGAGAGAGGCTGTTTTTGAACGTCCAGCCCCATGACCCAAACCCTCTTGCCACATGTTAAATCAAGGCCTTCTTCCATCCCCAGTGGAGATGGGAGGTTGGATTCTGCTGCTGACCGGCAGGAACTCTCCCAACCAACCCCAGCACGCCATGACCCTGCTCCCTCTCATGGGATTCACCTCCTTGATGTGCAGGATGGTGCCGTTGGGTGGGCGGACGAAGACGGGGCGGTTGTCGTTGATGTCGATGACCTCGATGTGAAGCATGGTGGTCCCCCAGAGAGGGGGCTGCCCCTTGTCCGTGGCCACCACGGTCAGGTTGAACCGCTCATAGGACTGCAGGCGCCGCCGGGATGTGACAAGCCCGGAGTCTTTATTGATCTTGAAAGCCTCTAGGGGCAGAAAAACCCCACACGTCTGGCTCAGGACACTTGGCACCAGACAAATTATTAGAAATGAGCGTAGCAGCTGAAGTACACCCCTCGCTCGTGGGAAATCCCTCTCAAGGGTGATGGAGAAGAGCGAGTTGCCTGAGGCCAGGGGTGTCTCAGGGTTTTCAGAGCATCCCTGCCCACTGACACATGCTTGCTCTCGGCCCTACTCCCTGGTCATCCCTGTCTGTGTTTCACTCCTGCCAGAGGAGCCCATGGGTCTCAGGAAAATGGATGTTCTGCCATTCCCCTCTGCATTCATGCTGGCTTTTGCCTGATTTCTATAATTTCTCAGTGTGCAGATACAGGATTTCAGGCACTATCATTATCCACCCACATCTCCTAGCCCTTCCTAGCCCTCACCTAAAGCAGGCAGTGAGTTTGCTGCAAGACACGCTTGTGTACACAGCAAGTCCTGCTGACAAGGGTAAGCTGGGGCTGGGCCGCAGGATAAAGGCAGGCAAAGTCATAACGTCCCACACCATGAGGAACTGCGGAGCGGGAGCGAAAGCCTCACGCCTTCAGTATTGCTCCCGGGGGGGCGTGCGGAATGTTGCTCCAAACCAGCTGCGGCAGATGGGGTGTGGGCTTGGTGCCTGTGTCTCCTCCCTCACCACAACCCTGTCCCCAGCACCTACCTGCTCCAGGACCCTCGATGCTGTAGGTCACCACGCCGTTGTCCCCTTCGTCCAGGTCGGTGGCGGTCATGGTGATCACCGACGTCCCCGCCGGCTCGTTCTCGTAGACGCTGGTGCTGAAGTGGCTCTTGCTGAACTGGGGCCTGACGTCATTGATGTCCAGGACTGTGATCAGCACCTTTGACAAAGCACAGCCAGCTGGGTGACGTGAGGCTGGAGCAGGCTGGCAGCCCCCAGGGGCCATACCCCCGCTGTGACCCGCAGCTCTGCTGCCGGAGCACGGTGCCCTTCCTGCCATTTGTTTAACTCTGCTGGCTGAATTCCTGCCTCCAACAATGGGGGCTGTCATGGCTGGGGCCCCCATTCAGGCTGGAGCACTTGCAGACAATAGTGTCACCCTCCCCTGCCCCTCCTGCCGACGTGCTGTCCCCCACAGCAAAGTGCCCTGCAGCGCCCATGCCACAGCCCCTGGAGTTATCTGCTCTTCCTTCTGCCTAATTCCTCCCCGGGCCAGCCACTGAGAAAAAAAGCTGCAGCTTTATCACCTTCTTGCTAGTACCACCACACGAAGGGTGGTGGGAGGCGGAGAGCCCTACCTGCACAGAGTTCTCCCGGCGGTTACTGGAGACGTCCCCAGGGTTGTCCCTGGCCACGGCTGTCAGTGTGTAGTGATCCTTCTTCTCCCGGTCCAGGGCTGACAGGATGTAGATGTCACCCTGCAGCACACAGAGACCTTCAGGTGGACCTCGTCTGGCAGAGCTGGTACTCGAGAAGGGGTAGAAGGTGAGGTGTGGGAGCAAGGCACAAGTTGGGACCATTTCAGCCTCCCCTCCCTTTCCCCGCTCCGTTCCAGCCTCGGCTGCCTCCTTACCGTGTTGGGATTTATCCCAAACTTGCCCTCTCCATCCCCCAGGCTGTACTGGATGAGAGCAAACTGCCCAGAATCCGCATCAGTAGCCTTGACACTCAGGATGACCGTCCCCAGCGGCACATCCTCAAAGACAGCTTTCTGCAAGCAAAGGGAGCAGGCAGGACTGGTTGGTTCATCACGTGCTCTTTTAGTGGGCAATAGCCAAGGGTGTAGGGTGGCACCCAGGGGTGGTGGGCACAGCCAGACCCAGGGCAAGGGGTTCACACAAACAGCATTCCTGGGTTGACCATCTTCTTCAAATGGTCCAAGCACAGACAGAGGAGAGAGAAGGTGTCCCTGGAGAACCTCACCTGGTAGGCACTGCCTAGCCCCACATGGAGTTTAACAGGGGAGCTCAGCTCACCTGGTAGGATGGTTGGCTGAAAACAGGGTTGTTGTCATTGATGTCCACAATCTGGAGGTACACAGGGATCTCAGCAGATCTGCGGGGAGAGCCATTGTCAGAAGCTCGGACGGTGAAGTTCAGCCACTGCACCTCCTCGTAGTCCACCGTCCTGTTGGCCACGACCTTCCCTAGAGGATGGCAGACCTTGAAATGAGAAACCTGCCCCAGGTCACCACCCTGCCCCAGACTCCCACCTCTTCAGGTCACCGACCTGCTGACTGGTCTTCGAGACAGGCATAACCTTCCGGAGAGAGGTTCAGCAGCTCGTAGGTGATCTGCCCGTTGGCACCTTTGTCTGGGTCCACTGCTGAGATGGAGATGAGTGTGGTACCCTGTGTGGCTCCCTCCAGGATCCTCTCGGTGAAATAGGTGACCCCGAAGGGGCGGAAGCGGGGTGTGTTGTCATTGACATCCAAGATGTTGACTGTCAGCTTGGCTGTGGCCATGTTGGAGACCACGGGGGGAGAGAAAGAGAACAAGTGAGAAAGAGAAGGGAAGGAAGGATGGGAGGAAGGAGGGTGTAAAGGTATAAGTGTAAAACTCCAGGAGAGTCAAGTGGTGCTTGTTCATCACAAAAATATTCCCCAAAACCACTATACCCGGAGCTGGCTGTGGGCACCTACTCCTGGTTTGTGTGTGGCTTCTCACAAAGAGCTTACCTGAATTTTCCAGGAACAGGGTGGCAAGAAAATAGTGGGGATGGTAATGAAGAAATGGGTGTCTCCCATAGTACAGTTATGGGCAAACAGTCCCCTCCATTCCCAGTGCAGCCCTGGGATGTCTGGGACATTCTCTAAGGGAGCGCTCAGGGGACAACCTGAACCTGATGGGATTGCTCCCTCTGGAATTGTCGCTGATCAGGATGGAGAGGGAGGTGGGAGAGCTGCTGACTACACAGAAGCTGTACTGGTGCCTGGGAAGGGCCCCTGGCCGCTGCCAATCCCACACTCACCGTTGGGCACACTGACTGAGCGGTCGATGACTTCGCTGGCATTGTCGTGGACAGAGATGGTGACCTCGTAGGAGGCCACTAGTTCACGGTTGAGGGGATTTTTGACCTTCACGGCTCCTGGGAACCCCAAAGAGATGGATGTCACAGGCTATGCCTGCGCCACCCCCACGGCAGGGCAGTGTGTACCAGCTCATTGCTGCACCCTGGGCTGCGCTTGTTCTCCTGCCTCTCCAAAGGCTAAACAGGAATAACACTTGATAGCTACAGCAGACAACTTCTCTCCTCCTGCTCTGCACCTTCTGCCTTCCTGTCTGCTCTGCTTTGCCCAGCCAACAGGTTCTCACACCGCCTCAGCCACATAAGGGTTTGGGTTGTGCACCCAAGAGGGGTTTGGGAGCAACTGCTCCTGCTTCCCTTTACAAACCCATCCACCCTTAGCTCAGCATCTTTAACAACCTGGTTCTGTACCCTTTCCAACAAGGGCATTTTTCTTTCCTGGTTCAGCTTTGTGCTTCCAAAACAGATGTGGGGAGCTCCTGGCTCTCTTTCCCCAAAAGCTGAGCCCATCTCCTACCCCTAAGTGCCCCCCCTGCTCCCCCAGTGAGGGTGTTTGTGTCCAGTCTGCCAAGGCTGAGCAGCCCCTGTCCCGCAGTGGGGCTGCCACTGGAGATGGCTGAGATGGAGATGGATGGCACAGAGACACAAATGAGCACAGACACAGAGACAAACCTGGCAGGCTGAGAGCCGGAAAGGAAAGAAAAGGGTTAGTTAAGTCAGTCAGGGAAGAGAAGACAGGGCAGGGTGAGACGTGACAGTTGGAGGAGGAGAGCGGGGAGGTAGGAGAGGTGCATCATCTCCCCATGCCTTGGACACCTACCTCCAGGCAGAGAAGAAGAAGAAGAAGAAGAAGAAGAAGCAGAAGCAGCAGAAACGAGGAGAGGGGTCCACGCTGCCTGTGCCGCCCTTCCCACTCTCCTACCTGTCCTAAAATCCACCGTGAACGCTCCTTGCTGTTCAGGCACCAGCGCGTCCGTGTCATCGCGGGCCACGATCTCCAGCAGGTAGTACTCCAGGAGAGGGTGGAGGTCCCGGTCGATGGCAGTCACATGGGCCACCACGGTGCCAGGGGCAGCTGACTCGGGCACGCTGACCGTCTGGATGGGGTTGATGAACTCGGGCCGGCAGTCGTTGATGTCGTCGATGATGATGCTGACGGTGGCGGTGCCCGAGAGCGCCGGCGTGCCCTGGTCCACGGCCACCACCACCAGCCGGTAGGAATCCCGCTCCTCCCGGTCGATGGTGGTGTGGGCCACGCGGATCACCCCCGTGCTGGAATCAATCAGGAACCTGTCCTGGCCACCACTCTCAATCCGGTAATCCAGCTGTTGGTTGAGGCCACTGTCAGCGTCCGTGGCTGTCACCTGGAGGACGGAGAAGCCTGGAAAGGTGGGACACAGCCCTCTCAAGCGAGGGTTGGAGGGCAGCGGTAACAAGCCCTCGGTCCCAAGGCAAATACCATCAAGCAACGTGGGCAGCCCCAGATCCCAGATTTTCCTTTCAACCCCATCCTGGTCAACTCTTGACTCTTCACAGTCCCAGGGGGACATCCAGGTCTCCCCAGTGCCCACCCTCACACCCAGTCCTGACCTGGGGGGCTGTTTTCCAACAGCCGCGCTGTGATGAATGCTGGCTGGAAGACAGGGTGGTTGTCGTTGTCATCCAGGATGGTCACTACCAGGGTGGCAGTGCTGTTCAGCCCCCCCACATCACGAGCCACCAGTGTGAACTCCAGGTGAGGGTCCAGCCAAGCCTCTCGGTCTATCACAGCACCGTCCTTCACCAAAACAACACCTAGAGAAGGGGAAAAGCCTGGTGAGAGACCCCATGGGTGCCTGGTGGCCCTGGGCTGGGGGCAGGGACCAGCTGAGCCACCCCACCTGTCTTGCTGTCAACAATAAAGATGTCCAGGGATGACTTCAGGAGCTGGTAGGTCACCACAGCGTTGCTGCCCTGGTCAGCATCCAGAGCTAGGATGGGTCCATTGAGCATCGTGACCGGAGTCCCTGGATGAGATGATAAGCATTAGGGTGGGTGGCAACACCCTGCTGAGCCCCTCCCCACCCTGGTGACACATGAGGGACAGCAATGAATGGATGGAGGAGGTGACAGAGCGGGGCCTCGTGGGGTACGAGGCAGTGGGGGAGAGCTGCTGCAGCCTTGCAGACCGACTTGTGAGCCCAGCAGAGGCGGTGGGACATCCAACTAAAAACAAACAGACAGACACATCCATCAGATAGGGCAGCACCAGCACCCTGCTGCTGAGGGTGTCACCGGGAGGCACACCAATCGTTTGCCTGGGATGTCCCACAATGGCGAGACAGGACACCTGAGGTCTTGGAGCAGGGAGCAATTTAAATGGCAGGAAGGCAAAAGAGAAAAAACCCTGTATTTCTAGCCCCTTGTCTGGGAAAAGTCTACGTGGACAGGCTGGACTCTTTATCTCTAACCCCTGGAGCAAGATGGCTCCAGCTGATGAAGTCATGGCAGCCCATCCCCTGCAGGGATGCTGGGGAGGTGGGTGCCCTCAGGGCTGCCCCCAGGGCTCACTTCAGCCCCCGGGCGCCTCTTGCCCTCTGCAGCTGAGCAATTCCCAAGTGGGGCCCATTTCTGACCTGTGCCAGGAGGGGTTTTCACCAGCAGCACGGCCCCTCCTCAAGGCTGACCTCCCTGGGCAGTCGGCAGGAGTCCCTGAAACTCAGCATCCCTGTCCCACTGGCCCGCAGCCTTGCCCGGCTCAGAGCTGTGCCTCCTCCACCACGGCCAGGAGACACCTCCTCTCACCCAGCCCCAAAGGGAGTCTCCAGGAGACACATAAGGGAGTGAAGGGAGACCTACCCGGGGGTGAGTTCTCCATCACCTCAGCCTGGTAGGAGGTCTGAGTGAAGAGGGGTCGGTTGTCATTCTCGTCCGCTATGGAAATGACCAGCAGGTCAAAATCCTAAAGGAAAATTGGGACAAGAGAGTGATGACCGTCACGTCCTCTCCTTGAGCTCACCTTCCCCCTGTCCCACCTCCAGTCAGAGCTGTGCAATCATGGTGCTGTGCTCCCTGGACGACCCTCAAGGGTGTGCGGGGACCCTCACTGGGGCTGGGCATCCCCTCCCAGCCTGCACCCCAAAGGGTGATGTGTGAGACATTTCAGCAGAGCCAGAGGACGTGCTGGTATCCTTGTGGTTGTCCAGCTCTACAGCCCAACTTTGTCCCACCTTCCATGACACCTACTGCAGTTGCATGGAGTCAACAAGCGGTCTTGGGCTTGCCCTAAATCCTACTGGTCCTGTCCTCTGCTGGGGGTGGCACTGTAACCCCCTCCTTGTGACCCCCAGATGCCTTTTGAGGCTGGGGTTGCTTTTGTAAATGCTGTGGGTAAATGCAGTCTGTTTGTAGCCATGGCAGGAACCCCCTTCCCCATCAGCCAACGCTGGAGGCCCCGGCAGAGTCCGTAATTACCCGCCTGGCATTGCGGATGTTCTCGGGGTTGTCCTTCACCGTGATGGTCAGCCTGTACTCCGCCACCCGCTCCCTGTCCAGCGGGCGGTTTACGTAGACAACGCCACTCTACCGGAAAAAGAAGAGAGAGAACAGGTCCAAGGCACGTGAGGAACGCTTCCCCACGGGCACCTCCTGCCAGAACACGGATCCCACGGGTGCCCAGGGACGGCGGGGCTCCGGGGCCGGGGCTGCCCACCATCCCACCCCCGGGGGCGTACGGTGCTGTTGATGTAGAAGGCGTTCTCGGTGTTGCCTGCGGTGATGTCAAAGGTCAGGAGGGCATTGGGCCCCTTGTCCGCGTCCCGGGCGAGGACGCGGGTGACGAAGCTGGAGACGGGGGCGTTCTCGCTGAGGGTGATGTTCATCGGGAGGTTGAGCAGCACGGGGTCGTTGTCGTTGATGTCCAGCACACGGACACCCACCAGGATCTGCCAGGGGGAGAAGCAGGGCAGGCATTTGGCCCTTATTTCCGCATCCCCTCCCATCCTTTCCTTGCACCCCCCAGGCAGGAGGTGGGCTCCCCCGCTCAGCCCAGTACAGCCTGGGGAGGGAAGCCCCAGAGACATGGGGAAGGAGGAGAGGAGAACGAAGACAGAGACAGAGAGAAGGATCTGGGAAGGGGGGGACGGCACCTCACAGCCCCTGGTGCCACCCCTGGGGACTCACCGTGGAGCTGAGGGGAGGCACTCCCCGGTCCCGGGCGGCGATGGTGAGGTTATAGAAGGGGATGTTCTCGCGGTCCAGCTCCGCATCCTTCCGCACCCGCAACTCTCCTTCCACCGGGGAGATGACAAATTCCCCTGCCGGACACAGCGGGGTCCTGGCTCGTGCCGTGCCCCTGTGAATGGCCTGGCTCCCCAAGGGAATGGCACCACGGCAGGTTTGGGGACAAACCCATGCCCCTTTACTGCATATATGGGAGGACTGTGGCAGCTGGGGACTGTGCTACTGCACCCCCAGGTACCAGCAGGAGCAGGGGAGGGCGTGAATGCCCACATAAGGGGTGCCTGTGCCCCTTTTCTGCACCTCTCTGAAGATGCCAACAGCCCCTCCATGCCCTGTGATGGCCAGAGCAAGGTGGCCCACACAGCACAGGCTCCCCACAAGCCAAGGGGCTGTGTCCTGGTTGTTCTGGAAAACCTTTGCAGTGGGGCGAGCTGGGCTCTGCCTTCCAGATTCCCTGGACTGAAGTCATCACCCCCTTCACAGAGGGACAGCCCCACGTCCCCACGGTTAGGGATGCCCACCGTTCCTCTGCCACCTGCCCCAGGGTGCTGGCAGAGCAACTCAGTGCCCAAATGCCCTGCAAACCCCACAGGGGTAAGGTTTCTCTTTCTGTGGTTTGTTTCTTTGATTAGTTGGTTTTTTTGCCTTCATTGTTTAGTAGATTTCCCCCTTCCCTTGCACAAGCCCCGGCCACCCCCTGTCCGGCCACGAACAGGTTAAGTTTCCTGTTGCTCGGAACAGGATTTCCTGGTGTCGAAAGGCTGAATCCACAGAAGCAGCTGCTTGGAGGGACTGATGGCTTTTCTGAAACTTCCGCCCCGCACTCCCTGAGCCAGGCCCCTCCACGGGGCAGCCAGCAGCACAGGCCGTGTCCCCGTGTCCCCACTCACCCAGGGGGTCCCCGGCGATGATGCTGTACTCCACTTGCCCGTTGGGTCCCGAGTCGCCGTCATGGGCCAGGAAGGTCCAGACCCGTGGGCCGGGCTGCCCTTCCGTGACGTCGAAGGGGCCCTCGTAGGGCCGGGGGAAGGTGGGACAGTTGTCGTTGATGTCATTGAGGTTCACCAGCACCTGCGGTCAGGGCAAGGAAGCTGAGGGCTGTGAGAGGAGAGGGATGGAAGGGGACACCAGCCCGCTGGCCATGAGCACGGGAAGCCACGGATGGGTAGTACTGCAAAATAACCTCCCGTATTTCTGGCTTTTCTGGGTTCACCAAACGTCCAGCTCACAGGTCAGAGGTTCAAACTCAGTTATTCCTGATCATGCCCATCCTACAGTCGCACTGCGAAACTCCAGCTGCACACAGGTGGGGGGGCACTGCTAAACCTCTGGGCCACACACTGTGGTGGAGAAGTCAAGGCAAAAGCCCACATTCACATTCTAAAACCCAAGCTGGATAGACAAACCCCATAGACAAGGGCTTGACCACCAAAGCCACGAGTTTGGAGAGACCCGACCTCTGCAGAAGGCTGCACACCTGCACTCTCTTTTTCCTCCAAAAAGGCCTAATTCCTAATGCTGAGGAAACTTGAAAAAAATTTGCAGCTTGCATCCTTATTCCAACAAAACCACTCGTGGTACAGGTGATTAGGAGAAAGGCACTGGAAATGGGCAGTTTTCCGACCTCCGGGTTTAAAAGACAGTAAAATCCATCAGATGGGCAACTGTTACTGGTTAAATCTAATCTTTACAGAGAGTATATCCAAGTCTCTGCTCTGTTTCCTAGCAGTGGAGAAAACAAACACTGGCACGCCTTACCAGGGTGATGGACTTCCCATCACCTGGGATCCTAAACAATCGCTAAACCTCCTCCTAAACAATCCCTAAACCTCCCCCTAAAAGCTGTGTTTTTGTATGGTGCTGGCACAAACTCCCTGGGCCATGTAGGGAGGGTGTTTCCTATCCCTCCTGGCTGCGGTGCTTGTTGCTGAGGGGGTTTCCAAGCCTGTGTCTCTGCTTGAGCCAAGGGCAGGGGAAGCTCTGCCTTCACTTGCACCACGCCAGCAGCTGCCGCCTTCCCAGCCAGCAGTTAAAAGCCCAGGTCTGTCCCTGCAGCAGCTTTCCTGGGCCAGCACAGTACCAGAGGCCCAAATCTGAGGGCCTCCCACTTGCCCATGCATGGACCACAGCTTGTGGGGACAAATCTTATCCATGGAAATCTCCCACACGGGTATCTCCCCTTCAGCTTCTCTCTTTTTTTTTTTTAACTTTGCACACAAGAACTTATCTTCTTTTTGGGGGACTACAAAACACTTGGCTCGGTATCATGATGAGGCATAATGGTCGAAGGGAGTGAAGACAAAAGGTTTAACCCATCCCTGCCACCCGCAGGCCCCCA
The DNA here is from genome assembly GCA_013399855.1 of Oxyruncus cristatus. NCBI lineage: Eukaryota > Metazoa > Chordata > Aves > Passeriformes > Cotingidae > Oxyruncus > Oxyruncus cristatus. The sequence continues at coordinate 918,862 of VXAY01001837.1, forward strand.
AATCAATCTGGGCACAAAACAACATGTGCTGTACAACCTGTCAAATTTTGGGTTCAGCCACAGAAATAATCGGTGTATTCAATTCCTGCAAAATATTGGCTTTGGAGCAGCTTGTTTGCCCTCCCCTCTCTTTTGAGCAGTGCACTAAGTTCAGGTCACCGTGGTCCAGGAAACAAAGAAAGAGCTATAGAGCAAAGCAGCAAAAAAACAAACTAGAGGATTTAAATAACCTCTTCACAAGAGATGAAAAGGGAGTTTTAAAAGCAGATAAGTAACCTGAGAAGATAGAGATGAACCACAAATTAATGCTACAGCAATGCTTTACTACATGCTGCCCCTTCATGAGGAAGGACCAAGAAGATGTCCAAAGAAAACATAACGCAACTTAAAAGGAATTCCAGGGATTTCTCTATGTGTTTGCAGGGCCAAATAATTGGGCAAATTAACCCACGAGTGTCCCTTGTCCACGTCCCTGCTTTGAGACACCCGTGAGGGAGCAGCGTGACAGCAGCTGAGCGAACTGGCCACAGCTGGGAAAAGCGACTGGTGGCCACTGGGAAAGAGATGTGAAACTGCCCACACGAGAGGGAACTCCTTGACCCCAGAGAGGCCACGGTGCCGCAGCCCCGCTGGCAGCTCCTTACCGTGGCGGTCGACGTGAGCCGGCGCGAGATGGTGGGACACTGGTCGGTGGCGGTGACAATCAAGGTGTAGCGCCCGTGACTGATCTCGTAGTCCAGCTCCTTCACCGTGCGGATCTCTCCCTGCAGGGAGAGGGGAGAGCAGCTGGGATTGAAGGCAGCGGGGCAGGGACGTGCCGGGAACGGGGCCGGCACGCTTACTGACCGTGGCGTTGTCGATGTGGAAGGTACCCAAGATGTTGCCCTCGGCGATGGCGTACGCCACCGTGCCATTGGGTCCCTCATCCAGATCCAGGGCCTGCACGGTGACCAGGGTGGCGTTGAGTGTGGAGGGACCTTCGTCGAGGGTCACCTCATACAGCTGCTGCCGGAAAGCAGGAGCGTTGTCGTTCTCATCGAGGACGGTGACGTACACGGTGGTGGTGGCCTGCGGGACAGGGGACATGGCGTTAAAACACTGAGGAGGGATTTGCTGTGCAATCTCCGGAGCTGGCTGGAAAAGGCTGGATCTGTCAAGGTCAATGACCAACGTAGGCTCAACACTGCCAAGAGACACAAACAGAGTGCAGGGCTCAAAATGAAATGAGCCGTGGCTGCAGACGCACTTCCAGGTAATGGTTTGGCACAGAGATAAACCTCCTGAGATTAAATCACACCCTTGCTCTCAAGCAAAGCACATCCCTGGAGGATCCCCTCCCCTTTTCACACAGTTTTACCACCGCTGGCAATAACGAGCAATAACACTGCTCATGGCAAAGCGAAAACCAGAGGGCAAACCCCTGCCTCTGGAATAGACATGCGGGTCCTTGCCTTGGCTGTTATTGACAAGTGTGACAACGTGGATGGAAAATACCCGGAGACGACGCTGCCACAGCTCAGGGGAGGAGCAAAACCAAGCATCTCAGACAACCAGACTGACCTCCCATGGTGACCTCCCATCTACCTGCTGACCACAACTTCAGGTGGACCCACCCTCTTCCAGCTGTACCTGGCCCTGCACAGGCACCTGGATGTCCTGACTGAAGGTTGTCTTCTGGGGGTGTCGCCCCACCTGGGGACGGGGAGGTGACAAAGGCATGCACAGAGGTGGAGTCTTGGGACAATAAACCATTCCCTTGGAGACTCTGGACTTCATACCTGCACCTTCCCCCAGCAAGAGATTTCTTCCAGTCAGACAAGAGTTACATTTTTGGCAAGAGCATCACAGTCATGTTTGTTGTAAAAACCACAAAGCCACACGGTAATTAGCTACTTTTCTATTTCCCTGCACACTCCAGATTCAGAGCGGCCTAGAGGCGAAGTTTCCTGCAGTTTGCAAACCTCCACGTGTCTTCACGCTCCGCTTTCCAGGGAATACGGCTTGGAAATGAGGTGGCTCTCAGCTGCAGCCAGAGATTTTGTTGATGCCTTTGGAATTTGAAGAGAAGCTCCAGGAGGAGTTATGTGTCAGATCATGGGGCTACTTTGCTATTTGAGGACAGAGTAAAAGTCCCTCACTGTGTAAAAGGGCTGTGGGAGGGGGATGCTTTGCTCCCCTTTTTTGGGGGAAAGCTCATTCCCTTCTCTAAGCCAGCACTGCTCTGAGTCACCCTTCCCTGTACCCGCCTCCCGCCCCTCCCGGGAGGATTTCTGCCTGCTTAATCCTCACGAACACGGGAAAAGCAGTAATTGCAAGTAAAGTAACTACAAGCCACCCCCAAGGGATCAGCTCCTCCTGGGAAAGGCGTGAGACCAACAGCCAAAAGTCCCCCCGCACGGCGAGAGCATCCTCCTTAGCGCCCCAAAAACGTGCGAAGGGAGACCGGCTCGCTCTAAGCGATGCCGTAAGGGGAAAGAGCCAGCAAACGCCCCCTCTGCCCAAAGAGGTGGGGACAGCAGCGACACCCACCCGCGGGGTGCTCCCCCCCACCCCGTCCTCCCGCCCGCCGCTCCCTGCAGCCTCTCACCTCCGGGGGGTGCTCGCCGTTCTCTCCATCCCTGCGCAACATCGCTATGAAATTTCCTGTGTGTGCAAGCCCGGCTGTCGCGGCGGGGCTGCTCAGAGCGTGCGGTGGCTCCGCAGAAGCCACCTCTGCCCGGCCACCCCGCTGCCATGGGGGTGACGGCCCCCCGAACGAGGCTGCTGCTGGCTGCGCTCTGCCTGCTCGCTTCCCACGGTAAGCTCCGGGCTCGCTTGCCTCTCTCCTCCCTGCCCGGAGAAACTCTCCCGACTGGGGCACTGAGTTCGCTGGCCCGGGGCTGTGCCTCGGCACGAGGAATTCGGGGCGTTTAGCGGGCTATTTGCTTTCTTCTCCTGTGATTTTGGGGTGCGGGCGGGGTTCAAGCCAGCATTTCACATGATGCTGGGGTTGTGTCGGGGTAAAGGGGCCACAGGGGAGCTGCCGTTCTAAAACTCTGAGACTGCTTTTTTCTTTCTTCCTCTGCTTTGATCTAACACGCGTGGAAGGAAAGCAGCCACCCCCCCTGTCCCCGCCAGCCTCCGCTGGGGACCCCGGCCTGGAAAAGCGGCTCTGTTCCCCCACGTCACTTTTCCCTGGCACTGTGAGGGTCCCCGGCTGTGCCATGGTGAGAAAACCCTTCCGTCAGCCCTGGCAGAGCGGAGAGAGGGGATTTGTGCGAGCAGAGCCGGGATGCCCTCTCTGAGGATGCTCTGCCCTGCCGTAATTGCTCGGACGTGCCGACCAGCTTCTCCGGGTGGGCACCCAGCCATGGCCAGGACCACGGTGTGGCTGCCGAGTTCCCGTTCCCCTGAGCGAGTGCTTCCCAGTGCTGGAAGCTCGCTGGCTGCTTATCAGGGGGATGATTTGGGAGGGAGGGGGCTGCTCCATCCCCGACTCCGCACCAGCCCTGGCAGGCAGCCTTTCCGTTCGGGACTCCTGGGCCAGGCAGTGGCACAGGGGCGGTGGCAATTAAAACCACAGATCGTCTGTGGAAGGGTCAGAGAGGGAAGCTGGGAAGGACCGTGATCCCTCCCTGCCCTGCGCACACGGAGGACAAGCATCTTATCAGGGTTGGCTTCACTGTCTTTCCCGGGACGGGAAAGGGACTGTCTCCAGGATTTCTGCCAGCACATCCCCAGGAAGAAGAAATGCCCAAAGATGCCCCACTGCAACAGGGCTGGGAGGCCCCTTCTCCTCTCTCCTCTGGGACACCAAGGCTGGTGTGGATTGAACAACACTTTGCTTCTCATCCGAGTCTCAACATCAGGGAGCGATTCCCAGCATCTCCACAGGGATTTGAATAATTTCATTTATGCATCTGGGGTGCTGGGACTGAACCTCAGGCCGTCTGCAACGCAACATGCTTGGATGCTGATGATCAACGTGAGCCTGGTGCCAGAGGAACTGAGCTCTGTGCAGCCAAAACCTTCCGAACCCCCAGCTAACTTTAGCAGGACTCGATGGAGAAGCAGAGCCCTTGGAAACGTCCAGTTTGGAGATGCTGGCAGCAAGGTGGGTGGGGAAGTGGCTCCTCTCCACCTAAAGAATTGCAGCTGAGTTGGGCTTTCCAAAATCGCATCCAAAGTGCGGTCCTTGAACCAGGGCTGTGCCGGCAGAGGAGCAAGGCAGGACCCTCCGCTGGGAGCAGCAGCTCCAAGCTGCTCCCACCACTGCCTGGACGATGGGTGCCCCTGGAAAGCCATTTTGGCTCCTCGGGGTGTTAACAGGGGCATCTTCAGTAAGTTTTTTTCCTGTCCTTTTTCGTCCCTGCTGTAAGTGCTTGCGTGGAGGTGTGGATGTCTCTGCACATCTCACCTGGCTGAGAACTCTGAAGCACAATGGCAGCACGGTGATGATGGGGTTTGGGGAACTTTGATGTGAGGCTGTTACAAAAGCTCCCAGAAGAGGGAATACAGCCATGTTCCTTTCTCCAGTGCTCCACTCTCTCTCCAGCAGCCCCTCCTCTGCAGCAGGTGAGCCCCTCCAAAGGCTCCATCCCCTGCTCCATACAGATCTTCTTGGAGTGGAAAGAGGCAGCCTATGTCAGGCACATGAGAGCAGATCAAACACCTGCCTGCCAGAGCAGGGGACCAAATTTAGGAGAAGCAGCCAGGAGAGGCTTTTGGACACCGACCCACAACTTGGTGTGAAATCCTTATTTATTTAAGATGTCGGTTGGCAAAGCAACACAGGCTCCTGCACTTTTTTGCATTTCCTTCTGTCTGAAAGGAGAGCTCCCAGGTTTCAAGCGAGGCAGTGATGGCAGCACTGGGGATGTACCAGCGCTGCACTGGGCTCTGCATGGCACCAATGCAACGCCACTGCTTGGAAACAAAGATACTGAGGTGCCAAAGAGGAAGAGGGGCGCTTCTGGCACCCACTTGAGACCTCCTCTGTCTTTACCAGATGGTGACAAGACAACAGCTCTAGCACAGCCCTCAGTGGATCCAGTCTCTCTCAGCTGGAGATGTGCAGAGACCGGCACCTGGCTTTACTCTGGCATTTGCCAGCAGCTCTGACTTCAAAGGGAATGGTTCAATTGGGGTGTGAATGGAGCCAAACGTGGGCTCTGGGCACGGCAGAAGCCCAGGAGATTAAGATCCATGGGCTTTAGTATAAAGACACAATCAGAAGATGTTTCCTCTGGGCACCATCTGCTATCCGGCATCGTTACCTCTTGGGGAGGGAACACCAACTTCCCTGGCGCTGCTGTGGGCTGCACCATGCCTTGCCAGCTGCTTTCTCCTCCACTCCGTGGCTTTTGAGAGCCTTCCCCTGCTCGGGAGAATGAAGGGAGGTTGGCAATGCTGAAGGCTGAGCACACATGGTAACCTCTGCCCCTCCCCACTGCTGAAAGCGTGGGCTGTGCTGACTTTCCATCCAGACGGTTCCCATCAAGCTCCGGAGGTGGAGGCTGGACGGTTTAGTAAGGCAGAGCTGTGCAAACTGTGTGGGGATGAGTGGGACAGCTTTACTCAAGGGCTGTGTGTGGAAAACAAAAGACTTCTGCAGATGCTTTTGGAAGGTGTTGGAAGTGTGGCTTCCTTCAATAGAGCCCTGGCTTCCCTTCCTCTGGCTCCCGGGAGACCCCCGAGGTGAATGGGGCACTTCCCGTTGCCACAGGTATCGTTGAACACATCTGAGGTGCCTTTTGTGCTCAGTGGGCTGGCAAGGAGGTGGGAGACCTGCTCTGCTGCCTGCCAAAACCCATCCAGCCCGGCCGTGCATCCTGGCCCCAGCAGCACCTGAGGGTGAGGAGAAGTCAGGGCTTGAAAATAAGACTGAATGAGGCAGCGCTGAGCTCTGGCCACACAAACCTCTGCCCCAGAGCGGCTCCAGGGATCTACTGCTGCACGTGCTGTGGGGAGCAGGAAGCAATTAGTCAGAGAGGTCTGGCAAAGGTCGTGACATCCCTGGCTCCCTGGGGCTTCTTGGCACCCTGTGCTGCAGACCAGGGGGGTGCAATGGGGCAGATCTCCTTCCCAAACCCTCCCTTGTCCCTGCAGAGCACCCTCGGGCAGGAACTCAGGGCTTTCCTGGCTGTTCTTGCACCATCACCAAATAACCAGAAACAACCACGAGGGGTGGAAGGCGGCTTTTCGGTTTCACTCTCTCAGGCAGTGACACAGTGACCCTACCCAGCGGAAGAGGAGGATGCTCTCCGGGTTGCCTGGTGATGGGGAGCCACTGGCCCAGCTGGATGCCTGTGGGCAGGCCCAGCACACCCTGCCTGAGATCGGCACCCGCTCGATATAGCAAGCGAAAAACCTCAAAGCCAAACGGTGGCGGAGATAATGGCACAACAGGATGTTACCAAAACAAAAAAACATCTCGTCCTCATACCATCTTCTCTGCTGCAAAGCAGCCCCAGGAACCTCCTTTCCACAGTAATTTAAAGTAAATAAGCCCAGAATCTGCTTTTTCTCCAGCTTTCAAAGTGACGTTTGCACTTCTGTTACAAAGCGGTGGCGGGGCCGGAGCACCAAAACCTCTCCTTTCTCTGCTCTTTTCTCTCCTCTCATGCAGAGCTCCCCTTCCCCACCAGCACCCTCCACCCACGTCCTAGGAAAAGACCAGCAATGCCGTGGTGTGCCCCTCGCCCCTGCGCCTCTGCCAGGCCTCCCGCCCACATTCCAGAACTTCTTTCTGAAAACTGTTTTCATTTTCAAGCAGCTCCTCACTTGTCAGCATCAGCCAGTTCCCCCTTCTCCTCCCCGGGGGCTGAAAAACAGGGAGGGTGGGACCTGCTCCCCGCCTGATCTCAGGGGGCAGCCCCTCCTAGCTCTTTTCTGTTTACTTTTTCTCCTTTTATTTTTTTGCAGCTGGCCCAGCAGCACTTGTGTTTCCTCCTTCACGAGCCATAACCCTTCTGCCTCGCTTCTCCTCTCATCCTCCGCATGCTTTGCCTCCCTGCCCCATACCTCTGCCAGCTCTGCTGTCCCCAGACAAGCTTCTGCCTCCCTGCTGCTGATGCTTAACTGTATTTAAGGCATATTTCTCCTCCAGAGTTTATTTCTATGGTGAAGTTGAGCTCCCAGCCCTTCTGAGATGTTGCTACAGAATCCTGCCATGATTTGGGTTGGAAGGGACCTTGAAGACCACCTCGCTCCAACCCCCTGCCATGTGCAGGGACACCTTCCACTATCCCAGGGTGCTCCAAGCCCTGTCCAACCTGGCCTTGGACACTTCCAGGGATGGGGCAGCCGCAGTTTCTCTGGGCAACCCATGCCAGGGCCTCCCCACCCTCCGCCAGCAGCAGCGGTGGGGCTGCAGTGCTGGTTTGGGGAGGGATCCCCATCTTGCTACCAGCTTGGGGTAAGGCTGGGGTCTGACTCCTTGCTGTGCCTTCTCCCCCCAGGAGGGCCAGCAGCTTTCCTGATCACCACCCCCTACTCGCTCTGCGTCTGCCCCGAGGGCCAGAACGTCACCCTGACGTGCCGGATCAGCGGCCCCCTCGCCGACCGCCATGACCTGCTCTACAAGACCTGGTACTTCAGCGGCAACGGCGACCAGAGCTGCTCCGACAAGAGGCACATCCGCAACGTCACCGAGAAGGAGCTGCACCACGACCTGGGCAGGCACCACGAGCCTGGGGGCAACAGCACCCAAAAATCCCCCCTGGGGCGGCACCACGGGGTGGAGTTCGTCCCCGACCACCACGGCGCCTTCCACATCGTGGTGATGAACCTGACGCTGCAGGACAGCGGGAATTACTGCTGCTACGCCGTGGAGCTGAGGCGGGAGCGCGGCAAGCCCCACACCATGCAGGTTGCTCACGGCTTCGTGGAGCTGCAGATCCAGCAAGGTGAGGGGGCAAGGGGGGGCCCCTGCCAGCCCTGCATCCGTGCCAGGGTGTATCAGGGCTCGGGGAGCCAAGAAGGGGTGGTGGTGGGGCACCAGGGTGTGGCACCGGGGCTGGGGAGGCAAGGAGTGAGAAGGCTGGAAGCCCCAAGCCATGCTGCAAGAGTCAAAGAGCAGCAGACGTTGAAGGGTTGAATTAGGGCCGGAGAGCAACAGAACACTGAAACAAAATGAAAAAAATAATAACTCCAGAGGCTGGAATGCAATAAAATCCATGGTACATAGTTTCGCTGATCTTCTTCAACCTCTTTCTGGAAGAGAGGAAAACAAACCTCAACTTAAAAGGAGTTGGCTGGTGGTGCAAGCCCAAATGAGGGTTTGTAGATAACCCTGGGATAGCAGCCCAGTGGGAGAGGCATGAGGGAGGGAAGCCATCTCCTGCACTTGATTTGCAGCACTAGAATAGATAGTTTTTCTTTTAGACCAAAAAAAAAAGAGAGGCTGCGTGATCAGGGATGGGCCCCACTGCCATAGGGAAAAGGGGTCTTGCAGCAGGGATCTCTGTGTAGGCTTCCCAGGATTAAAACCCTAATTTGGGGATGCCCTGGAATGATATTCTTAATATCAGGGGCAAAAAGGCAAGGACAGCCAGCAGTCTGGGAGTTCTGTGGGGCCAGAGAGAATCCCCTGAGGTGTAACATGCTCCTATGTTCTCTTCTGCAGGCAGAGGAGAGCTTCAAAACTGCACATTTCATACAGCCACCAGCAAAGGTACAGGGAAAAAAAAAAAACTCTTTCCAATGTGCTGCTCGCCACCCCGACCTGTGTTTTTCCCTAAGGATCACTGGCTGCTGCAAACACCGGTGTGCACATGCAAGCTCACTGTTGGGAGGGTGGTTTTCAATGCTCTGCCCACAGGGTGCATCTGACAGGCACGTCCTCAGGCTACGGAGAACCTTCTTTAGCCCATCACCAGGACACGACTGTCCTGAAGCCCCTGGAGATCATTCACCCTGTGGTTCTAAAGCACCCAAGCCCCTGCCCTAAAACACAATCAGGGATTTGGCAGCTGCTGCCACAAGAAGATGGCAAGGGACAGAAAGGGTTGCAGGAACCTCTTGCAACACCTCAAGCCTGTGCCACCTCTGCCTCGAGCAGGGGAAACCCAAACCTTGCTTGAGTGCTCAGACACTGTGAGGCTCCCCCAGTGCTGTGTCTAGACATGGAGATGCCCACACTTCACTGGGCAGGTGGTTTCTTGGTGGGTCGCTCTGTCTGCTCCCATTTGCTGGCTGTTAAATGGGCAGATTTGGCTAAAATTGCTCTGAGGCATGGTAGGGGCCAGCCCAGACAAGGGAAACAGCCCCCCTGCTTTTCACGAGTAGTGCTTCCTGTTCCAAACCCTCAGTCTCAAGTGCTGGGACACCCTGTCCTGCCAGGCAAAAAAAAAAAAAGGGGGAAAATGTCCCCCACTAAAACACAGACACAAGGAGCTGGAAGCTGCTTCCTCAGATGGATGCACAGGAGAACAGGGCTTGAGCTGAACCTGCCTGTAATTCAGGCAGCCCTCAGCCCCACCAGGAGCCATCCACAGGACCCTGATGGCCAGAGACATGCCCACAGGTTGCCAGCCTTTCTGTGAGCCTCCATGGGTAATGTTCTCCAGGGGCACGTCTGTTAACGAGCCTGGGTTAACGAGCCCTTCGATGCCCGAGCACTGTGAGGCTGCCCGTGGGATGGAGCCAGCGCTCTGCAGTCGCTGGGGGCCTTTATCAGGGCTTCTCTCCTCATATCTGGAAGACCAAAGAAAGGCCTTGGGGTGTCCTCCAGCAGTGAAGGACTTTGGTCAAGGTCATAAAATGATGCCTCAGAGCTTATTTGCACAGCTGGCAATGCATCCCAGCGCGAATCCCGCGTGTGTGGGAGCTGCACTGCATCAGGTGTGGGGCAGCGTGGGATGGCCCCTCGCCGTACTTGGGCATCTTAAAGGTCTCTTCCAACCCAAACAAATCCACGCTTCTGGCTTGAGGGAGCCAAGGCAACGGGAAGGTGAGCCCTCCCCATGTCTGCCCTCCTCTGTCACAGATATCACGGCCGCCGCGCTGGCCACGGGCGCCTGCATCGTGGGCATCCTCTGCCTGCCCCTCATCCTGCTCCTCATTTACAAACAGAGACAGGCTGCCACCAACAGACGTAAGTACCAGCGACACCCCCCTCATCCCCTGGGCCGCGTCAGGGTGGCGAGGATGGGATGGGGTGTGCCCCACTGGGATCAGCTGTTTCGGCTGCTCCGAGTCCCGCGGGCTCAGCATAAGGTGGCCCGGTGACAGGTCCCTGCCAGGTGTCTCCCACAGAGCTGTCCTCGGAAGGGCCAGGCCCAGGCATGCCTGAAGGCTGCTGGTGAGGAGTGTGGGACAGGAGGGGACCCCGGGAGCGTGCTGGCAGCACTGGGACTGCAAAGATGCTCCCTGCAGAGCCCTTTCCTACCCATCCACCGTAGGAGCTGTCTCGTTTACTCATTCCTCTCTCCACCACACACCTGAAGTAGAAGCTTTGCCTTCCAAGCGACTGAAAAAGCATTCTTTGCACTTTTTCTCCCCCTCCTCTTTAAAAAGACCCCTGACATATCCATGGCAATAGGACTGCAGCAAGCCAGGTCTCCCCTCTGCTGCCCCAGCTCTGGAATAGCAGGCAGTGCCGAGGCACAGCCAGCTGCCTGCTCCTGCCCGTGCTTGGCTCCCAGAGATTTCGGTAATTAGGCGGAAAGGGGCACCACCTAAACTGGCAGAGGCATTTCATCAGCCCTTGGGCAAGCGGGGCCCTGTGGTTTCCCTGATCCAGCTCTGTGGGCGGCTCTGTGGCTCCGAGCAAACCCTTTGGAGAAGTAGTTTTTGCAGCAGGCGTGGGCACGATGCCAGCCACGAGACTGGGAACTGGGCTTTCGACATCCATCCCCCTCATGCACCCATTTAGCAGTGGCTGGGGTGCAGCTCCCACCCCCCTGCTGCAAAGCATCACCTCGACGCTACTTCACCCGAGGGAAGGCAAAATCCAGGGAGATTTGCTTCTCAAGTGTGATGGGCCAGGTTTTTTCCACACAGCACTTTTCTTTGGTGCTGTTTGGGCCAAAACCTGAGGAGCTCAGCTCGGGATGATCTCTGTGCAGGCATCCAGCACAGCCCAGAAACACGGGCTGTGGGATCTGCTGCAGCAAAGGGGATGAGGTAACAGGGTGCTGTCCAGCCAAACACAGGGACAGCCCGATGCCAGGTGGTGTTTTGCAGAGCCCCAGGAGGGTGTCACAGATGGGAGGTGGATGCATCTGGGCACGAGCAGGGCCAGCCTGCAGCCCAGGCACCCCAGCTGTACCTCACTTCACCCCATGCCTGCAGAGTGTCTCTTCCCTTTCTCTGGCGCCTGCGGTTTCAATCTGTGAGGAAGCTGGGCTGGGGAGTAAACAAGGTGGAAGGGATGCACAGAAGGAAAGCAGACAGCTAAAGAAGGGGGTGGGGGACAGAGGAATGCAGAGAAACAGGAGTTGGAGGTGGATGAGACACCAGAACACAGCACTGGCAGTGGGTCTGGGTCCGACATTGGGCCTTATGCTGCCAGCACTCACTCCAACCACTTTGTCTTTGGCAGGTGCCCATGAGCTTGTCAGGATGGACAGGTAAGGAAACCCACCCCCCACCTCCTCACTCCCCCTCTGCCTGCATCCCAGACCCCACAAGGATCTCGTCCTCTCCTCCTTTCCCTTGAAACCAGAAGGTATCCTCAGCCTGGCAGAGAGAAAGGGATGCTGGTGGCACCCACGCTCCGAGTCCTGTCCCTTTCTGGGAAGCCACTGTTTCGCTTCCCTCTCTCCAAGTAGCAAGTGCCTCCTTTCTTTTTGCCTGTGCCTGTGCCTGTGCCTAGGGCGTGCATCTCCCCACACCCCAAGAAACCACTCTGGCAAAGCTTTCCCCCCTGCGCCTGCAAACCTCCCCGTCTGCTCTCAGCTGAGGTGCCACCACCCGAACCTGCTCCCTGCCCTGCTTGGCTGTTCGCAAACCCTGGGGACAAAAAAGGCTCCTGAAACAAACACACAAACCCCCGTCCTCTCCCACAGCAGAGCCCAGGGCATTGAGAACCCCGTGTTCGAGGCGGTGCCGTCAGCGAGCGCGGAGCCGCGGCCCCGGCCCCAGCTCTCCTATATGGCCAGCCGGCTGCCCTCCGAGTCCGGCCGGCACCTGCTCTCGGAGCCCAGCACCCCCCTGTCCCCCCCCGGGCCCGGGGAATGCTTCTTCCCGACGCTGGGTGAGTGACCGGCGATGCCGAGCCCCCTTGGAGACCGCTGCGGGAGAGGTGGGAAGGGAAGGGGAGGGAGGGGGGGGGTGTGTGAAGGAGAAAGGGGGTGTTAAATATCAGCTGCAAACTTTGTGTTACGTGGGACATCTAGTCCTGTGGCTTGGAAGATGGAAAGGATCCAAACCCTCTGTTTTCCATGCGAAAGCGGAGTTTGGCCGCTCCCTTCAGCTGCAAGCTGGACTAATATCCCTGGTCTGCCCTTTCCAGATCCTGTTCCTGACTCACCGAATTCCGTGAAGGCCTAAAGGCCCCAGAGGAAACCACATCCTGCAGACCACTCCATGCTCGCCCAGCTGAGACCCCTGGGAGGGTGGCAGGGCCAGGGGCAGCAAACCCTTATGATCTGAAGATGTGTGCAGGATCCCTGTCCTTGTCTCCCATCCTGCCTCTGCCCTGGGACTGGAAGTGAATCCGTCTTGCTCGGAGTTCAGTTTTTAACTACCTGTTTCCACGGAGAAGAGCATGGCTTCGTGCTGCTCACATTTTATGTACTATCTGAAAAACGAGGATGTGGGAATGGAAGGCTGTCCCATACCTAGAAAATTCCCTGAGGATTTAACTTATTGCCAGGGGTTTAACCTCTGCAACATCAACATGTTTCTGCATCCTTGACTGAACATCCTCTCTGGGAGTGGATGGTAAAGTACTTTATCCAGCACGAAACCAAACAGGGTCACCAGCCAACCTTGTACTACCTTTTTCTCTGCAAAACAGGAAGGGGAAAGGGTCCCTGCTGCCACTGGAGCCCTCCTTCCCTACCAGCCCTTTGAGATGGCCATGGACTTAGGATGCTGCCGCCTTTTCAGCTGGACACACGCCAGGAGGAGCCTTATTTCTGCTGCAGTTTTATCCTTGGCTTGGGATCAGGGGAATTTATCTTTCTGTTTGTTTCATTATCAGTGCTGATTAAAAGGAAAAAAAGGATGTTTATGGTTTTCATTTGTTTGGTTGTGTTTTTTTTTTTCAAATGGCTATCAATTAAAAAGTTCATCTGGAGGATGTTGGAGGATGTTCCTGTGATGTGGCTGAGAGCCCAGGTGGAGAGGTGGAGGCACAGGAGTGCAACAGGCAGTGGGAAATGCCAGGGATGGATTTCCCCAGCATGGCCAGAGCAGCCAGCCCTGGGGCCACTGTGAGAGGACACTGTGATGCCCTGGGGGTTGCACAGGTGCCCTCTCTTCATCTGAACGCAGCACCCCAGCACTGCTTATCCAAAAGTGGCCATGGGTCAGACTCCAGAGTGAGACTCAGCCCTGATGAGGAGATACAACTTCGTGGTAGACGCTGTTTCTCCAAGAGTCTGTTTGGCTTTGATTGTTGGTTTGTTTTTTGGTTTTTTTTTTCTCCCTCTCTTCCTTCTGTTTTTGTTGTAAAGTGGGTAAAAAAAATCACCACAAGATAAACAAAAACATTACTCATATCAAAACAGTGTCAGCCCTGAGCAGTAGCTGTACCAGGCAGCGTGCCAGAGCAGAGCATCCCCGGCAGCTCCCCAGTTCCCACACTACGTGGCTGGAGGAAACAGTGTTTGCCTCTGGAATGGGCTTTGGACATCCTGGGCTGCTGCAAGATTTGATTAACCCGGCGTTGGCTTCAGCAAGAGCAACTTCAGGACGGTTCAGGGATGAAGGAGAAGGCAGCACCCACCCCCCTGCATACCACGGATGTAACTTCCTGAGCATGGGACCGGGGCTTTATTGCCACCCACGCTCAGCCCCTTCCCGCCTCTGCTGGAGAAGCTTTCCCAGTGCCTCCGGCACTTCCCTCTCCCTGTCCCAGCAGCTGCAGCTGGAAAGGCACTCTGGGATTTTGGCTGCCCCTGGGCCCTAACCGCTTTGAAACCCTATCCAAGTCCCTCTGGTTGCTAACGAATGCCTTGTTCGATGACAGAATAAAGCTTTGTCGGAAACAGGTTTTGCTCTGTGCAGCAGGAATCCTGTTTTTCGGGATGCGCAGCGCTGCAGGCAAAGGTGAGCTGAGCAGCCGCGCTCTGCCAGAAGCACTGGTGTGGCATGTTGGGGCACTGAGTGGCATCAGGGACCGTTTCCCACCTGGAAAGCTTGCCAGAAAGAAAACTAAAGACTTCTAGGAGAGAGAGGAAATGACGGTTGCAGGTGGTTCCTGCAATTCCCACAGACACCAAGACCTTCCAGTTGCAGCTCACCAGCTTGGGAAGGTTTTTTTTCCCTGCAATGCTTTTTTTGGGTAAACATTTTCCTCTAATCATCACCATTTTATCCTTTTGTCCCTGCAATTCCAGCTCCCAAGAGCATCCCCTTGGCCAGTCTTCTATGCTCCCTTCCTGTCCTGGGTATCCCCATATCACCGCAGGACTTCCAAGTCCTCTCCCAGCTCCGTCCCCTCTGCCTCTCCCACACTGAGAAGGCCAAATCTCGAAGCACACGGACAAATTACAAACAATTATCCCCTTTTGTGCATTGTTGCATCAGCCTGGACCTACTCGTGAAACCAGAGCTTCTGGCAGCCAACAAGCCCCCGACAGACACCATTTCACCAGCCAGGCGTGAGGCCAGCAGGCACCAAGCGACACGCCGGACCGCCTTTCACAAGACCTGAGTGTCCTCAAGCTCCGAAACGGGCCAAAACTCTTCTCCCCACTCAGGAATCGGGTCACTGGGTGCTTTGTTATGCTTCAGCGTGGTGGGATTTGGATTGTCAGTGCCGGCATAGCTTGTGCCAGTGACGTGGTGGTCACAGAGCAGAACCCCCGAGGACACGCAGGGACCCCGCTTCTGCAGCAGGAAGCGACAAGCTGTGCCACTTGTCCTCTCTGGCACTGGGAAGGGAAGAGGGCATTGCCACGGCAATGGGATTTTCCGGCTCGGCACAGGGCATTCCTCAGCACAGCACCATCAGTGATGTTCCCACAGTGCCAGGGTGCTGGGGACAGGGAGGAGCTGGTGGTATCGGGTGCTGCAGGGACAGGGAGCTGCCTTCTCTCATCCGGGGAGAAGAGACTTGCCTAGATTTAACCCTCATTGTCCACACAGCTAATGGAAAAGATGGTGATGCAGAAGCAGGAGTGTGAACTACCCAGGAGGGAGGAGCTGAGAGTGCAAAGCCTGAAGTGAGAATCACAGCCACAGTTTGCACTGCTGGCTGTGACCCGTTTCCTGAAAATGTATTGCAGGCAGATGGGAGAGCAGAGAGATGGTGAGAGATAGCAGGTGGAGACAGGGGGCAGGAAGGATGGCAGTGTCATGCAGGGTGTCAGCCTATCTCACCATTTGAGCTTCTTTGTGCACATAGGTGCTCACTCACCTCCCTGCAGAGACTTGGGGTTAGAAGGGCTGGAAAATGCCCCGATGGTATTTGTTCTTTTGACTCTCCCATGCCAGAATCCTCCTCAGAGGTACAAATAATGAAGAGAGCAAGACAGTCACCTCCCCAGAGCACAGGATGATGGATGGGGTCTTGTATCAGCCCCCCAACATGTGCTCAGACCCTGCTCACCGTGGGCAGGACACTCTGGATAGCAGCAACATGACTAACGAGCTCCTCAAATCCCACACAGTGTGGACTGCAACAGCTATAGCAGTAACTAATCACAGAATTCTAGAATGGTTTGGATTGAAATGGACCTTAAAGCTCCCCCAATTCCCCCCCCTGCCATGGGCAGCGACACCTTCCACTAGCCCAGGTTGCTCCAATCCCCATCCGACCTGGCTTTGAACACTTCCAAGGATGGGGCAGCCACAGCTTCTCTGGGCAACCTGTGCCAGGGCCTCCCCACCCTCACAGGGAAGAATTTCTTACTGATACGTCATCTAACCCTGCCCTTTGTCCGTTTGAAGCCAATGCCCCTCGTCCTGTCACTCCAGGCCCTTGTCAAAATTACCAGAGCTCTTCTCACTCACAGGGACCACAGAAGGCACACATCAGCCCACAGTGAATGGAACTGAGGTTCAGCTGTTGCTCCAGCCACTCCCGGTGCTCAGACGGGTGGACAACATCCGGAGACCTTCCAGACTCAGCCGATGGAGAGTCTGTGAGCAGGACAACTCCTGCAGTCGCCAGCACGCTTTCCCATCGGAGCGCTCATGATATTTTTGGCATTTAGAGCTGGGAGACAGAGCTCACTGAACAACTGCACTAGAAGGTCCTCTAGGACCAGGTGCCAAAGGATGCTCTGAACCGAATTTGGACCCCAAGTCGTGCCCCCAAACATCAGAGCCTGTGCCTTTTCCGCTCCTCCACGCTCGGTGTTTCAGTACTGAGCTTGCTCCCACAGAGGCGCCCAGCCCCATCTCCCCCCCCGGAAGGCCCATTCTGGTGGCTCACCGACAGGGAGGGGTTGCCCTCGTCCTCCACGGTGACCAGGAGGCTGTAGAAGCTCTGCCGCTCGCGGTCGGGCGGGGAGGGGCGGGTGGTGATCTCGCCGGTGACACGGTCCATGCGGAACGTCAGGTCCTCATTCCCATGGGTGATGTAGTAGGACAGGACACTGTTGAGGCCGATGTCCCGGTCGGTGGCGCGTACCTGGGCCACCGCCGTGCCACCGCCGACGTTCTGCAGGGCGAGACCACAGAGATACGCATCACGAGCCTCATCACATACACAACAGCTAATTAATAACGTAATTCCAATACAGAGAGAGGGGGTTTTCCAGGCACTGAGGTGCTTGAGGTTCCAAACTCGCTGCCCCAACACGCAGCAGCTCAGCAGAAAGCTACACATTAGGTCTTATCTAGTCTGGCACAGCCTGGAAGGGCGTAAAACCCACTGTGTGTGCAGAGGTGAAGGCTGTGTAATGGACTCGGAGCTCGGCTAATTATTTTTGGATAGTCCCATTACGGAGGAAATCAAAACAGAAATTCTGTTCTTCAACCAGCTCTGAACATGTATTAAATAGATAAGGAAACCCTAACAGGGCAATAACCTTAATATGAAGCTATAAATCATGAGCAGCAGTTCCTCACAGCTAAGTGGCACCGGCTATTACTCACATTTCATTTTTCATCACCAAACTGAGAATCCCCCCCCCACCCCCAGTCCAGGAATTAAACTGTCAGGAAATAAGTTGTCTTTCCTCATGCCTGATTGTGTTTTATTGCTTCATTATCTAGCCCTTGCCAAGCTGCTTCCTGAAAGCCATTCCTATTCTGCACTGCGCTGCCTCTTGTGTCACTCCGGTGGCATTTCCATGGGTGTGTAGCCACTTCTCCATCCGGCTGGTCCCTCCATCCTCACAGGCTTAAGTTGCCTATAGAGCTTTTTCCTAGCCCAGAACTAGGAGTCCACCACCAGTGAGGGCTTTCAAGGGGTCACCAACCCTTCGATCACCCAAGGTGAGGACCGCAACGGGTCACCACTCCTTAAATGACCCAAGGTGAGGTTCGCAAGGGGTCACCTACCCTGAAATCGCCCAAGGTGATGAGATGCATTTCCCCTTGGGAGGGTGGCAGGAGAGAGGAGCAGGGCTGGGTGCTCACCTCGCTCACGCTCACGTTGTAGCCGAAGGGGCTGTCGATGATGGGGGGGTTGTCATTGATATCAAGGATGTTCACGCGCAGGGTGTGCTCCTTCCTCCGGGGGGGCACGCCGCCATCCGACGCTTGGATCTGCAGGTGGGGGTGGATTTTCAAAAAAACTGCTATTTCGAGGCTCACAGCTCTCCAAGGAAACAGCCTCACTGCTCAAACCAGAAGAAGCCCAGCGAGGTTTGGTGCTGACCCGTAAGGAGTAGTGATCCAGCAGCTCCCGGTCCAGCGGCCGTGCCACAAACACCTCGCCGTAGGTGTTGTTGGTGGTACGGATCTCAAAAGCCCGGCCAATGTTCCCTGATGTCAGCGAGAAAGTCACCTGGAAACATCACAGGGAAAGAAAGACAGGGCAGGCAAAGTGATGCTGTGAGGAGGAGAGAAAAGAGACCCAACAAAAACAAACCCAGCATCACCTCAAGAGGCCTCTGAGCTTTTTTAGAGGGTCTGATGTACTAAGGTCCACAGGTGTGCTGGCTTATTGCACCACCCCAAAGCACCCCTGCCTGACCCCGCAGCTCCTATGCTGTCAGCAATTTTTTGTCATTGTGGGTGACAGGACCTCATTAATGCCTGTCAGCGTGGTAATGAAAATAACAAATGGCAGCGAGCTTCCTGTTCAGCCTGCCAAGGACTTCACTGCTGGCCCCCATGGCTGGAGAGACCACAGCTGGTTTTCGGATTGTTGGGCTCCTTTCGACACGTGTCCTGCAGAGCTCTTTGCCCCAGAGCCCAAGAACAATGTTTTTCCTTTTGTGCTGCACATCTTGGCTGGGGAAACTGCACAAACCCCACAAGAACCGCTGGCATCAATGGCCAGAGTTTGCTGCCACAGGGGTGCAGAGGGGAAGGGGTTGGGAAGGTGCTGGTGGGGATATTTCTGTGCCGGTGAAACATTACAACAGCCTCACGGGCAGCTTCAGGACTGCTGTGCCAGCCTGATCGTAGAATATCCTGAGTTGGAAGGGACCCACAAGGACCATCGAGTCCAGCTCTCGGCCGTGCACAGGAAAACCCCAGGAATCACACCATGCGCCCGAGAGCTTTGTCCAAACGTGTCCCTACCTGCCCATTGCTGCCTGCATCTGGATCTCGGGCCAGGACCACGGCCACCCTCCTGCCGATGGCGCTGTCCTCGGCCACGCTGACGGACGTGTCCGAGGTGATGTCGAACTGGGGGCTGTTGTCGTTCTCGTCCAGGACTGTGATGGTCACCTGTGGGCGTGGCACGGGGCTCAGGTGGGGCACAGACAGGAGCCAGCCCCGTGCCCACCTGTCACCCTGACACCTCGGCACACCACCAACCCGCCATGGGAATGACGCAGCTATTTGAGCCCAGGGGCTGAAGTTACATCCCTGCCGCAGAGGAGACGGAGGAGGAGGAAGAGGAGGAGGAGGGATGCTTGGAGACTGGACAAACAGCAACAGGCTGCTGCAGCTCTCCAGTGGTAGTTTGTTCTGTGGACCGTCCTCTGTTTTTTATCCTCCAAATAGGTGGGCACAGAGCAGCTCAGGCTGCTGCAGGGTGACCCTTTCCTGCTAAGCTTTTCACAGGCAGTGATTTCATCCGTGCTCACAGCACCAGGGTCAGGCAGGGTTGGATTTAAAGTTCAACAGGCACAAAGAAGGCAGAGCTGAACGTGTTTAAATCAACCAGGGCAAGCTGGGTGTAGAGGAGACTCAAGCTCCCTCCGGGGAAAAGACAGATGGGCACAAGATGCTCGGAGGGGACCTGGCTACCTCGGCCACAATTAGCCAGAGGAAATGCTCTCACTGAGTTTTGTAATCAAAGTGCTGCAAGGGGACACAGAATTGAGAGAGGAAGAGCCTTTCTGTTCCTGGGTATTTATTTATGGGTGCCCCACGCTCCCAGGTGCAGCCGGGCTGAATGGGACAACATCCCGTGAGGAAGCCGGGAGTGAGTTGTGCGCCTTGGGGTGATTCAGTTATTGTTGCTGCCGAATTAAAAACAGAGAGCTGGGAGCAGGGAGAGCTCATTTAGCCACCACGACGGATCCGGCGGCTGCTGTCCCAAGTGGAGGATCAGGGCACTGCGATTCTGTTCGCAGCAGCAGGATGGCTCACAGGAGCTGCACCACGTCCTGGGGGATGTCGGGGAGGCTGGTGCTGGTGGAACGGGGATGGCGACCTCTACCCTGATCCCTGCCCGCAGCTCAGTGTGGAGTTTGGGATGGATTCTGGTCGCCAAGGTGATGCCAGCACGATGGACACGCTTACCTTCTGTTGGAGGAGAGCAGAGGGGGAAACAGAGAACACAAAGAACGAGGAGTTAGTGGGGGATGAGGAGGTGTGGGTTAACCCTGCATCCCACCACAGCAGTGTCAGGAGCCACGGGTACCCCTTTGCAGTGATTCAGAGGCTCCTCTGTTGGTGCATCTCTGTTTTTTTTCTAAATAAGGTTGGCAGATTTGCCTCTCGCCCTGGCAGAGGTCCAGACAAGAGCAGGGAAGTGTGTGGACAGCACAGTCACTGGCACCCATGGGCTGGCCCTGTACCCAGCGTGCCTCCTGCCCTGACAGAGAAATGCAAATCATCCCCCGCTCAGCTGCCAAATATAACCCTCTTAAACACAAACCACCGTGAAGTGTTTCAAGGCCCCTAAATTTACCTCCCTCGAAACTGTTTTAGCTGGTTTTCCCCCAACTCAGGGTTTCCGGGCCCTGAAAGCTGGAGCAGGGAGGACACGCTATCCCATGCCAGAGGAGCGGGAAGGTGATCTGAGATTGACAGAGGATGGTGGGGAAGTGGGGAGATGCTACTCACCACCGTGGAGTCAATCTTTGGTCCTCCATCATCAGCCACCACTGTCAAGGTGTAGAAATCCCCTTTCTCTCGATCCACCTGGCCTTTGACCGTGATGACACCCTGCCAAGGATGAAAAACAGTTGTGTTGGCCACCAACATCAAAGTTCATGGTGCCAGGAGGGACCCTGCTGTGGCTTCTTACAGTGATCCCATTGATTTTGAAGAGGGAGAGCGCTTGGGTGTTGGTGTTCGGGTCAAACTTGTAGGTGATCTGGTTGAGGTTGTCGATGGAGCGAGCGTGGACCTGGAGCACCTCGGAGCCCAGGGGGATGTTCTCCATGATCACAGCCTCGTAGCTGCTGTTGGAGAACTGCACGGCCTCATCCAGCTCGTTCAGCAGGCTGACGTACACGCTGCAGAAGCCCTGGTTGTTGGGAGGCGCTTGGTCCGTGGCAGAGACGTTCATCAGGTAGCTGGTTTTGGTCTCGTAGTCCAGGTACTCTATCGTGGTGATGAGGCCCGTGCTCTCATCGATCTCAAACTTCCCTTCTGCGCCCGACACGATCTTGTAGTTCACCAGACCACCGTTCCCTGGGGAGGGAGCAGGAACCACAGTGCTGGCTGCACCAGGCACCCTGCAGAGGCGGGCACCACCGGTGCCAACCCCCACCACGGAGCGGAGCCCATCCCACGCGCGGATTTCATCCCAGCCATGCCGGTGTCCCTGCAGTGGCTGATTNCCCCGCCCCACCGGGTGTGTCTCACCCCCACCTGCCTACCTGTGTCCCTGTCGGTGGCCCGGACCACCACCACCGAGGTGCCAATGCCGGCCGTCTCGCGCAGCCCCAGGCGGCTGTACTGGCGCTGGGTGAACACCGGCACCTCGTCATTGACGTCCTCCACGTACACGATCACCTGCGGAGCCCCCCGCACAACCCACGCGTGAGCAGGGCAAGCCTGCGAGCCCTCACCCGGCTTACACCGGTCAGGGGAAATACATCCTTCATTTCAGGGTGTTCAAGGCTGGGCTGGATGGGGCATGGAGGAACCTGGTCTAGTGGAAGATGTCCCTGACCGTGGTGAGGGACCGGGGTGGAGGGCTGGAATGAGAAGAGCTTTAAGGTCCCTTCCAACCCAAACCATTCTAGAATTCTATGATAATCTCTTCTACAAACACCACGTGATGGACAGCGAACACAAACGGTTTAACATCACAAATTTAAACAAGCCCTGTGGTTGGAGTGACTCAGTCCTTCCCTGGTGGGAGGGAGGTACACTGGGTACATCAATTCCTCTGTCCTTTGGGATCCCCTGTTCAAAACCTTGGAGACTCCAGAACACAGAAATGCTGGTGACACGATGGGAAATTTTGCTCGAAGTTCAGTGGGTCGAGCTGCTGTTTCCCTAGGGAACATGTTTGTTCCTCCTGGTTTTCTGCCTGCTGCTGGTGCTGTGGGCATGTCGCATTTGACCAGAGCCCACCCCACCACTGGGTCTAAAAATAGATGCAACCGGAGGGCTGGGTTTGTGGGAACCATGGGAAGCTGGTGTGCCACAGCTAAAGATTATCACCATTGGGTCCTGGATTATTTAAATAAGTGCCTGGTCAGGAGACACTGTTTTCAACAGGCTGAGGCCCAGCTTTTCCTCCCAGCAGCAGACCTGCATCTCACCGGGTGAGCAGGTCTCTCTCAGACAGTGACTGCAGCCCACTTAGCAGCTTCACTGGGCCAAAATGTCACAGGAAAAAAGAAAAAAATAAAACCAAAACCCCCCCTAACAAGATCTTCTCCACTCACGGGCAGCCCCCGGAGACTTTCTGTCAGCATTTCCATGTCAGCTCTCTCTAATTTCCCTCACGACTGCAAGGGTTGGAAAGGACGAATCATCCTAAATATTTTGCACGGACTCCCCTTCTGTCCAGCCCTCGGTGGCTGTGAGGTGCTTACCCGCACGGAGCTCCTCATGGGTCCCTGCTCTGTGTTGTAGGCCTCCACCTCCAGGACGTGGGAGGAGTTCTGCTCCCGGTCCAGGTGCCGCACACCGCGCATCACCAGCCCCGTGCTGGGATTGATGCGGAAGTGGTTGTGCTCGTTTCCTGGCAGGTGGGGAAAAAACGAGAGGGATGTTGCCCGCTGCCCTTACATCCATCCTGGTGACACACTGAGCCCTCCCCACGGGGCTATTCTGGAGGAGGATTACCGGGCACAACCCCAGCCCCACCACCTCCTGCTACATCAGGCTCAGCTATATCAGGCTTTGGCCCTGAGACAAGACTGGAGGAGCTACAGCATCTCATCAAATAAAAAGAACATGGACCTGTTGGAGTGAGTCCAGCAGAAGCCATGAAGATGCTCCAAGGGCTTGGAGTATCTCTGCTAAGGAGACAGGCTGAGAGAGCTAGGGGTGGTCAGCCTGGAGAAGAGAAGGCTCTGGCAAGACCTCAGAGCCTCTTCCAGTACCTAGAGGGGCTCCAAGAGAGCTGGAGAGGGATTTTGGACAAGGGCCTGGAGGAACATGACAAGAGGGAATGGCTTCCCACTGCCAGAGAGTAGGGTTAGATGGGATACTGGGAAGAAAGTCTTCCCTGTGAGGGTGGTGAGGCCCTGGCACAGGGTGCCCAGAGAAGCTGTGGCTGCCCCATCCCTGGAAGTGTTCAAGACCAGGTTGGATGAGGCTTGGAGCAACCTGGACTAGTGGAAGATGCACCTGCTCATGGCAGGGGATTGGAATGAGGTGGCCCTTAAGGTCCCATCCCACCCAAGCCATTCTGTGATCCTAGGATCCTATCTATCGTCCATCCATGACAAATCATCCCCCCGTGAATAACACTAGTGCTGGAATTTTGCTTAGGGGTGGGGGAAATGTTTCTGTGGCCTGCAAAGTGCAAAAGGATGGAGAGCACAATCCCTTGAGGCGGCACATGTGGCTGCCAGAGCCTGGCACAAACCCACTGATGCACAAGGGAGCACCTGGACTTACCCTTGACAATCCTGTACCACACTCTCCCGTTAACACCTTCATCCGCATCTGTGGCCTTCACCTTCACGAGACAAGAAAAGCAGCAAAGGTGAAGGGCAGAGTATTTGAGACTGTGACAAGTCCCCCTACCCTGCCGAGGCTGGACATCCTGCTCCTCCACCTGAGCCAGGGAGCTCATAAGCTGCAAAGCCAAGTAAGTTATCCTCCTCTCATCACCGGACAGCAGGGATAGTGGGTTTGGGTTTGCTGTTGGATGGACTGAAGTGGGAGCTGCGCCTGAGGACTGTGCCATGAAGCCCAGGGGTCTGTGCACTGGCAGAGGTGCCTCCATGGATCCTGCCCTGCACACCAATGCTTGTCCCAGTGGCGATGCCACTGGGGATGGGGCATTGCTGGGATGATTGGAGCTGGGCAGGGAGAGCTGCTCCCACGTTTGGTGAGCACACAGCCCACATCATCCTGGAGAGTCACCTGAGCAGCAGCATATTGCCAAGAGAAACGTGAATGCAACCAGCCTAGAGTGTGCTGGTGCTCAGGGCACTGGGCTGAGCCCTCGTGAGCCCCCCAGGCAGTGGTGGGAGCACCCGTTAGCTGGGTTTCAGTGCTGGCACGCACTGAATAAGCCGTCTGTCTGTCCTGGGAAACCCCAGGCACGGGTCCCCTCCGGTGGCACTGAACAAGACTGCAGTACTTTCCCTAAAAATCCAGCCAGCAGCTGCCCCCGGCAGCTGGGAAGCGGGACCTGGTGGGGAACAGCAGGAGAGGGCTCCCAACCCAGCTGGCACTGAGCTGTTGCATCTTCTCTCTGCAAACCCAACTTCCCACAGAGCATCCAAAGCTTGACCGCAGTGTGGCCGCATGGAAATCACCACAGTGAGGACACGGGGAAGG
This sequence comes from Oxyruncus cristatus, assembly GCA_013399855.1. Lineage (NCBI taxonomy): Eukaryota > Metazoa > Chordata > Aves > Passeriformes > Cotingidae > Oxyruncus > Oxyruncus cristatus. The sequence goes on from VXAY01001837.1 coordinate 943,231, forward strand.
CCTTGGCCTTTATCCTTATCCTATTTCCCTCTGCAAGGCAACTTTTACCACATCTTCTCCCTGTAATATTACCCAGCAGCTTCATTTTCCCAGGCAAGTGGGGGTTTGCACCCAGACTGGCGCTGGAGAGAGGAGGGATGGCTGCAAAGGGTGCATGTGCGGTGGGAATGGTGAGGACTTCCACCCCCAGCCCCACAGCACTTGCAGGAGTCAGAGATGCTCTTCTGAAACGTGGCTGTGAGATGCTTTGAACTGCTCTTGCTCTTGCTCCCTTCCACCAAAACACCCTGAGTCAGCAGAAGCCTTGGAAAATACTGACCTCTGCACTTATAAACTCTCTGGATTTCTCCTCCCTGTGCCACACGTGCTGTTTTCCCCTGTCCCAGACCAGTTCATATCCTGATCGTGGCTTATTCCACGTTCCACCAGGGACCCAGACACCTTCCTTTCACAGTGGGGAGTTCTCCCTCCAGAAACAGCTCTTCCAGCCTGAGGCTGTCTCTGGGCAGGAGCTGGGCCGTCTCCTCTCCTGTGGGATGGATGGGCCCCACAGCAGCAGGCAAGCGATGCCCAGGCAGACGGGCTGCCTTGGCATGGCACTGGCTCCCTCCGGGGAAAAGTTATCATGCAGCCAGAGGAGGAAAAACAAAGGGGTGGGAGGCAAACCTTCACAGCTTTTTGTGCCATTCCCTGACCTGCTGTGCTCAGCAAAATGCACTTCAGGATGAGCCGACTGCACCCTGCAAACACCCCTTGAGCCATCCTCTTCCCACCTCACCCCAAGTGTTTCCTGCACGAAGCTTTGGCACGTAAACGGAGTGAAATGGGTCAGCCCGGGAGTTTGGGTTTTATTAAAACCCAGTACTTTGCATTAAAGCAATTTGTGCTCCTGCCAGCCTGCAGCCTGGAAAAAGCTTGGCTGCTGCTGCTTTGACCCACTGAGCTCCCAGCGGAGAGGTGGTACTTTGACAAACTGTCCCAAACTTGGGAAAACAATGGCACTGCAGCGCAAGCAGTGGGAGAAGAGCTCTTCCTGCTGCAGGTGGAAGGCACCTTGTGCAGCTGAGCACCCGTGTCTCCAGCCTGCTTTATGCCTCTGCTAGAGAGTGGGCTGCTGACCTTTTCACAGCCCCCTTTCATACACCCCCAGCCACTTGGAAAAGTGTCAGAAAAGGAGGTGGGGGCAATAAAAGAACGGGGGAAAAAGTAGAGCTGCTAAGAAAAGGGAGAGCAGACACAGGGAGGGCAGTCTGCCACCTCCTCCCCAGCACAGGGGGCTCAGCCCAGCACGTACCATTTAGCCTTCCCACAGGGACAAAAAGCCTGGGAAACACATCCCGGGGGGCTCGACCTCTCACTCCAGGGGGACACAGCTCCGGGGCACCGCGGCACTGGCAGAGCCCGGGAAGGGGCTCAGGGCCCCTCGGCTTTGCATGCTCAGGCTGTCCCCATCTCTCTCCCACCCTCCCAGAAAGGAGGAGGGGGCTGGCAGCCGGCAGAGCGCGGTGGGAGAGGCGCAAGGCAGGCGTGCGGGAGTCAGAGCCCGGGCTCGGCCAGCCGGTGAGAGGTAGGGAGCCCGAACCCCTGCGGCAAACACAGCGCCGGCCCCTCGGGCTTTCCCCGAGGGGTGAGAGACAGACCTCCGGCTGCAGAGCTGCTGCCTTCAGCCCTCCAGCCTCCCCGGGAAAGGGCTGCAAATGGGGGGAGATGCAAAGTTTGGGGTGGGCGTGAGGTCAGGATATCCCTCCTCCCCTCCCGCTTCGCTTCGCGTTGCTTTGTCTGTCCCGGTGATGGGAAAGCAGGAACGTCCTGTGGATGCAGCTCTGCCGCTTAACAACCAGGGAGATGGGGAACAGCATCACTCAGAGTCCTCTGCTTTCGGTACCCACCCACCCGGGTCGGGAAGCTGGGTGTCTGGTACCCTCCAGCATCACCTCCTCCTGCACGTGGAATGACTTAAGTGCGTTGGGAAAAGCTGGGGAGCTCCAGGAGAGCACCGCCAAGCAAGACAGGGAGGGGAAGGAGAGCAGCTTTTCACCCAAGCTCTGCTAAAGGCAGTGCCTGAAAACAGCGTTTTCCTTGCAGGTTGAGGAAAGGAAGGGAGAGCGTACGGAAAAGCTCACGCCAAACTAGGCAGCTGGGCCAGGCCAGGGAGCAGTGCCTGGTGCTGGGTAGAATAACCCTCTCCACTGCTCATGCAGGAGAATCATTCCCTCTTCCTTCCCACCTTCCCCAGGGGCATTTTACCTTTTGCAATTTCTCATCTTTCCCTCTGATCCTCAGCTGCCTCGTGCCCAGGGCCGGGTCCTGAGCGCTCATGGGGATGTGTCGTGTTTGGAACCGATCAGGCAGGGATGAGCCTTCTGGGGGGATTTCCAGGATGGACAAATCTCTTATTAAACCCACCAGGGTTGACAATGTGGGGCTTGGGTGGGACAGTTACCCTATGAAAGCCCAGACCTTCTCCGGACCTGCAGGTCTGCCGCTGACCTGGGCATGAGGAGAGGCTGGATGGGAAGCAAGAGAACAGGGTAGGGTTGAAAACAGCCTGGGAAAACATCAGCGTGATCCCTCTTGATGCGTTTCTATGGAACACTAAGTGAATTTAAAACACAAACCCTGCAGCCAGGACCAAGGGAGTGAAAAACAGCCTGAAGGAATTGCCCACGCCTCCCCCTTGGCTCTTAAGGAACAATGTAAGGTCACCAAGCTGAACACGTGCAGGCAGCAAATGCCAGCATTGAGGTAGCCCTGGAAACCTTGATTCAAGCTGCCTTTGGTGTGGGATACGCTGCAGCCCTGCCTGCTTGTTTTCCATGCCCAGGCAGCACAGAGGAACAGTCTGTACATGGAGAGGGGGGTCCTTGCGATGGCTGCTCTGCTCCCAAAGCTGAGGGGAAGGGGCTGAACCAGGCAAGGAGGGGCTGCATGACGAAAAACCACTTTTGGGGTGAAGAGAAGGGAGAACATCACTTTGGAGGAGGTGACAGGAGCCCCCAGTCCCTGGGCCTGCTTGCAATACACACAGGGATTCTGCCAGCGTTCTCAGATGCTGAGAATTTTTGCAATTCCCATTTTCCAAGCACAGACCTGGCTCTGACCCATGGGAACAGCTACATCTCCCCAGAGCCCCCAAGCTCTGGGCAGGCTGATACAGTCCTTGCCCTGAGGCTGCCAGCATCACAGTTTGGAAAGCTCAAGCCCAGGTGATGCAAAGTATTCCAGAAATAAAACACATCTCCCAGGTGCCTCAAACCCTGCACCCAACTCTAGTGGAAGCCTCTGATCTTGTTCCCTCTGTATCTCAGCTCATCGTCTGGAGCACGGATCCCGCAGGAGCGATTCTGAGGCAGGGGCCTGGCAAACCCATGTAACCCAGAGGGTACAGCTGGGGCATGGACAGCCCAAGTTCAAGGGCTCCCGACCCCCTTAGCACTCAGTTTTGCAGCTCCCCCAGTGTTTGCTGAGGGTTGTTTCCTGCTGCGTAATTCGGGCGGTGAGCGCTGCTCATCTCCCCTGACGCAGCACCTCGCTTTCCACCGGGCTTGTCTCCACCAGGGTGCCTCACAGTTTCCAATTAACAACCAAAGATATGCCACTGGTGTTCTCCCTCCCCTTTTTGAGTGTTTTACCGTGAATGTTTGGCTGCTGCCCACACACACCTGCGTGACTTTGGGATGGTGGCTGCAAGAGTAGACCCAGGGACCCTGGCAGTCCCTGCAGCCCTGCCTTTCCCCTCCTAAGATCTTTATTTTAAATTGGCTCCATCCAAATCCAAACTCGCCAGGAGATTGCCCAGCCACACAGCAGCCAAGCAGCTCTCCCATCACTCTTCTACCTCCCACCTCTCTGCAGGAAAGTAATAAACCTTTACCTCCAGTGTACAGGTTGGAGCACCAAGGCCATGGCAGAGGGCTGGAACAGCAAGGTTTCCCCAGCCCTCATCTCTGAGCTAGGGGAATGCCAGCCTCTGCCACAGGCTGTCTGGGACTGGAGGGTGCACGGGAGCTAAAAAATGGGTACAAACTGCTTTTGGGAGGATCTGACCTGGCGGGGAAAGGCGAGGACAGTCACCATCAAGTGTTAGGTAAGAGTTGTCACTGATGAGGCTTTGGGAAGCTGGTTTGCATCACTCTGCAGAACTGGCTGAGACACCTGTGACATGTCTGAACCTGAAAGCAGGTCTGCAAAACGCCTGACACGAGGATTTTTGGTATGAGCAGGCTGAGGGTGTTACATTTCACCCCTGCAAAATAATAAAGGCAATGCCAGTGCAATACCACAAATCGATGGGGAATTACCAGGGCAGAGCCTTAACCAAGTATCTGATTTCCTTGGGGGAATAATCAACAAACCCCCAAAGCCAGCCAATCCAACAAACACACATTTCTGGGGAACAGAGAAGAACCAAACCCCAGCAGCCAGGGGGGAGGATTTTGGACCTTCTGTAGCACATGGATATTTATCTCTTCCAGAAAATCTTCATGCTACATGTGCATGCTCCCTAAAGGTATCCTCACGGGGCCCATGGCACCATGTGTACATGTACCTGTGCTAGATTTCCTTGCCAGGTGGTTTTGCACTTTAGTTCAGGGAGGTACTTCGCAGGTATAAATCCCACCTCTGTGCTTTGCCTCCTGTCCCCACGTGTCACAGAAAACACGTGGACCCCCTGTCCCCACGTGTCACAGAAAACATGGCTGGGAAAACCTTGCACATCAAGGCATGACAAGAACCCATCAATTTAACCACAGGGTGCCTGCCTGTCCAGCTTTTAGGTGGTATGACCCTGAGATTAGCTCAGCTGGTCAGAGCATGGTGCTAATAACATCGAGGTTGTGGGTTTGATCCCTGTATGGGTCAATCACTCAAGAGCTGAACTTGATGAGCCTTCCTTCCAACGCAGAGTATTCCGTGAAATCTCCTGTGTCACTTCTCTGTATCACCTTGTGCGCTGCAGGGAAGATGAGCACAGAGGACTCTGGCTACAGGACCTCTCCCACCCCGCCTCTCCTTGGGCTTCTGGTTTCAACCACGGAGCTGGTCCCACCCACCGTCCCATCCCCTGAGACGACAGACCCACTGTCTGTCATCGTCGCACTCGTCTGCATCTTCCTCCTCCTGGCGACCTTCCTCATCTTTGTCACCCTCTGCAAGCCAGCAGCGCTGGACCAGTCCCTCTCTGGACCCCGGGAGTGGATGCCCCACCATGTGCTGGATGCCAGCGAGCCCCAGCTGAGGCTCTGGAAGCGCCTGGGCTCCCTGCGGGGCTCCGTCAGCAGCTTCAGGAGGAGCAAGCCAATGTCTCAGAGCCAGCTCGCCTGCCCCCGGAGCTCCCCTGCCAGGCAGGACTGGGACATCATGGAGTCCACCAAAATGTGATCTCGCTCTGCTGTTCTTTCCCAAGCTTTTGGTTCAGGCTCAGTTCCCTCCTCAAGCATCCCTTGGTATCCTGGGCACCCTGGCAGAGCCCCTTTGAGCATCTAATTTCCAGGCAGTGGCTCTGTGAGGCAACAGGGGATTTTGCAATTTCAGGTTCCCAAATGCTTTCCAGGTTACTGTTTCCTGTCAGGAAAGGTGCAGCAATCCAAACTACACCCACACGCATCTATCACCGGGCAGCCAAAAAAAAAAAAAAAAAAAAAATCAAAAAAAAAAAAATCCTGCTGCTTCATTTCCTTTGGAAAACATTGTGCAAGTTGTGCTGCACCTGAATAGGTAGTTTGGAAAAGAGCAGAGCAACCTGGCTGCCTAAAGAAGGGCATCCCGGGGCAAACCTGCTCCACAAAAAAAGCAATCCTCAGCTGAGATCTCCCCAGAGTTGTGCTCCTGAGCAGGTGGAAGGAGGCTCGTGTCCCCCATGTGCTGCCTGGTCCCTCTCTCCCCGCTTCCCATGCAACTTACTGGGCTGCCTGGCTTTGGGAGAAAGGGATGCGAAAACATTCAGAAACTGTCCCGTTGCCGTAGGGATGCGGGGATGTATTTTACCTTCTGTAACAAGTAGTTCACACTGAAGGTGTAAATTAAAGTAAAGCCAGGTGATGACCCATTTCTGTTTCCCTCTGGTGTTGTTCTGCAGAAACCTTACTTCCCCCAAATACCTCCTCTCCTTTGCCACAGACAAAGGGACACTTCCAGCGGTATCCCCCTCTTTTGGGAAGGGGATTCTAAGAAAAGGTACTTGGATGACAGCCAGACTCGGGTTTCCTCCATTCTTTTGATTTGCAAAACCAGCTCAGTTTGAGGAGTCCCAGGCAGGGCTTCTCTCTGCCTACGACCTGCACTCTGGGACTACAGGCAGCCGCCTGACCCCAGAGACATCACCTACACCGTGCCACGGCACAACAGGTGATGAGGAGCCACAGCACTCCTGCCTGGGGACAGGCTACCCTGACACCCGGCTCCCAGCAAACCTTTGTTGTAACAGGCGAAAGGCTCCTTTCTTCTCTACCAGTGACTCACCCTGCCCACCACAGCCAGGGACAAAGCTGCCCCTTTCCTTGTGCCGGGAGAGGTATTCAAGGCAGGAGGAGCCTTCCCAGGGCCCTCTGCAAAAGAGCCTTTGGTGCCCGCTCCAGAAGAGCCCTGGGTTTGAAGGGATGCTGGAAGGCCTGGGAGGCCCGTGTGAATGCCTGCATTCATTCGCTGCTCACTGAGCCATTCAGCCCTGCCACCGCTCCCTCAAAGAGCAACTGAAATGAAAGCAAAGTCCAAATGCTTCTCTCCCTCCGTTTTTTCAACCCCTCTCTGAGCGCCTCTTTGCAGGAACTCTTCTCCCTCCCCCTTGAGACCTCTGCCTTGTGAGGAGGTAGGAAGCAGGGATGCAGCCAAAGTGGCCTTGCCAGCACAGGGCTTGGCTTTTCCCCTCTCACACCCCTGAAGAAACGGGGTGAATTTCTTAACTTTCCCTTGTTCTTTGCTGCCTTCTCCCCAGTGCCCACAGCCCGGGCGAGCAGAGGGGCGCCCGAGCAAGAACACACCTCTCCCTGCTCCAGGGGAAGACACCACTGACAGAGAGAGAAAAATCTCTGCCCTGGGCTTCCTGCCGCTCACAGTTAGCAGAGGGACCCCCTCCTCCCACCCAAGGGTGGAAGAGCCACGTGCCTGCACTATGCTGCTGGCAGCAGGGATGTCCTCGGGGACGCTGACTTCGTAGCTGCTCTGGAGGAAGATGGGCCGGTTGTCGTTGACGTCCAGGACGGTCACGTACACGGTGGCAGTCCCGGTGCGCCGGTTCCCGGTGGGGCCGTTGTCTGTAGGGGAGAGAAAGGCGAGGTAGGGGGGGAGGTTCAGTCACCTCCACTTCTGAACTAAAATCCCTCGTCTTTTCTGCAGCTTCCAAATCCCACACCGAACCACGGGTTTGGGTGGTTTTTTCCCCCGCTTCCTATCCTGAAAGGAAAAGCAAAAGCCAAACCACCCCCAAGCTCTGCCAAGGAGCCCAGGGAGGCTGGAAACGCAACTGGCTGTGAGAGATGATTTGCAATTCCGCACACTAAGTGATCTGTGCTGGAAGGGACTGCAGGAGGCCAAGGATCTGGAGACAGGTAGTCAAAGAGCACCAGGATGGGTTGATGCTCCATAAACAAGGACACGGCAGCATGGCTCTTGGATTTGCAGGAAGGAGGAGACACTGGGAAGCATCGGTTGGATTTGGTTTTTTCAACATTCCTGATGCAGTGAATGCTAAACCCACCCAGCTGAAGCCCATGTGATCTGGTTCCTGGGAAAACACAGGCAGCCCGACATCCATCGGAGGAGCAGAACAGACCCTTTACCCCTGGGGATCTGGTCCTGCGTGCCCAGCCGGTGCAGCATCCCTGCTGCAGCCCCCGTGGCACCTGCAATGCTGTGCCCCCGAGATTTCTGACTGGCCACTTATTTCTCCTTTCAAAAGGGGCATCCAAGTGGTCCGTAAAGAGGCACATCATTATAAAGCTCTGCAGATGACAGCCAAGCTGTGTTTGGCACACAGGCCCGCTGCACGGGCCAGGTGGCTCAGGGTCAATCAGCAGCCACAGAGCCAACGGCTGGCATGGATGAGGGGAACGGGGCTCTGGTGCCGGCATTTTTGGGTGGAGGGCTGCCCTGGACACTACGAAGCCTCTCAGGATTGGGGGACCCTGCCTTCCCCAGCAGAAGGGGAAAGCCCTGTGGCTGGACAAAGATGAGAGGTGAACATACTGTCTGAAAAAGTCATGGTGGGAACATAGGAAAGAGGACATATTAATTCATGTGGGTTGTGAAATGTTAACACCAAGCACAGGCTGTGGTTTACAGAGTGTCTCGGAGGTTGCTGCCTCTCTGACACACCTGCACAGCCACCCCACGGAGCTGCGTGGCAGTGGTCCCATGGGATCAGTGGAAAATCCTTACCAATGGCCTCCAGGATCAGTGTGTACGATGGCACAGTCTCCCTGTCCAGACTCACGACTGTCCTGACCACCCCATCCCTGAAGCCGACGCTGAATTTGCCATCCTGGTTTCCACCTGCAGCAAAGGACAAGAATCGAGGAATCATAGAATCCTGGAATGTTTTTGGGAGAAAGGGACCTTACAGATCATCTTGTTCCATCCCCTGCCATGGGCAGGGACACCTTCCACTAGATCAGGTTGCCCAGAGGCCCAACCTGGCCTTGAACACTTCCAGGGATGGGGCATCCACAACTTCCTCGGGCAGCCTGTTCCAGTGCCTGACCACTCTTTCAGCGAAGAAATATTTCCTGATATCTGATCTTGTTCTAGGCAGAGCTGCTCTGCAGCAGAAGCGGGCATGAACACCTTCCCTCTGCCTCATGGAGCGCCGTGCCGGCCCCACAGAACCGATGGCCGTAGGAAAAGCTGAACCACAGAAGGGCCAGATCGTTTCCTGAGCACTTTGGAAGCAAACTGGGGCAGCACTGCACGTGCACCGCGGTACCTGTGGGACAACACACCCCATTTCACTCACGGTGAGGCCGGAGGGGCCGTGACACGAGACACCAAGCTGCTACTGTGGGAAAAAGGACTCTCCGCTGACACTTCTGCTTTTACCCTCTTCCTGAGGGCTCAACGCCACACGTGCAGTTTGCAAGGCAAAGCGTGGCCAGGGGGTTCCCCGGCCTCCTGTTGCAGGAGCTGCAGCTGCGGCGAGAGCCTGGCACTGCCCGGGTGGCATCGCTGCCCACTCGCCCCCCTGCCCACCCAACCCCACTGGAGCACAGGGATACAGAATGCCCCCAAAATTCCATTTATGGCTTCCAAGCATAAACAGATGTGAATGCCACCGCACCCCTTGCTCCCCAGCCATGTCCTGCCCATCCTCGTGACCTTCCTGGCTGTGCCCCGGGGATGCTGGGGGTCAGTGGTCGCCCCCAGGCAGGGCACAGCGGAGTGGTCAGCACGGCAGGGAGCCAAGCGGGGGCTGTTCAGCAGAGGGCGATGCCGGACAAGGTTTGCAGGGGCTGGGAAAGGCAGAGCTGAAGTGCTGAACACCCTGGCCAAGGTCTGGGGCAGCCCTGCAGCCAAAGCTCCTGTTTCACGTGGGGTTCATACCTGTGATGAAGTAGCTGAGCTCGGCGTTCAGCCCCACGTCGGCATCCGTGCAGTTGAGCCGGACCACTTTGAAATCCCGGGCCACGTTTTCAGGCAGCGACACGTTGTAGACGGCTGGGAAGAAGGTGGGGTTCTCGTCGTTCACGTCCAGAACTGAAAAGGGGAGCAGAGCTGAGTGTCCTCCCCGAGGGCTGCCCCTCCTGCAGATGCCAGGTGGATGCCTGCCAGGCTCCCAAAGCTCCCGTCTGCTGCCCTGAGCATCCCAGGGAATGCTCTGCCTGACTCTCTCTGGCTTTTGTGTTGGGGGTGCCTGCAGACCAGCTGTAAGGACTGGTCCCCACAGCTGCACGCTGTATTTACTGGCCTCTGATACATACAGATCACTCTCCTCACAGACAAAAAAAACCTTCACATCACTGTAACCCAATTTAGTATTTGCTAAAAACTCATTTCCATCCCCATTTGAAGAGAAAGCTGTGGCTCAAATATAAGCTCAGTATTTCCTGGTGCATGGCACAGAGCTCGGGAGGTACAGGACCAGGAACTTCTTTTCCAACTCAGGCTGAGGACAATCCTGCGTCAGTTTATTTCCAGATGATGCTTATCCTCAGCCCTAGGCTCACATGAAGCCAGCCTATTTAAGCAATGCATTAAATCAAAGACAGGCCACGCAATATTGGGTCCAGCTCTGAACTGGGAGTGCGTGGGCCATCCAGGCACGCAGCTGATGGGAATCACATGCTGAAGCAAAAGAGAGACTGAAAGGAAAAGCAACACTGAGGATGGGGGAATGGATTAAAAAACAACAGAGAATTTGGGGGCCCTGCCAGAAAGACCATGTCTTCCCCATCTCTGCACTGTGCTGATGGCAGACACGAAGCCTGTGGGGACAGCAGAGCGATGGGCTGCCCTCCCTGTGTCCTGCCGTACACAAAACCAGGCAGGATCCTGTTTTCAGATCATACATCCGTCTGATTCCTCAGCGTGTCCCCCATACAAACCACGTCTCCTCCGTGGCTCGGAGGGGTCTCGGTGCCCCCACCTTTGACAGTCAGGGTGCTGGTGGAGCTCTTGGAGGGCACGCCGGCGTCGCTGGCCACCACCCGCAGGTAGTACTGGGCGATCCTCTCCCTGTCCAGCAAGGTCGTGGAGGTGACGAGCCCGCTGGTGCTGTTGATGAGGAAATCCATGCGGGGCATCCCCACCTGCATGTGGTACGTCACCTGCCCGTTCGGGCCCTCGTCAAGGTCGATGGCCACTACCTGGTGGGGGGAGAGCAGGGGAGGGGCCTGAGCATCTCCTGAAAATCAGGGAAAATCAGGGTACAGAAACCCTGAGTGTTTCTCTGCCCCCAGGGATGCTGGAATGAAACGTAAGGGGCCTCAGAGGACCTGCCCTGCCAGGAGAGAGTATGTAGGGTGGGGATGCCACAGCCCCTTCTGCATCCCCCCAGTTGCACCGCTAGAGGATGGAGACGATGAAGGAGATGAAGAAGATGGAGAGGACGGAGAGGATGCACTGCCAACCTGCTTTGCAGAAGCAATGGCAGCGACAGCAGCAACTCCCAGCATGGCAGCAGTGGGACACACTCACCTGGAAGACAGAGGTGCCTGCGGGAAGGCCCTCGGCGATTTCAGCAGCAAAGGGCAGGTTTTGGAAAGTGGGGTCATTGTCGTTCAGGTCCAGCAGGTTGACAAAAACTGTGGCACTGCTGGTAGCTCTCAGGGGTGGCCTCCCACCTGTGCAGGCCAGGAATGGGGTCTCGAGGTTAATACTCGAGCTGTTCCTGCTCATTTCCCCTAAAAAGGAGTCCTCGCTCCCTATGCAGACAATAGTGTAGGATGGGGTGATGCTCCTGATTTGTCATGGATGATTTGTCATGGATGGACCCCTAGATGAAATTCTAGAATGGTTTGGATTGGAAGAAACATTAAAGACCATGTGGTTCCAACACTCTGCCATGGGCAGGGACACCTCCCACTAGCCCAGGTTGCTCAGATCCGTGTCCAACCTGGCCTTAAACACTTCCAGGAATGGGGCAGCCACAGCTTCGCTGGGCAACCTGTTCTACCACCCTCTGAGTAAAGAATTTCCTCCTAACATCTAATCCAAATCCTTCCTCTTTTAGTTTAAAACAGTTACCCTTTCTTCTATCACTATCTGAAAACAGAAATTTATCTTCATATCTCTACCTCTTTTCCTAAAAATAATTAAAAAAAAAAGTTTCCGCGCTGTACTATTTCCAGAGAAAATTACATCAGCTCTTCTTCCCCCACCTGCTCAACTGGTTTTCTGGGATGCTGATGGAACCAGGCTGAGAAGCAGGAGAGTTCCTGCCTCCTGGGCCCAAAGGTTCAACTTGTTGCTGTGAAAACAATCCGTGAGGGAGAGTGGAGGGTGAGGAGGGAGCACTGCGGGATGGAAGCGGGGCTTACAGTCGGTGACGGACACGACGATCCTGCGCATGAGCTGGGCCTCCTGGGGGTTGGGATTCTCCCGGTCCAGGAGCACGCCGGTGGTGCGGATCTTGCCCGTGGTGCTGTTGAGGCTGTAGAACTTGTTGGGAGGCCGGATGCTGTACACCACTGTGCCATTCTCCCCCAGGTCCGGGTCCACAGCCACCACCTGCCACGGAGGAACAGCAGAGAATTGAAGCAGAGTGCTGGGAATTAACTCCCACATGGATTTGCCAGCGTCTAACAACAAGTCTGAGCTCACGTGAGAGGCTTCCCTGCACCAGCACCAGCACAAAACCTCCCCTTCCTCCATCCAGCTCTGTATTTTCATGATGGGATTTTGCACCCTCAAGACCTGTACTTTGGAGTTACACCTCCCCAGAACTGGCCTGCAAGCCCGGGAGGTGATGGCACGGCAAGAGAGACACAAGCACGCAGCAATCAACCTGGCTTTCCTCCTTTTAAACAAAACCAGCTACAAAAACAAGGACCCCTCAGAAAAATAAACTAGACAGGACAAAGAGGCGCTCTGAGGAACTTGCGCTGCCGCGCACAGGATGCTGGAAATGCTTCCTTGGTGGGGTTCTCCTCCACGTCAGATATTCTGTGCTTTATTGCTCTCCCTGTGACGTTTTTAACTACAGGGGACATTTACATTAAAAAAACCCCACCAATTTCATTGCACTCATAACTTCCCAGCGCTCACTGCTTGTCCCGCAGCTGAATTTACATCAGATCGGTGACAAAATAATTATTTTCCCAGCAACTAATTGGGATGTCAAAGGCAAGATGACTTCAAGCTGGTGCCGAGCAGCGGGGCTGGTGCTGCATGGAGGAGAGAAAACCACTGTGCTCTGGCTCGGGCAGTGCTGCCAGACCTTTTCTCCTTAAAAAAAAAAAATCGGTGTTTTTTATTTTTTTTTTTTTTTTTAGCCTTCCTCCTTATATGATTTTGTGGATTGTCTTCACTTTTCCCTCATTTATTTTCCGTTCTGTTCCCATCATTTTTCTCTCGGCGTGATGGAGTAGAAGCCTCCCCCTCTCCTTCTCTTTTATTTCGCCAGAGGGACTTGAAAGGCTGTAAATCAAAGTCTTTCAGAGAGGTCCTTGAAGGAGGTCGCAGGCAAGGCTAAGAAAAGGAGAGTTTGGCCAAGATTCACACAATTTGGAGAGGAAAAATAATATCCCAGCAGGGAGAAGAAACACAGGGCATGGGCAGCAGGTAGCGGGCTCAGGAGTAATGTTTTAAATGGAATTCTGCAAGATGGTGCTGGACTGGAGGTGACACAGGTGAGGAGGTGACACAGGTGAGGAGGTGACACCGGTCATGAGGTGCCACCCGTCTGGAGGTGACTCCCTGCTCCAGCCAGGCTGGTGACAATCTCACCAGGCTTCTAGGGCAACCACCCCCTTGCCTCGCACGTACCGTGGTGACATCTGAGTTGGGGGGTGTCATTTCCACCAGGTTGATGAAGTATGGCTCATCCTTCCACGTGGGATAGTTGTCATTGATGTCCAGCACTGTGATGTTCACCTGTGAGAGAGCAAGGAGGCAACACTGTACCAGGAGGTACAGGTTCCTGGGGGGGCATAGTGTGTCCCCTGGATGTCCCCAACACACGTTTCAGGCATCGGAACAGGCTGCCCAGGGCAGTGGTGGAATCACCATCCCCGGGGAGGGATTTAAAAGATGTGCAGATGTGGCACCTGGGGCCGAGGGTTAGTGTTGGGCTCGGCAGTGCTGGGGGAACGGCTGGGCTTGATCATCTTAGAGAGGTCTTTTCCAACCTAAATACTTCCATGGTTCTGTGATTCTACATTCGCCCCCTGGAGGGAAAACACCCACGGAAAACCCACATCCCGCACCTTCACAGCCAAGGCTCCTTGGCACACCCGAGGTGGGTCTGGCTCCCGTGTGTTTGTTAAAACCAACCACAGGGCACGAGGCGCTGTTTTCAAACAGCTACTTCACCGGGAGGGGGACGCAACTCAGCGGGGGAGAGGATGGAGCGGGAATGGGGCAGGAAAGGAAAGGAAAAGACCTGAGTCACCGGTGAAAAGCAAGAGGAAAAAAAAAAAAAAGAATAAATGAGAAACCAGCAGAGGGTACAGTAACAGGGGGTGGGAGGTGTGAAGACAAGAGAGCACGGGCGAGGACGGTGCTCTGAAGTGTTACCTATCTTTGTTCTCAGCCTGAGAAATGGCACCTAAGTGACAGCAGTGAGTCTGTGGGATGCATGCTACTGCCTGGGAGTCTCTCACCTCCCGACACCACCCATTTCAATCCAGCCTGTGAGGCTATGAGTGCGTCTGAGGGAAGAGCTGCAGCTCAAGGGGTGTGGGGCCCTAAGCAGGGGGTCTCAGTGGAGCTTCTCCTGGGGTCTTCTCCTGTTCCCAAGTCCCCATTTTCTGCTGTCACACCAGGCTGAGCTGCTGGTGCCACCTCATGGTAGGAGAGGCGAGCCTGGACACCACAGTCTCCAGGGATGAGACAAGGCACCACGGTGGCCCCTGGGGAAGGCTGGTGATCCTCCTCTACTCCAAGCACTCCAGCTGCTTGTCCATCACCCAGGGATCTTGCAAAAGACCCTTATCACCAAACAAAAATTGTTATTTTGAGCTCCATGTGTACATCCCTGCTAATGGCAGCAGGTAAATTTACTCAGCTGCCCTCATCTCACCGAGTTTTGACATTCTTCAACTTTTTAGGAATCAAGAGGCTTCCCCCTTGTTTTGCCTTTCAACAAAGCTATTTAGGAGAACATAATCTCATCCAGAGCCCTGGCAGGGGACTCAGCATTCCACAGGCCATGCTGGTGCCATCGCATGTCTCTGGGGGGCTCCACAGGGAACTTCTCATCTGCTACCACAGACTTCCTGAAGGCCCTTGGCAGGAGCGACAGTTATTCCAGGGATATTCCTCAACACAACCACAAATTTCTCTGCATTGTCCTGTGTTGGGTGGGACATCTCTGCTGCAACCCAACTGAACAGCCCAGGAGCAAGAGCACCCCGATGGTGGCAAAATAATCTCCCAAGAAAGATGGTGCCATGAGCACTGAGAGACAGAATCACAGAACCGTTAAAACAGGAAAAGACGTTTAAAATCATTAAGTCTAACTGAGGTGGATCCTGGGCTTTTGACCTCCTGGTATTTCCAAAGAGTTTTGCAAACGCTTTGCCAGCAATGGGGCTCCCTGATGCCTGTGAAGGGCAAGGCAAAAAAGAAGGCTTCAACCTGCAGCTCCACCAGCAAAACTTCCAAGAAGCCCAGCCATTCCAGGCTGGCTGGAAACCCTTGACCCAGGCAGCATGTGAACAGACTGCTATTCCTGTCACCAGGAATAACTAAGTGTGCCCACAGGCTCTCCAGCTCAGCCTCTTCCCGGGAGGCATGGACAAAGAGAGCCCTTGCTGCAGGTGAAACAGGTACCCATTACCACCTCCACATGGAGAGCTGGACACGTAAAGCTCTGGAAGGTCAAGTGGCTCCTCTGTGGTTTTCCAGGAAAGCCAGCTGATTTCGAGGTCTCCACAGCCTGGAGAGTCAATCTCTGAGCAGTGGTGCGGCCAGTCCAGAGGGCAGGGGTCGCTGTGTGCCCTTCACCCATTCACACAGCTAAAATGAGACACCAGAGCCCTCCCCTGTCCCAGCCCCAGGGCTCGAGGAGATGGGAATCGCTCCTCCCCACACTCACCATAGCAATGCCTGTCTTCTGATGGTGGCCCACGCCTCCATCCACTGCCCGGACGATGAGGATGTACTCGGATTTGGCCTCCCGGTCCAGCAAAGATGTTGTCGTGATTTCTCCTGCGGCCACAGGGAAAAAAAGAAACACTCAAACCCAGGGCCAGGATACCGAACAAATGGACCCTTTCTTCTGATGCAAAGAGATGGGCCCTGGTAGCTCCTTAGCTAACAGAAGCCTTCACAGCCAAGCCTTTCCTTAGGTGTCACTCCCACCAGGGGCTGAGTCTCCATGGACGCCTCTGCCGAAGCTCTCATGGTGACTGGGCAAGCGGTGGTGCCTGACATCTGGCAAAACCCTTAAATTGTGGGTCTCCTAAGCAGGCTGATCGGAGGAGAGGAGGGAAGGGTGAGGGAAGGAGTGAGGGTGAAAGAGAGAACTGAAAGGAGAAGAGGGAGAGCATGCCCAGAGTCTCACCTGAGCGAGCATTGATCCGAAAATGCGAGGAGCCTTCCAGGGAATAGATGATCGATTCCTGCCCATACTCCCTGGACCGGTCCATGTCCGTGGCATTGAGAAACAGCACTGTGGCTCCTTGGAGAGGCAAAAAAGGAGGGCTGGGCTGGGTCAGAACTGCCCTGATCCCCCACACTGCTCCTGCACTTCCACCCAGCCAAGGGGTACCCTCTCCTGCACGCACAGTGGGGCCAAACCCCCACAGCTGGGAAACTTTACCAGGTCTCTGGCTTTACCTCTCTGAAAAGGCATCAGCCACCCCGTTCTGGCTTTAAGACACCCAGTGCCCTTCTGGGAGCCTGGAGAAGGAGCAGGGGGGTGGCCCATACCTGCCATAATGTCCTCCATGACGGTTATTATGTAGGAGGGCTTGCTGAACGTGGGGGGGTTGTCGTTTTCATCCTGAAGCAAAGAGAAGGTCGAGAGGCTGGTTGGGAAAAAGGCAAAGTGGTCAAGAGCTGCAAAAGTCTGGTATGGGGATGCTCCTGGCCAAATGCATCTCAAGGTGTGACCAGCTCACAATGCCAGCGTGGGGAAGGTGCCTTGGGGCACTGGGGTTCTGAGCAGTGGTTTCACTGTGGAGGCAGCTGAGGTTGAGGTAAGATGATTGTCAGTGACTTTGCCGAGTCCTACAGTGGGGATGATGCCGACTCCCTCATCACTCAGCACCTGGGGCACAGGGCTCAGGAACCACTGCCACTGGCAGATGAGGGTTCTCCAAGCTGCTCCCGTCTCCACCACAAGGCCTGGGAAGCTCAGGCACCACACAAAGCATGGCAGCATCGTGCACAGACCTGCTCCTCCCTACTGTTCCAGGTCGCACTCACCACGAGGCAAACTGGACTGCCCAGGGCGAGCTGGTGAGCTTTGGCTGCCTTCCTTTCAGAGGAGGAATGCTGTGGCTGTTTGCAGAGAGGGCAGCCACAGCACTTCTGGGGGGAAGTTGGCTTGCATACCAGCTCCCTCCAACCCTGTCTCTGCCAGAGACCACTGGAGGAATGTCCTGGAGAAGCCAGGAGCAATTGCTTGAAACATCCCTCAAAACAGGTTTTGGACTGGTTTAAAGCTCCCCCCCAGGGGGCCTTAAACGCTCTTTAAACATTGTCAAGAATCTGTCTTAAATGAACCAAACCCAATCGCCCATGGAGGAAGGACAGAGCTGCCAGGACATTAAAACACTGTTACGGACCTCACCAATTCCCTGGGGCTGCTCTGGAGATGTTTTCTACCTGGATACCACTGATGGACCTGCAGGCTCAGCTGCCACCGAACTTGATATCTGAAGCAATTTCACATGCCAACGATGCCCATCGTACGGCAATTAAATTTCCATCCCCTGCTTTCGTGCCTGGAGGCAGGTGGTCTTTAACCAGCCTTTGCGTCACTCAGCTTTCACCGCGCCTCCTCCGAGGGCAAGGAGGAAACTGCCGGCTACCCAGGTGCTGTCCTCACCACCCCTCCTCCTCCTCCTTGCAGAGACGGGTGGGGGACATCCAGGGCAGCCCCAGGATGTCAGGGCAGGTTAAAGGCAAAGGAAATGGAGAAGCAGAGCGTGCATCCACAAGCCACCTGCAGCCAGGCCTCGGTGAGCTGTGCCGTGGTCCAGGCTGGGTGGACACAGGCCAGAGCAGACGCCGTGTCATTAACGTTCCTGAGATCATCAGGCCGTGCTCAGCAGTGCCACTGCCTGGCAAGCCTTCTCCTGAGGAGGCAGGGCTTGCTTCTGGCTGGCTCTCCATCTGGCCAGAGCCGGCGTGCACCTGCCTCCTACTTGAGAAGGACATTTCCCCCTTCAGCAAAGCTCCCTGCAGGCAATGCCAGGTGATGCCAGACGGAACCCAGCATTTTCCGCTCCCGTAGATGAGGTCATCCACCAAACCAGCTAAGACCAGCTTCCCATGTTCTCCTGACCCTCAGCCTTCCTCCCTACACCCTCACTCTCAGACAGCCGTCATATCATGGAATCCCAGAATGGTTTGGGTTGGAAGGGACTTTAAAGCTCATCTCATTCCAACCCCCCTTTTGTGGGCAGGGAGGGACACCTTCCAATATCCCAGGTTATTCCAAGCCCCAGTCGAGCTGGCTTTGAACACTTCCAGGGATGGGACAGCCACAGCTTGTCTGGCTGCTGTACCACGGCCTCAGCACCCTCAAAAGGGAGAATTTCTTCCTAACACCTAATCTAAACCTGCTCTCTCTTCCGGTCTGAAGCAGATCCCCCTCATCCTATCCCTCCATGCTGCCTCCAAGGATGCTGTGGAACACGGACGCTCACAGTCAGCACACAACCCCTTTCCTCCAGACACAGGCAGGCTGTAAGTCACCGGCTCATCGCTCCGAGCGGGGCGGCAGCGGCAGGGAGTGAGGCAGAACCTTATTAGCAGCGATATTTCCCGGGATCCTGGCGCGGCGCGCACTATTAGTTCTGACTCGGCGACTCCCTCCACAAAAGCGTATTGTCCCCTAATGGGAAATCTACAAGGCGAGTTTGACTTCTTTATTAAAAACCAACAACCAAAGGATGAAAAAAAATTACATCCCTCCACACTCGCTCCTGCTCTGCCTTTTCACGGCTCTTGTTCCTCAAGTGCCGTCACGAAATGCTTCCCCCTCATTTTCTTCCTATTTTTTGGCGCTTTTTTCCCCCCCCTTTTCTTTTTCCAGTTGAGAGAAATTCCCTTTCGTTGAGAATGGGAAAAGTGACAGCTATTTAAACCCTGCCAGCGTACAGACTCAACCCAGGAGATGACCCGCTGAAGTGTGGTCTTTTAAAAGAGGTGTTTATGCTGTCTAAAGCACAGTGTGGGAACGATGTATTTAACCACCACTAACTCCCCCGGCACTGCCTTGTTCCCCCTCTCTGGAGCACAGGGAGGGAGCTGGAGGAGAGACGTGCTCATGTGACTTCGCTCCCGTCTTGCAGCATCGTGGGCTTTATCTCCTTCACCTTCCCAGACTGACGCTGCCGCCAGCCCGGCACAGACCCCATCACTGCGAGAGTGACGGGTTATCAACCAAACTGTCTCCATCGCTGATACCTCCCTCCACAAATCCTCAAACCACAGCGTGCCTCAAAGTGACACTCCGATCTAATCTTCCCGAGGAACGCTGTGATGCTTCATCTCTCCCAGCAGCAACCCCTCCTCCAGAGGGTGGATTTCCACCCTGTTCTTGGCTGTGCCCCTCACCCCGTGTTTAGCTGTGGCTCCCACAGTGGCTTCCCAGTGCACCGTGCACAGCCAAGGAGAGGGAGGAGGTGCATGAGATCAGGACAGCCCATCTGCACTTGTTCATGGTGACACCCCTTGGAGACACTCACAGTCACCCTTTGTCCCTTCAGACCTTCCCAGATGTCAGGGACAGCACCTCCTTAGCCGACACATCTGACACACAAAACATATACAGCGTATATAGGAGACACACGTAACCACAACCCACGCACGCACACCCATGGGGTGGGGTGGTCTCGTTGGGTTATTGATGAATTAACAGCACTGCTACGGATCAATTGCAGGGAAATCACGAGAGGTTTGTGGGGCGCCGTACTTACAAACACCTCGATGGTGACGGGGACGGTGCTGTTGAGGGGTGGTTTTCCAGCATCCTTGGCCATCACAGTCAGGTAGATGACCCCATTGGCCACCTGCTCATAGTCGAGGGGGTGGTTCACGCTGATCACTGGAAGGATGCAAAGTGGGGTGGTAAGGAAGGTGTTCGGGCACCGATTAGGACGGTGGGAATGCTCGGGGGATGGCCCATCCACACCGCCCCCCCAGGGCCAGCAGTGGCTGTCTGAGGGGGTAATGCCCCAAAATCACGAGCGCTGGGCATCACTGAGCCCCCTGCACTGGCATGACCCAGAGTGAGCTGTGCACCCACAGAAACATGGCTCCGCAGCGGCTCAGCTCGAGCCCTGCTCCAAAAGACTGCGCTGCAGGAGAGCTCAGGACAAGCAGAGAGGCTGCTGGAGCAGCTCCCTAAAGGCTGCTGGCATGACAGCTTGTGGGGCTGTGAGCCCGAGGTGCTGCTGCTCATCAGCAGCACTGTGGTGCCAGACCAGTTCTTACCTCCGTACCCTTCTGACACCGTGATGTCAAAGTAGTCGCGGAAGGCAGACGCCTGCACGATGCTGTACGTGATCTGGTTGTTGGGAGGGGAGTCCTCGTCGGATGCCTGGGGTGTGAGCAGAGGGAGGACGTGAGCATGGGAGCTGTGCCAGGGACGCGTGACAGGAGAGAGCCTGGGGGTTGGGAGGTACAGGCCAGGCCCGAGGAGAGTGGAAGTGATGGAGGAAGATGTGCTCATCAGGGGCCCTGAGGGGGTCTGTAAACCAGCCCCCTCTCTCCTGCTTCTCTCATCCCAGAAAGAAACCAGTTGCTGGGACCTGCTTTGGAAAATGTTTGTTAAGCCCATCACAGGCACGGATCGTATTAAAACTGACAGAGGGAGATTTAGATTAGATATTGGGCAGAAATCCTTCCCTGTGAGGGTGGTGAGGCCCTGGCACAGGTTGCCCAGGCAAGTTGTGGCTGCACCATTCCTGGAAGTGTTCAAGGCCAGGTTGGACAGGGAGAAACCTGGGACAGTGGGAGATGTCCTTGCCCATGGCACAGGGTGGAACGAGATAGGCTTTAAGGTCCCTTCCAACCCACACCATTCTGTGACTCTAACCCGCTCCTGTCTCCCCACCACACATCCCAAGCGGAGGAGCCACTCCAGTCCCTCACCCGGAGCCGGACCACCTGGGTGACGGAGGGCTCATTCTCCCGCAGGGCCCCCAGGTATGCCTCCTTCTGGAAGGTGGGGACGTTGTCGTTGATGTCGAGGACGTTGATCCTGACGCGCCCCGTCGTCTCCTCCCCGCCGCCGTCCCGCGCGATGACGGTCAGGGTGTAGCGCTGCGTGGTCTCATAGTCCAGCCGAGCCGTCAGCAGGATTACACCCGTGTCCTTGTCCAGGGAGAAACTGAGGGGACAGGAGAGGAGGGGGAAAAGCCCTGGTGACCACACGCTGCAGATGGAGAGGTGGGGTGGCAGCAGGCTGACAGCTTGTGTGGCAGTGGGCCAAGTTCACGACTTTTTTCCAAGGGATATGAGGTCCCAAGGCACCTTCAGGAGCTCAGTGCAGCCGGTGGGGGAGAAACCCCCAGTGCTGCTCTATAGGCAGAGTAAAAGGGTGCAGAGGCCTCCAAATCCAACTGCCCACCACGAGTGGGTCACAGGTGGTGCTCCAGGGCCAGCAATTCGCTGCAAACGTATTCATTGGCCTCAAGCAATGCCGGTGCTGGTAGGTCCCCATTTAGCAAAGCAATCAACTATGCAGAGCATGAGGGATGTGCTCAAGTTAACTCACCCCTCTGGGAGACAGGATAGAGAGGGTTTCACAGGGCATCTTGCAGGTAGGACATAACCAAGGCCCTTAATTGCTCTGTGACTTCCTAGTGAAGTTAGAAGAGGATTTTGGAGGATCCAAGCCATGCCAGTCAGTCACACTTACCGGTCAGGGTCATCGCTGAAAAAGTAACTGACTTTGCCATACGTGCCCACGTCATTGTCAGTTGCCTGGAAAAGATGAAAGTTAAGCAATAAATGAAGGTATTCATGGAAATGTTGCATTACACACACCAGTGCAGACCTTGTGTGCTGCCATTTATTCCCCAGAAGCTGCAGGGCTGGAGCTGCTTGTGCTCCCCTGGGTTACCCTGCCCATCCCTGACTCCCAGCCTGCTCCAGCTAACAGCCCTCCATCAGCATCTCTCAGCATCCGTCCAAAAACCTTTGAGAAATGTTACACCTACTTACACACTAAGCTAAGCTGGAAAGCACACGTGAAATAAAGGTCTCCATGGGTAACTCCTGAGGGCCACCCATCCTGTCCCTGTGAAGGCAAAGAGCTGGAACCCCACATCTTGTGCATTCCAGGCTGGGCAGCAGGCCTGAGGCTGCAGGGAGAGGAATAAACTCCCATCCTGCTTCAAAACTACCCTCCCCTCCCCGCCATGCTAAAACACGGACCTGGAAAAGCAAGGAAAGGGATTTCAACCTTGACTGCCATGAGGACAACCTTTCCGGGGGTGTAACCTGCTGCATCCCCGCGGATGGCTCAGCATGGCTTGGAATGTTGCAGGATACACATGCTACACCGGCAGCTGCCGGGGCAGGAGTAGGCTGGTCACGGCTAAGAGACCAACACCTTGTGGGGAAGGCATGCACAACTCCCTGTGTCAGCTCTGGATGAGCAAAGCAAGATTTACGTGTGTTTTAAAGTCTTTGCTCTAATGAATGTATAAAATATGCATGAGCGGCGGCAAGAAGATGGAGCAGAAAATTTTATTTTTAGGTGAGGGAAGTGGGATGCAAGCCCCAAAATACCCTTTTTCTACCCCGGTATATTTTCTAAATTGAGTCCTGTCTGGATTACTCAGATACCAACAGGTCTGTGAAAAAGCTGGGTCAAAGACACATTTTATGTCCAGACACCAGCAAAAGGCTGTATTTTAGGAGTGGCATGGAACACAGCCTGTTCCTGAAACCTTCCTGATTTATCGATGGCCTTGATTACCCTTGACAGCAGAGTAGGAGCTTGAGCACGGCTTTACCCCCATGTGCTGCTTACCTGCCACACCACGGGGTGACAAGAGAAGAAAAGGCATGAAAACCAGACAGGATTATTTAAGTTTTTCTCCCCAAAGGCTTTTCCAGCCGGAGCAGTGAATTCCTGCTGCTTTACACCAGCCGAAGGGTGAGCTGGGAGATCCAGCCTTCCAGACCTACTGATTTTGCTGATTTCCTCCTCCACTGCTAAGATGCGATTTCCTTTCCACTTGCATTGCAATTGTGTTCGGTAAAATAGAAAAAACCTGCACAAATCTGCCTGGAGAGACACCCAGAGAGTGAGCAGCACCCACTCCTGGAGGAAGAGTCCCTCTGGGGTGCATCATCCCCCCTCACAAGACACACATGAAGGTGCCCCATCCCAGTCAGAGACGGGCAACTTTTCCATATGGAAATACCTGGAGAGAAGATGGGTCAACCCACCAGCTGCCCGCCCCAGCATCCCTCAGCCAACTTGTACTAGTGTTAATCCCCCATCCTAACACCTGCCACCAGCCCCTTTTTTGGGTCTTCTTTCCCCAAAATCCTTGAGCGCCTTGAGCACCCTCAGCATCGCCCGGTATGAGTCAGCCCTCAACCTCCCAGCCAGGATTTTTCCTATTACTTCCCTGCCCACAACCTCTGTGCATCCCTCGGTCCCATTAATTCCTGAGTGGCTGGTGCGAGAGCAGAGCCTAGAAAAGCATTTTCCATGCACCTGGATGGGCTGCTGATGAGATAATGATTTACGGGGGGCCTGACAGTACCACAGAGCACGGGCAAAACGAATTCCCTTCATTTGGCCCCCTACAATTGCACTTGTAAGTGCTTATTGCAGTGACAGACAACACTGGGAAAGTGTAATTTTCTTCTGATGGGAAAAAAAAAAAAAAAAGAGAGGGAAGGAGGAAGGTTAAAAGAAGGTTAGCATGGAGGTGCTGGGAATGGGAGCCCTGGGGAGGGGAGCCAGGAGGGCGGCTGGACCGCAAGCTGTGGTGATGCCAAACACGCCAGCGAGGCAAAACAACCTTCCCCCGAGGAGCCAGGAGGGTGGGCAGCCTGACCCTGCCTCACCCTCCACCTCACCAGGTGGGCTAATTAATGACCCTGATTTACACCGAGGGAGGTGGAAGGTGCTGCTGGCTGGATGGCTTTCCTGGCAGCTGAACATCGCGGAGATAATGCTGGGCAGCGGAGCAGGTTAGTTGAGCGTGACAGGGAACATGCAAAAAAGCCAAACCATGCACGCTCAGCATATTTAATTCGGGATCTACGCTTGTTTCTGCATTACCAGGCCTTTTTTTTCCTCTGAGGGTAAAAAGAGATGCTCAGATGCTCGGACCCCTGGGGAGGCAACACGCACTCCCTTCCCAAGGGCTCCCAGGAGCACATGCCTGCAGAACACCCCCAATCCCACCGAGCTGGTGGCAGTCCCTGGGTACCAGCTGTTTTCCCGTGGCTTTTCCCCATCACTGACTGGTTTCCCCCCCCAGCATGCACCCATCCATTCCCACAGCCGGGGGAGGAAAGGCATCTGGCTGGAAGTTTCCCGGGGTTCCACCTGGAGAAGCAATCAAATGGCTTTTACCGCTGCTCCTCTCCTGCCTGGAATATTAAAGCAGGATTTGCCCACTGGAGCCTGCAAAAGGGCAGGATGAAAACGCGGGTCCACATCTGTACTTTTATGAGCTGTCACCGGCACAGACCATTTCTAAAAAATCCCACATTTGTGCAGCTAAACTCTGGGAGAGCGGCAAGAAGAGGAAGCCCGGATAACCCAAAGGATTAATTTACTGAGCTGCAGTGTGGGCACCCGGCACATGAATCACACAAAAATACCCGCAGCCCAGTTCTCTGTCCATCTCCATTCCTCAAGCTCGAATGTTTTGGATGTCTCCCTTTTGTCCCACCACGGGCCATCCCATCCACCCTTCCCCTCCTGCTCGGGGGCCGGCAGAGTCCGAGACAGAAGCGAGGAGCTGGCGAGCGGTTCTGCTCTCGTGGGCAAATCTGCAGGAAAGGGCATGTCGTCCAATTTGTTCGGGAAACAATAGCAATGTTTGACATGTCATCAGGATTGATGGAGCAGAAATTTACATGGGAGAATTCAGTTTTAAACAGCTCCACCGAGCTTCGCCCGGTAATGGTTTCGACATTCATCATCCGCCAGCCCCACTCAACGACTCCTTAAACTGCCGGAGATTAACTCTACTCACAGCAGCTTCAGGCAGGAGGAGTGGGGAAGGGCTTAAAGAACCAGGAAGAGCCTTTCCAGGTGGCTCAGATCCCCCACAGAGCCCCTGGGATGCCAGTCCTCCCCCCCAAAACTGTCAGACAGGGATGAGCAGCTGGAAGTTGGTTGCAGGGGTGAGAAACTGGAACGATGATTAGGGCTGCCATGTCCTGCCTGGTTGAAGATGGCCCTGCCAGGACCAAAGGAGCCGAACACTTCCCACCTTTCCCTCGGCGTGGATCTGCCGCAGCAGGTCCCAGCTCTGTTTGCTCTTCTTCGCTCTCTTTGTTTTCCCTCCCCTCCCTCTCCCATGCACAAAGCAGGAAATAAAAATTGATGGGGAGCAAATTGCTTTGGCCAGGAGCTCTCTGCTTAAAAGAGTCGTCGCAGGAAAGCAATTACAGGACATCAAAAAGCTGTCAGGGTACCGGAGTGACCGGGCGTGAGCCTGGTCCCTGCCTGCCGCCCTGGCTTTGAGACCAAGGCAATGCTGCTCCAGCAAAACGCCTGGGGCTTGGGAAAGCAAATAGAAAGAGGATTCCCACCTGCCTCCTACTTTTTGTTGGTTTTTCCAAGGGGCTCCTTGGGGGCTGACTGAGCAGCCACGTGCTCCTCAGCGGGTGGTACCGGAATCCCAGGGTGCGGAGCCACGGCCTGGCATCGTACTGGTTTTTGGAGGCACCAAAACCTGCATGTGCTAACCAGGCAGTCACCCAAACATCCCTTCCCAAATGCAACCTTCAGGTCCCAGGGGAGTAACAGCTAACTGCTGGTATCCACCAGGACCGGGCTTCGATTTGTGACCTGGGGGAGAGAAATGCAAAGGGCCAAGACCTTCCGCGAGACGCAATCGCCGGGCTGCAAAACCGGGACAGGAAACCAATGGAAAACCTACTTCAAGTTATTATGGAATGACTTTAGTCGGAAAACAGCTCTTTTGTCGGCGTTGCCTGCCCCAGCCGTGCTCGTTCCCAGGCTTTTAAAGAGAGGCTGCCCGGTGGGAGGTGGCAATCAGGAGGGAGCAGAGCTGGTGGATGGCTGGCATTGCTGTGCCAGAGCCCAGCAGCGTGATTAGCTGGGAAAGAGGGAGGTGTGTGAGTGGGGAATCAAGGCAGGTACCACCGCCACCACTTCCCCAGCAGCTCCAAACCACGCACCGAGCCAGGGAGCTCAATCGGTGCTAATGACCCCAGAGGGCTGCACTGAACCTGGCTGGGGGGGAAAAAATAGTCAATCAACCCCCCTGGGAATGGAAGAGCTTTTCCCCACCTCTTCTGCCAGCCACCAGGGAAAACAAGAGCCTCCTTGATTGTGTTTTATAACAGCGTTCCCTGCAACATCAGCTCCACGCAGGCGAGGTTAACACTTGCCTGGGCAGCCGTGATTTAGCGGGGAGTGATTTACTGCAGCCAGGCTGTTGGGATGGCTGGAGACCGGGGTTTAAAACACGAGGGGATGGAAGATGGTCCAACAGTGAGAGAAACAGGCTTCTCCAGCGTGGGTTTTCACTGGTGACACCAAGGCCATTTAGACGCCTGCCTCGGTGGGTTTTACTGGAGCTCGGTGCTGGAGCGGGGCTCAAGTCCCCCACTAACGAACCATATTGATTTCATATTCTCCTGTTGTCCACCTAAATGGCAAGCGGCACATCTGAGTGATTAAATAACCACACAAGTGCCTGGCTTGACATCTCAGTCACTTTGCTGTTGGGTCTCTAATGAATTTTACAGCCCAGCAAAATGGAAGAAATTAAGGTCAAAGTCCAGCGGAGGAAATATAAATCCTCAATGATCTCAAAGTATTTGCAAGAGCTCTGGGACGCCAGTCACACCACCACAGCACCCACCCTCCATCTCATCCAGGTGGGCAGCACTGCCTGGGGCCCAGCAGGGAGAGGGAGGATAAAAAAAAAGGAGGAGGGAAGAGCCAAACAGGTCCTTGACTGGAGATAGACATGAATATCTTGAATCCCAGTGTGGAGAAAGGGAAGAGCGAAGCTCAACTGTTGTCCAGCTGGAATGAAGGAAATTCTCCCTGGAGCTGGATGCAGCCCATGGTTGCTCTGAGAGTGAAGCAAATCCAGCTGGAGAGTGGGATTTTATTTCTCGGCAACGAACAGCAAGGCCAAAACACATCCCTGCCAGGCAGAGGCTTTCCTGGAGAGAGCAATGCGGATGCACCTTGGAAAACTGTGACCCAGAAGCCACAGGCTAAGCTGTAATAAAAAGACAACATCCTCACTTCCCTGAAGCTGGAAACTACACCCGAGTCTCAGTCAGTCAGGCAACAGCCACTTCCCAAGGGTATCTTAGAGGATGCAGATACTCAGCTTTACTCCTGTGACCAGAGATAACAGAGGTTTGCTTCTAGGACACAGCAGCCAGCCACAGGGAGATCCAGCAGAACCTATGGCCTTGGACACAAGTGGCCTCTGGATGATGCAAGGGATCTCACGAGGTAGATTTACACATCTCAGGCTTTCCAAACGGGTTCAGGTAAATCGCCCTCCCCTTAAGACTCCAACAGCAGCCTGTCAGCATCACCAGGGGCTGCACAAGGTCATCTGTCCAGGGGTGACACTGCCCCTGCCACAGCATCACTCAGCCAATGGCACCTGCTGGGTGCTGATTCCCACAGGAGCTCAAGAAAACAGAGCCTTGGATGTTTTGGGAGGGCATGGAGGAAGCCAGCTTGGAAGACAGATTAAAATCCTAAGAGCTCTGCTGGAACTTTAAGGGTGGGAGAGGATGCATCGAGGTGAAGACGGCAACTGCCATACAGGGACTGCTGAGAAGGAGGTGTGAAGTTGGGGTGGTGCTTTCACATGGCAGAAAGCACCACCTTGGGAAAAATTCTCCCTTTAACTCCCAGCCACCTCCCAGTCACCAGGCAAAGCCAGCATCAAAAGAAAAACACCCAACGCCACCTCCTACTGGGAACACTGGGAAGTGTTGGGGGGAATCCTGCTGCTTGGCTTGTGCTTTGTGGGATGCAATTTGGACAGGAGCAGGTGTGCATTCGCTCCCTGGTTTTCTTTCCCATCTCAGGGAAGCTGAATTGGCTTTTTCTGGGGGGGTGGGCAGGGGGCAGAGGGCACAGGCTGTGATTTTGTGTTGTTTTCCCACCTCCGTGCCTTGGCTGTGCATTTCTGCTGACAGCTCCATCAGGACGGAGAGCGGCTGCACAAGCTGCAATAAGTGTCTCTCTCTCTCCTCAACGCCTGGGCTGTCATGATTCCTATTCCACCCCATTTCGGTCTTACGGATTGATATTTAGATTAAAGAGATAAACACAGCCAAAGAGCACTGGGCCCTGACAGAAAGACGAGGACTTCAGATCCGTCAATCACGCTGCTACCTGGTAACTCCCTCCTCCCCTTCCCTTTAGTTACAGAGCAGGATTGATAAGAACATTTAATGGGAACAAGGAGTGCAAGCATCTTTTTATACTTGTAAAAACCCCAGAAGCACCCAGGAAGAAGACAAGCCATTCATGTTTAACTTTCCAGGCAATTTGGGATCGTCTGCTTTGATTATTTAACTCTTCACTGTTTTGTGTGTTTGCAGTCTTCCTCTCCTCTGGCAGATAAAGGATTCAATTTTCTTTTAAGCGGCAGGGAAATTGGAAGAGATTTTGTTCTGTTTAAGCACAGCTGGAGACAGAGCACTCGGGGCGGGGGGATTGAGAACAACAAGATCAATTAAGATGCTGACTGGGAGGGAGAGCTGCGTGGGCCAGGGTAGGAGAGAAGGGCTGGAAGGAGGGACAAAGTCCAGGCTTGGGGGACATCAGAAATGTCCAACTGAGACTTCTCCAGCCTCCACTGAGCTGCTGCTGAGCCATGCTTTCATATTCCCACCAGCGTCCTCTGAATGCCCCCCTGACTCCCTAAATATCCTCTCCCCGTGTTTCAGCCTCTGCAACACACAACCTGCCCTGGACATTTGGCTGGCAATCTGCAGTTACCACCTGTCTGTCATTCCCCATCTCCAGCAAGGGCTTTCTGAGACATTCTCCATTCACTTAAATCAGAAGGAAAGGATGGGGACATACCTGAGAGTCCTCCCAATGTTTGACCATCCTGCGCTCCCCCAGCCCAAGTGAGAAGGCAGAGGAGGTGCAAGTTACTCCTGACATGGGTAGGGTAGGTGAGCGGAGCAAATTCAATCCCCTGTGCAAAACTGAAACAGTCAGTCCACTGGAAAAGACTGAGAAGCCCTGTGCCATCCTCATGGCAGCATCAGGGAAAGCTGTCCTGCAGACCACCATGAGATGATGGGCTGCACCACCCTCAGGTCCTAATGCTGGGAGAACACCCCAGGTGCCACGGATGGGGCAGGGGATGGTTTGTCTCCCGCCTGATTCCCCACGGAAGCTGTAAGTATGCTCATCCCTAGAAGCCTTTCCATCCATCCACTCATTTACAAGGTATTTCCCCACCTCACTCCCTGCTCTCACTGGCTATGTTCTGTACTCCATGCAACATTCCCAAAACTGGGAGCAGTGTAGGCCTTGAGGCTGGTCCACACAGCCACCATCCCCACGTGAGAGAGAAACAGAGCTCAGGGTGAGCCCCTTGGCACAGCACCTCACCCACCAGCACCTCAGAGCTATGGCCTCTATTACCGCCTTTAATTTCCAACTGTTTCTGCCCCCCTGCATTCCCTTTTTCTCCAAAAAAAAAGGGGAAAGAAAAGCTTTGGAGATCACCAAGAAACAACAGACAGCGGCAGCTACACGGATGTGAGGGGATGGTGAGTGCCCTTGGCCAGAGGGATGCAGGCACCCAGGGTGGGGTGAGTCCTGAAGGCAACCAGAGGAAGCCCACAGGTTTGCAAAGCCCCAGCCCACCCAACTCTCCAGGGGACCCCAAAGCTGCCCTGGGACCGCTGCAAAGTGCCACAACGGGATGTGGGAGCCCATGGAACCGCGGCATCACCGCCATCACCGTGCCCCTGCCAAACTCAAAGCCCGACAGCTGACTGAGAAAGTGATTTGCATTTTAAATAGCTGCATATTGATGTCTGCAACTCTCCTTCCCAGGGTGGGAAAAGTACATTATTACTTTCTTGTTGACTGGCGTTCACAGCTGGCTGGAAAGAAGGAGAAAGAAAATCAGGCCGGGATCGATTTTTCCCGTCCCCGACGCGAGGCCAAAGGGAGATCGAAGAAGCAAGAGAAAACTGACAGCTGGGTGGTAAAGGGGAGGAACTTTGCCAACCAAATTAAAGGTTGACTTAATGAGGAGAGTAATGGAAGGTTAATTAGCGCATTTACTTCATTAGGTTCTTACTAACAAGGCTTCTCCCAAAGAAGTGCAGTGGCAAGGAGGGGAAAGATGAGAATTCAGGTGAACGGATGTCAGGGAGGATGTTCAGGGAGGGGACAACCCATGGAAAGTAGGGCAGAAGAACGACACAGGAATGTGAACCAGCGCACATATGTATTTATATGAAAGAATACACGCACACATATATAAGAATACACAGGCAAATGCATTTGCCAGAAAGACAGAGACACCACCTCTTCCCCCTCTCCATCAAATAATCTGAAAATTATAATCTGAATTTCATAAAAAAAAAAAGGGGAAGCAGTGGGTTTTCTTAAGCACAAGGCTGACTTAGAGATTCAGGTTATCAAGCCCGGAGGGAACACGGTGCTTATTTTACCCACCTTGTTGCATGTCACAACATACAGAAAATCATTCCGACACCAAAATCGGTGCCTGATGGTTGAACTGGGCGCCACAGTTTATAGCCTGAGGTCTGCTGGAGATGCTCACACTATTCCTGAGAGTCTCCAAAAGATAACTCTGGAAAGCTTGCCCGACGATGTTGCGTGGTGGGGGCGGGGGAATATTTCCAAGCTCTGGAAAGTCTCCACATCCCTTTCAGACTTCTTGAGGGTGGTTGTCATGAGCCCCATCCCAGACCAGAGCTACTTCAGGGTAAGGAGGACCAAGGCAAGGCAAAGAGCATAACCTCCCAGGAATGTTAGGTGGGGAGTTGGTTCCAGAGGGAAAGCAGTCATTAACTCAGCAGGGGTCTGGGACAAAGAGCTACACAACCATTCCAGGGAGGTGATTTTCAAAGAGTGGCTCATCTGATCCATGCCTGACCTGGCCCGAGTAAGGAAAAGCTGGCTGGGGAGCACTGGGAACTGCAGGCATTAATGCCTGTGGAGAGATTAACCCCTCCTGGGGGGGTTGAAGGTGGGCACTGGGTAATTCATTCCCTGCAAGCCTCCATCTTCATCCTAGCCATTTTCCAGGGAGGGTGAGCAGGAGGGGGGCACACAGCAGCCCCCCAGTCCCCTGCTGCTTGTCAGCCAGCTGATGGAGCCCACAGCTACTGATCCCAGCCTGCACAGCCAAGCCAGACCGGGGCAAATAAAGCGGAGAGAAGGGATCACGGAGCCAGGATTACTTTCCACACTTCCCTGGAGAACCATTTTTCTCCAGACCCTTCAAGGAAAATCAAATGCACTGTTGTGTCAAAAACAAGTTACTCTTGGTTTGTTTGGGCTTTAATGATTTTGGTTATCGGAGCTTTTCAGGAGGACTGTGCTGTGCAGATCTGTAGTGTACGAGGAGCTTAAGGAGACCTCCTGCCCCTTAATTCCTACCTCCAGGTCTACAAATACATCGGCAATGGGCAGCGAGGCACGTGCCTACGCCCCCATGCAGGTCCCTGGCTTTTGGAAGCTCATGGCAGCTGCTGGCAAAGCAGCAGTGTCCCAAGCAGCAGTATCCCAAGGCATGTCTGGAGGGGCACCGTGCTGCCTGCTCCCCTGTCACGGCACTCACACCCCCAGCCCCGCAGTGCAGCAGGACCTGGAGATGCCACAGGCTTCGTGGCAGGTGTGAACACACAGTCACACCTTCCCTGAACTTCCCAGCTGAGCATCCTCCACCGCACGCGAGGGGCACGGCTCGTGCCAGAGCCCCGGCGTGGCCCCCAAAGGACAGGGGGGGTCCCGGGCTGGACCCTCCTCCTCCTCTCCCTGCTGGGGGAGCTCCCTGGAAGCTGGGCTGGGTACTGGTGACCCCAGAGGTAAGGCCACGTTTACACAGCTTCTCCCACCCAAAAGAAATCTTCCTGACTGAAAACTCCGTCTAGTGCCTCTCCCCCTGCCCAGGCCACAAAAGCTCTTCAGGGGAGCCCCACCAGAGCTCACAGGATGCGAGCCCAGGGGACCCAGGGCTTCCAAACCCTCCAGCCCTGGGAAAGGAAGGAGCAGGGACCTGAGCAACTCAGTCTGACGACTGACCAGCATCAGTCCTCTTCACAGCCATTGGGCATGAGGCCCCCAGACTTCCCTTTATCCTGCCTCAGCTGATGTGCTACACGGGGGGTTGTGAAACTTTCCTACTACTCTCCCTGCTGCCAGCAATGAGGCAGCTTGGAGGAGGACAGAGAGTAACAGTAGCATCGGGACACATACCTGGGGACTTCTCTTGCCTCTGGACTCAAGGACCAAAGGATTAGCAGAAGGTGTCCCTGCCCATGGCAATGAGGTTGGAACTAGATGATCTTTAGGGTCCCTGTCAACACAAACCACTCCACGGCTACTGCTGAACACGGCCATTCATCCCCCCCAAGGCAGGGTCCTTCCCCATGGCTTCCTACCACATAGAGCCCGAGCCCTCTGCCCCATGCCAGGGCTGGCACCCTTGCTCATCACACCTCTCCAGGGTCCATCTTTCCAGCCTGCTCCCGCTATTAGGAAAGCCAGTACCCATCAGAAGCCACCACCCTCCCAGGCAGGCAGCACCTGGTGGGGGTGTCAGAGCCCCAGTTAATTCAGGGTGCACTGTATGTTCTCGCTGCCTCATTCCTGGAAGGCATGAAGTTATACCAGCTGCCTGCTTGCTCAAGAAGTGTGAAATGCTTTCCCTGACCTTTTTTGTTATGTTATTAAAAGGCTTCATGGCCAGTTGTTTCAGTAAAAAAATAGTATTTCAATATCTGTTGGTAGCTGGGGCAGAACTGGCCCATATCTTCAGGCTGAGCTCTGCTCACCTCCCTGCTTCACCCCCAGCCTCACAGAAGGTGCTTGCTGCTCTGTGGGACCTCCAAGCCTTGCCAGCCTGGTGTTTCCTGACACAGCAGGGTCTGGGGCAGGGAAAAGGAGAAGTTTGCCTGGAGAGAGGTCACTAATAAATGCAGAGCCCCGGACAGGTTGCTCGCCCCTCCGCTCAGCCACTGGGCTGCAATGGACATGTAACTCCAAATTGCCATGACTGATGTTACCTGGAAGCTTTGGCTGGAGTAAGGAACCCTTCACACTGGTCTCTGCAAAAGCAAACACACAAGGCCCTTAGGTCCCTGTGGCCTAAGGGGCTTATCACACACGTAAAGAATCATGGAATGATTAAGGTTGGAAGACAACTTTAGGATCATCAAATCCAACCATTAACCCAGCACTGCCAAGCCCACCGCTCACCATGTCCCTGAGCGCCACATCTACAGTTTTTTGAACACTTCCAGGGATGTTTTATGCTCTATAAACACTTCCCAGGGCAGCCTGTGCCAATGCCTGACCACCCTTTTCAGTGAAAAAATTTTTCCCATTATCCAATCTAATCCTCCCCTGGTGCAACTCGAGGCCGTTTCCTCTCGTCCCGTTGGTTTGTTTTCTGGGAGAAGAGCCCGATCCCCATCTAGCTCCATCCTCCTTGTCAGGGAGTTGCAGAGAGCAAGAAGGTCTCCCCCAGGCCTCCTTTTCTCCAGGCTGAGCCCCCCCAGCTCCCTCAGCTGTTCCTCATAAGACCTGTGCTCCAAGAGTATGGAAGCAGGAGGCAAGGGTGCCTTTGGGCACATTGTGGGCTCCCTGCACAGGACAGGACCTGTTTCCATGGAGTCTGGATTCCAGATGTTCTCATGGAAGCAAATGACTACCTGTATCTAGAAGATAAACACCTTTCAGAGACTGAATTAAACAGACAGATGGATGGATGGGGAGATGGAGGGAATGCAAAACAAAGAGCAAACAAAATCTCAGAGGGCAAAGAAGGCTGCGCCACTCCAGGAGGGTGACAGAGGTTTGCCCTGGAAGCCATGGATTCAATCCCAGTCATCTCTGGGTACAGGGAAAAAGGTAGGGAGTGGAGAGCAAGCAGCAGTCCCTGGTCCCTGCTGGCTGCCTGCACTTCGGGTTGTTGTACAGTTGATTTATACGTGTAACAAGCAGCGTTTCTCTGCTGTCACTGCCATTAGGAGCTGAAATGCTGTAGAAACGAATGGCCATTTGTCACCACAAATGAAGTCTGCTTGCTCTTTCTTTTTGTCTTTCCCTTCCAGGCTGGCTGAGTGCCTTTCCCCTCGCCTGCACACACCCCATCATGCGCAGCCAAGGGGGACTAGTCGGGATGCACTCAATGGAGGAAGGGCAAATGGCCCAGGGGCTTCTAGGAGCAACTTCTCCTCCTTCCCCAGGACGTTGGGCTGGGCAGAAGACCAACCGTCTCCCATTGCCTCGGCTCCCATGGTTTTAGCTGTTTGCCTCCCTGCCGGGAAGGTGCTGCAGGCACTGCTCTGCCCAGCCAGCTGTGCTTGGCCCACACACTTATGGTTCATCCCGACCCCATAAACCACCTGATTTGTACTTAGCATCCTGAAACCCATCATCTCTCCAAACCTGCACTCATTTGCACAAAGGAGCATTTCTGTAGCACAAAAAGGGGGGAGCCAACAGAAGTCCCCGTTCATGAGCACATCATTTATCAGTGCCCACCCACACCATGTGGCTGGACAGGCCTTCCCCAAAAACCCATCCCTAACCCCTGTGGGGGAATATCCAGAAGGAGCCCTCAAGTATGTGGAAAAGAAGGAAAAAAAAAGAAAAGGAGGAATTCACTAGCAAGGAAAGCAGGTTTCCAGTCTGTGGCACGTGGGACAGTCGCAGAGACGCGGCGCAGACGGGCAGTGCCGCGGCAGCGAGCAGAGGGCTGCAGCTCAAAGGCAAGCGGCCACAGCAGGAGGAGCTGCTACTTTATGAGGGTTGTTGGAAGTTTGGGATCAGCTGGGAGGGCAATTTGGATTTCAGCACTAATTGCATCCATTCTGATTTATCATAGAAGATTCTACTCCTGGCATTTTGTGTTCACTCTGAAATGCTGGCATAGCTGGAAGTTGGGGAAAGAGGAGCCGCAGTAACAATCTCATTGTTTAGTGTCTGACGGCCTGACTAGCTAAACATCTGCTTGAAATATTAATAACTGTCAGATGGGAACAGCTCGGGGGCTCTATACAGTTTCACACCATCTGTTTGTAAAGTAAACACACTTATGCACAGGCACACACACCCAACTCTTTTGTCAGGGCTTTATACTCTGGATCATCATGCCTGCACGGATGGGAGAGCAGGGGCTGTGTCTGAGGAGAGCAAGAGGGTACAGGGGGGGCAAGAGGGCAGCCAGAGCAAATGCACCGGAGAGGGAGCCAAGCAAACTCATCAATGACTAACGATAGTGGAAGTAACTACACTGTTAACACCCTGCCCCCAAAGCCTAGCAGGGGTTTTGATGCTCCCTGCTGCGATATTCCCCATCTCAGAGGAGCCTTGATTCCTACTGTGCTTATTTTTCAGCACGGGGTTTTGTTGTGGTTCTTGCTGTGCCCCACACTGGCACTGACACTGACCGACATTGCTCTCACGCACCAGGAAATGTGTCTGCTTGACGAGGATTTTGGGAGCTTCCACCCAACCCATGCAGGAGGGATGAGCGCTACGGAAACACTCCCTGCTATCACCTCCACCTCTGCACCGCTGTTCTGCTGCCAGCCACACCATACCACGCTCTGCCAGATATAGCCACTACCCTCATTTTCCATTCTTTGCCCTTTCATTGGCTCAGCTGGCCTCAATCAGTTTAAGGAACCTGGTAATTCCAAACAGGGCAGTGAGAAAACCCTCACCAAGACCACGGCCACGACCACCAGGAGCAGTATCTGCACGTGAGACACAGTGCAGGACTCTCTTTGAATTCCTGGTGTCGTGGGAACCACAGACACGTCTCCCAGAGGACAGGAAAAGTCAAGACATCTGCTCCAAACCCCCACCATCAGCATCTCCTAACACTACTCCTTACCAGGCTCCCCAGCCTGTCCCGTGACGACGGACGCCGTGGAGCCACACGCGCGCGCCAAGGACCCGCCAAAGAGATCCAGGACGCTCCTACTCACGTGGACCTGGAGGACGGTGGTGCCCACGGTGGTGTTCTCCGGGAGGCTGACGTTGTACAGCACCTTGCTGAAAACGGGGCGGTTGTCGTTCTCGTTGATGAGGCTGATCTTCACGCGCGCGAAGCCGACGTGGTCCGGGACGCTCTCGTTCGCAAAGAGCTGGGCAGAGACGGGAAGCGAAGGGCAGGGATGGAGACACTCTTTGTGAGGCTTGGGAGAGTCACCCACCCTTCCTTAGTGAAGAAAACAATGCTCTCCTGAGCTCCCTCACCAGACAAGCCAGCTCAGGGCAACCCACCAACAAAGCTGGAGCAGGAGGATGGGGAGGGCTTTGGCACCTGATAGGTGCACTTACAACAAAGTTTTACGCTCTATAAAGCTTTTACGGCCCCGCTCTGCTTAAGCTCTTGCAGCTGAGCCTTTGGATGTTGGAAAGAGAAGGTGCAGAGCAAATCTCTTCCCCACCTCCTTCTTTGCTTTATTTTAATTTTCAATTTTTTTGGCTGTTTTGCAGTGCTACAGAGTTTCACAGTGTGGATCATCATAGAACGGTTTGGGGTGGGAGTGACCTTTACAGGCCATCGAGTCCATCCCCCTGTCACGGGCAGGGACAATCTTCAGGTTGCTCAGAGCCCCACCCAATCTGACCCCGAACATTTCCAGCAATGGGACATCCATCACCTCTCTGTGTAGCCTGTTCCAGCATTTCACCACCCTCATGGAAAAAAACTTCTTCCTTGTACCTAACCTAAATCAACCCTCCTTTAGCTTAAAGCCATCACCCCTTGTCCTGTCGCAATGGGCCCTGGTAAAAAGTTTGCCCCCATTTTTCCTATAGGCCCCCTTCAAGTACTGGAAGAGAAGGGAAGGTGGTTATCCGTCACTCTTAGGTCCCACCAAAAACTACGGATGCCCCCCAGAGCTCGGGGTGGAACCTTACCGAAAATTCATAGCGAGGAATGGTCTCGAAGTCCAGCGGCACCGCCACACGGACANTCTGACCCCGTACATTTCCAGCAATGGGACATCCATCACCTCTCTGTGTAGCCTGTTCCAGCATTTCACCACCCTCATGGAAAAAAACTTCTTCCTTGTACCTAACCTAAATCAACCCTCCTTTAGCTTAAAGCCATCACCCCTTGTCCTGTCGCAATGGGCCCTGGTAAA
This sequence comes from Oxyruncus cristatus, assembly GCA_013399855.1. Lineage (NCBI taxonomy): Eukaryota > Metazoa > Chordata > Aves > Passeriformes > Cotingidae > Oxyruncus > Oxyruncus cristatus. Next base: position 980,605 of record VXAY01001837.1, read on the forward strand.
AAGTTTGCCCCCATTTTTCCTATAGGCCCCCTTCAAGTACTGGAAGAGAAGGGAAGGTGGTTATCCGTCACTCTTAGGTCCCACCAAAAACTACGGATGCCCCCCAGAGCTCGGGGTGGAACCTTACCGAAAATTCATAGCGAGGAATGGTCTCGAAGTCCAGCGGCACCGCCACACGGACACGGATGTCCGCCTTCCCCTGGATGGAGGTCGGCGAGATGATGAAGTGGTTGGAGTTGTTGCCCACCAGGTAAACCTCGAAAACACTGTTGGGTCCCTAGAAAGGGAAAGAGAAAGGTTGGCGTTCCATACAAAATACGGGAATGCACCGCTGGGATGAACCAGCACAGCACACAGGTAAGGGAAAGCCCCTTTTGCTGTTTGAAGGTCCACACACTGCACAGCGTATCACACACCGGGATTTCACTGCCTGGGGCTGGGGGCACAACGCGGATGCCTCTCCCACGCAGAAGGCTCTTTCCAGTAAGACAGCTCAAACTGGGAGCTGGAAAAACTCCTCCTCTCCCAAGACCAGCAAAGCGTCAGGACCACCACCACCACACCGATACTTCAGGAGCCCTGCTCCGGGCACAGCACCCTTCCCAAAGCACGGCCCAGCAGAGCATGTGAAAAGCAAGCTCAGAAAGCTGCCAGAGATGAATTTCCAATTTTCCCTGAATGACCTCCCTCCTACCACGAAAAGGGGCCAATTAAATGCACGAAGGGGCACTAATAGCAAAAGCTGCCTAAGTGTGACCGCTGAGAGCTGGCGACACGAGCAGAATGCCTGGCCTGCCCTTCTTCCCGCACCTCCATGCAACCCATGGAGTTGAGGGCAAGCTGAGCACCTCCAGCAGAGCCCCACAGCAGAGGCACTCCCTGAGGGCACCCACAGGGCCACACAAGGGCACCCAGAGCCCAGCAGTGCTCTGCTGGAGGACGGTGGGAGCATCTCAGGGTAGACTGGCACCTTCCTCGAGCTGTTTTGCTGCCAAACTGGGAAGGGAGGGATGCTCCCTACTCCCTGGACGCACGCCTGGGAGGGAGGGAGGGAGGGAGCAGAGGGTACAGAGGATGGGCAGAAGGAAGCACTACTCCCCAAGCCGTCATTTCATACCCTATCCTTAGGATGCCAATTTACAACAAATGACCATTTTCAACCAGTGACAAAAAGCCATTTATTGAGGAATTTCTGCCTGGTTCTGCTTCTGAGCCCTCGGCATCCCTCCCAGGATTTGGTGCCCTCCCTGCAATATACGAAAGCCCCTTTTGTGGTGGCGAGATGCAAGGGATTTTCTTGGAAGCCAGAGAAGAGCCAGTTTGTTGGAGGCATGAGATAAAAGTTGAAACATCAAAAGAAATCCAAGTATTTGCAGGAAGAGAGCTGGGTGGATTAATTCCCCTCCAGCTGGGGAGGGAGATCAGCCTCCAGATACCCACCATCCCTAATTAGCAGCCCCTCGAGTGCCTCAGTCTCCCCACGTGAGGTCTGGGGAAGGGGAATACAGCTGCCTCTTGGGAGGGCTGCAGCAACTTGCCATTTATATATTTTTTCAGCTATTTATTTTTTTGTTTTGGCCCCCATGCTGCTTTCCTTGCTCCTGGTTCCCAGAACCTGCAAGCCCCCTGTGGATGCCTGAAAGCAAATCTGAATATTCAAATTGTTATCAGCTGCCCAGCAGAAGGGGCTGGCTAAGCCCGGCTCACAGCAAGGACCCCCCACTCCAGAGGAAGCCACGGGGAGCTGCTTACATTTTCCTCACCCCTTCCTACCTGCTCCTGCCACCCAGAGCAAACAACGGATCTGAAATGTGGTTGGGAAGAGGAAAAACAAGCACTGCACCCCCGGGCTCTCAAAGGTCCTGGTGGGCAGTGATCACAGCCAAGCATCATCTCTCTGCAGTACTGAGGATGAGGGTGGGTGCTACTGGTGCATGACCTGCTTTACTGCTCCTTCCCCTCTCCGTGCCCTGACCTACCACCTCCTGCACGGCTCCAGTTTTCCCTCTATCACTGAAAACAAGGTCCTTTCCCTTCTTTTAGAGCCACAAATTGAGGAGCCGCCTGCCAAAGCTTAGCAACCCTACAATAATAAACCTGTCTCCATCCGAAACAAAATGGAGCCATAAAAGAGTGGGTTTTGGAGGGAAGTTTGCTCTTGCCCAGAGCCGGGATGCAGCCGCACGTTTTCCAGCTCCTCTCATCCCGTGCCAGCACGTGGGGCCAGCCCTCGCCGTGGCTCGAGGCTGCTGCCCGCTGCCTCCTTCGCAGCAATCAAACCTCCTCCCAGCCGTAGCTGGCGCTGCAACCGATGGAAATTTCATGTCAGTTCAGCTAAAAGACAATTGTAGCTGCAGTTGGGCATAATTACGACTCTGTTCCTCGCCTGCGTATCCCTCGGAGCGTGTAACGGGAGCCGCGCCCTGGCCCCGCTGCCAGGGACAGCATCAACCTCATGCTGATACCCTGCTCCCAAAAAAGCCACCACTGACTGAGCTGCTTCGTTTTTGAACCATCTGAGACCTGTCTGGCAGCCCCATGTGCCCCATATCCCTCTGAAATTCCAGGGGGGCTGGAGCAGGGGGAATGACCCTGGGCACAGACAGGACTGGCAGGCGGTGAGATGCCAGGAGGTGGGTGGGTATGGGTGTCCCTCCAGAGGTGTGAAGCATCATGAAGGGCCTGCTCATGCACCTGCTCTGAATCATGGCCAAAAATCTGCTCTCCCAGCTTGCAAGCTGCATTCACAGGGCACAGTTCACCATGGATCAGGAAACCCCTTCTCCCACCAGGAGGCCAGGGGCAGCCACATCAGCTGTTTCAGCGGGCACTGGATGGATCGTAATTTTTCTCCCTGCTTTTTTACCCAGTGTCACCCACTGGCTTCATTCATTACTCCTGCTCCCACCCAGCCCCTTCCTCATGGGAGCCCACCTGCAAATGCTTCAGAAATTATTCAGCCTTCCACAGCCATAGCAAGTATTTAGCATCACTTACCAATGGCTGCACAAGAAAACAAAGTAAAAAATAAAATAACCCAAATCCCTAGACAAGCAGACAACCCATCCTCAAGCACACCAACCCATGAAATCACTGAGGTGCGTGAGTGGGTTGATCTCTTGCAATCACTTTCAACACGAAGCAAGTTATACTGGGGAAAAGCAGCCTGGGATCCTTGGTTTTCTCCTCTTTACCCTCCCTCAGTGCAGGGCAGCCTTTGCTTCCCTCCACCCTAGCTCAGCACAGTCTGCTTTTCCCTGCCTTCCCGAAGCCCAAAATCCAGTGCAACTCCAGCTTTCCTCCCAGCCACTTTCTAGGCACAGGCTATTACCTACAACAAGCTGCGGAGAGTTTAATATCCCTCATTCTGGGAAATCCACGAAGCAAGGAAAGAGCTGAGAGTTGGGGAGTGGGGAAGAAGGAAGGGGGGGGGGGGGGAGAATTGGGTTTTTTTGATAGCAATTAGTATCTTTTTGCAGGGCTTGGATACCCTATGCCTAGTTCTAGTGAGTCAGAGACAAAATAGCGCTTAAATCCTTCCTTTGAAAACACAAGGCATAAAGCGGGTTATTCTCTCCACCTACTTCAGGGTATTTAACTCAAGTGCTCTAAACGGCCTCTCTGGCCTTGCCTGCTTCTCTCCCACTGCCCTGCCAGCCAACTTGGGCTTCCAGACCCACCCAGCACCCACTGCCCACCCAGTACCAACAACCTTTTTGAGGGCTCACTGGACAAGGGCGCTTGTCCCCTGCACCCGTGAGGAACTCACTGGGGTGGTGGGCAATGCAGGATGCCCGGAGCAAAATGCTGCCCAACCTTTCTGATCCTCCTCCTCACTCCAGCAGCCCTTCTCTCCCATCCTTCTGTCCATCCTGAGCTTCAGTCCTTGCCCTCCCCCTCCCTCCTGGAGGAGTTTTCTCCTTCCCTGCTCTCCCCAGGTTATCTGCTGAATTCCACACACGCCTGCACAGACGGGATCAATCTGAGGCTGCCTCGCCTTCAGCTTATCTCTGCTCCAAATGATTGATTTTCCCTCTTTAAGGGTAATTTGCTGGTGAATTCCATGTATTGCAAAAACCCCTGTGAAATCTAATTCAGCCCGACTGGCAGCTGGCACTTTTGGGAGAGAATGCTCGTGCGCCGTCAATTCCCCTTTACAGTTCCTTGCTGTGTAGATCATATTTATGGTGCTCGTGCCTGTCACATGCATATACATGCCCTGGATGATTCACACATTGCACCTGCACACACGCACGGGCACACACGATGCCCCTGCGCGGGTCTCCGGCGGAGCTCTGCGCAACAAAGAGCCCACGGCCTGGCGTTGCTTTATTTCAAACCCCCCCCATTTGTCCTCCGCAATATGCTTATTTTAGAGGATTGTTTCAAAATGATTTTAAAATGTCAGGCCATCACACTGCTGCTGCAGACAGCCTCTGCCCTTTTCTTCCTCTTCTTGCTCAACCGCCCCGAGGAAAATCAAGTGGAAGCGCTGGTGGAAGAGCTGGTTTCCCCGGCACGCCCTGGGAAAGCACACTGCCACTTCCCTCAACGTACCTCTGTGGATCTCGCAGCCATAGGAAATGGGGATTCCCTGAAGGATGCCCCGATCCTTTTCCTGCATGGCCAAACCCGTGCCTTCACCCTAAGATGCTACAGCAAGCCATCAGGTATACAAATCTGGTATATCCAGAAAGGGTATCCATGTCCCCCACCTCAGCCACCCCAGGAGCAGATGAGCCCTCTGAATTAACATCAAACTATTCCACAGCTTGGGACTCATGTTCTCAACCTGAAAACAAACCTTGCTGCAAACACAGATAAGTCAAGGCTTTAGTCTTCCGTCTCATACACAGGATTTATTTGTCCCTGCTGATCGACCACGATGTGAATGAGAGGAGAGCCCAGCCCCAGCCTGGGAGTGTCTATACACACTGGTCTTCTGAGGTGTCCAGCTGAGTATAGCCTCTGTCTAACTACCGGGAAACTTCCTTGGATTTTCATAAACAGCTCTCAAACGGCTTTGGAAAGGTTTTCAAGGCTGTGCTCTCTATCTGGCAGGGAGAGACACTCAGCTGCACAGCACTTAATGCTTTTTTCTTGGTTCACAGAACCCCAGAATGGTTTGGGTTGGAAGGGACCTGGAAGTTCATCTAAGCCACCGCCCCTGCCACGGGCAGGGGCTCCTTCCACTAAGACCAGGCTGATCAAGAATGCCAGATCCAAAACCCCGTGCAAACCCCTCGTGCCGATTTCTCCTACATTCAAGTGTTTTCAGTAAGTCACAGAGAATGCAAAAACTAAAACCAGCACTCCTGGTTGAATACCTCTTGGTTGCACACCTGGGGTCATCTCAGCTCAACCCAAATGCGTCCTGTCGAGACGCTCCCCATCCTACCTCGTGCCCTCAGCCAGCTCCTCTTGGGGCAAGACCATGACCACATTTGGTGAGGGCAGCAACTGGGAGTTTGCAAGGGCCAGACTCAGAGGAAGGGGCTTCTCCTTGGAGGCCCCTGCTTAGGCACCTTGTCTGAGAAGTCAGTGCCAGCCAGGCTCCAGAAAGGCACTTAAACACAAAGGTAAATCCAAGCACAGGCTTTCAAGCGTGGTCTTATGTGGCACATAAATACATTTTCAAGTGCTTTGCTGAATCGTTTAATCTAACCCCTTCAAAAAGCCATCATTTGAGTTTGTGCAAAACACACCAGAAGAAAGAAAGAAAGATCAAAACCCCCACCATTAAAAAGGGCTGTGTGGGCCTGGTTATGAAAAACCTCGTTTAACAGCCTTGGCAGCCCACGCAGTGTGTTTTAAGGGCCAGAGCCAAGTGACACCCCTTTCCCCTTTCCTCTACACAGGCACAACTGGGGTGCAATGACGGGAAGGCTCCCCAAAACCACCCAACTCTACAGGACCCCTGCCCGGGGCAAAGTCCAAGCATGGGCTGAAGGAATAGTGTTGAATTTTCCGGAGGGACCAGAACACGGCTCGGTGGCTTGGCTAAAGAAAGAAACCAATCTGCCAAGGGATTCTCCCAGGACTTCATGACGTAAGTTGGGAGGCAGGAGACAACGCTCAAGGAAAGTGATCTTCCCGAAGACTCTAGCTTTGATTTCCAGTGTCTCAATCCATCTGCTCTCATTTATTTATCTATCTGCTTTCCCTGGAGATGTGTATACTTCTCGTTTTCCCTTGCCCCTTACACAAATGAGTCGTGTCATCTCCAGCATGAAGGCCGTGCTGCCGAAATAGCTTCTGTCAGCCACGTCCTCAGTCGCATCCCTGCCTGAAGACCTCGGTCCTTGCCAACACATCCCTCCACCCCTGCACTCACAGAGGCACGAGAGAGCCCGGTGTCATCTCACCCACCTCAAATCCAGATGCTTTATAAAAACCTCACAACTCTCACGAGGCACTTGAGCATCCAAACTACCACCGTCAGGCCAACTCCCTTCCCTTTCTGCAGCTTTTTTACTGGAAGTCTGGGGGTCTCGAGACCCCTAGAAACACACTGTCTGGGAGGCAGTGCTAGAACAAGCCTGGCTGCAGGCACACTTCTACTTCACTTGCGTATTTGTAACAACCTGGGTATCTTCTCCCAGTTTTCCCCCCCCGCAAATGCTACCTCGATGGTTAACCCAGTTGCAAACACGTAAGAAAGATCCACCGCAGGATAACACAGAAAAGAAAAACCCAATAGCTTATAACTTTCCACCCTCCAGATATTCCAAGAATCAGCTCTCCTCTGCTTCTCGTCAGTGAAAATAATGCCACGGTCAAAGCAATCTGTGCTATTATGGTGGTCTCTGAAGACGTGTACAGTAAAACTCCTTCAGACTCCCTCAGTGCAAGAGGTCCTCTCTCAGCAGTTTTAAAAACCTCAGCCAATTCTTTTGGGGAAATCTCAGGAAGTTAAAGAAATACATCAAAAGAATGGTGTCTATTTTTCGCTGGCGCGATGGGGAAGGCAAGGCTATTTTTTATTCTCCCATTTTAAAATTAGCAAGGCTGAAAAGTGAATTCTTGAATGGGAGTCACTCCAGTAAAATGAGCTTTTAACCAGAAATAATGACAGATACTTCATCCTTCTGGCACAAACAGAAGTGTTACAATGCCCTTCAAGAATGGATCTGCTGACATCTCTCAGGAAGCACGACAGCGGCTCTATTCAGAAACTATCCTAAGCATCTGTCATAACCTTATCTTCTTTATTAGCAATTGACATTTTCAAGAAAAAACAGTCTCTTTATCTGCTTAATAGCTCATCTGCACCTCGTCAGGTTGCACTCATAACTCCTGGACGGTGACATCATGTCACAAGCAGATTATTAGTTCTGTGTCATACTCACTTCAGGTGAAAAAAAATGGGATTTCTGGGTGGTTTGACAAGACGGGGTGAACTCCACCCAGGGCTGGGGAATATCAAATCCATCATCTCTGCCAGCAAAGGCATCTTAAAAGATGCCCATTTTAATTGACCCACCAGGATTTTGGGGGTCAGAGGGGAGATGCTCCGTTTCCCGCTCCTTGGTGCTATCACATCATTTACCTGAAGCATCAGGAAAACACCCTGATGATGTTTTGCCATAATCCCAGACAGGGCTTGGAGTAACCTGGTCTGTGCCCCTGCCCATGGCAGGGGGCTAGACTGAGGTGAGCTTTCAGGTCCCTTCCAACACAAACTATTTTATGATGCCATTTATTCCGTCAAACCCTTTCCCCTCATCTCCTGCTCGGCCCGAGGAGGAACAGGGGCTGCAGGAGCCTGCGGCCAGAGCCTTTCCGAGGGATTTCGGAAAGCTCACCATGAGGTGTCAGCACTTGTTTGAAGCAGACGCCAGGCAGCGTGGTGGGGTTGGAGGGCACCGGCACACAGAGGCAGCCAGACGTGAACTGCACAAGTCAAATAATCAGAGTAATTGAAGGCTGCGAGCCCAGGGCTGGGAAACGTGCTGCAGTCCTGAACACGGCACGGACCGGCGCGTGACAAATGGGAGCTCCATTAACACGAGGGAGGAACAAGCCTCCAACGCTCCTGGCTCGTTTGCAGTGATGAACTGGTATCCCACTCCTCCCCATGCTAGTGGGCATCTCCCACTCTCTCCCTGACAGCGGCAGCACCCGTCCCTCCCGGGGCAGAGAGCCCGGAGCTCCTGCCTTTCCCCTCCCTGGCAGGTGCCCTGCGAGCCCAGCAGAAAAACTCCTCCTTTTCTGAACCAGACTGGCAAAGCACTGCCCGACAAGAGCCTTCGGAAGCAGGCGGGAATCAGCATCCCACAAAATCCTATTTTCTGGCTCTCAGGGGCCATACAATCCTGACTGCATTAAAGCTTGTGCTGTGCCTGGGCTCTGGGGAGGGAATCTGCTCTTGGGGCACCCAGCAAGCAGAGCAACACCAGCAGTAAGAGCTGAAAAAGCGGGTGGTAGGACATAACCTTGAACCTCATCACAGGATCACCGGTGACTCCCCCTCCCCTGCACCCCCCCAAACCCCCAGCAGTGCCACCCTGCAAAGGAGAAACAACAGTGCCCGCGGCAGGGGATACCTCACCTCATCCTTGTCCTGCACCTGGATGAAGAGGGGAAGGGCAAAGCCCACCTGGGCCAGCTCTGGGATGGCCACGCTGTACTCAGAGCTGTTGAACTCGGGGGCGTTGTCGTTGACGTCAATGACCAGGATGTTGAAGGTGGTGGTGACGGTGGCATTGGAGGGCGTGCGGTCATCGTTCAGCTCTGTCCCCTGCCAGGAGAGAAAGCAGGGAAGCCTTTGTTTTTCCAAAAGAATAAATGCAAAAGAAGGTGTGCGTGGTGCATGTTGTGATGAGAGATCATGCAGCTTCTTCTTCCTCCACTCTGCCATGGAAGGATGCTCAGTTGCCTCTGACACCGCTGACCCCTTAACACACAGAGACGTGGGCCCAGCTCTTCCACCGCCCCTATGTCAGGCCCACATCACTCTCACAAACCCACCCAGGGTCTTAACATTTCCCTTGGGATGGCTGTGGACAAGTTCTCACTTGCCCATATCATCTGGAGTCATACTGAAGGACAAGTAGGAGCCACAAGCAGTTAAACAAACAAAAAAAAAACCACCAAAAAACCCCACCAAAAAAAACCCCCTAAAATACATATAAAAAACCAAAACAAACAAAAAAAAAACCAAACCAAAAAAATCCCCCACAAAAACCAAAACCAACCAACCGAAAAACCAACCAACCAAAAAAAAAAATCTTCTGTGAGATGCAGGGGACAGTCCACAAAATAAGAGAAGGCAGGATGGAGCAAAGGGCACGCCTGTTCTGCCCTCTGCCATCCCCTGAGGTGGCACCAGGAGCAGGCAGCCAGCCACCATAGTACTACTGAAGCAACAGAAAACTAGGGCACAGAGGAAAAGAAGATTTAGACCTTAAAATAGGTTTGGCAATATGTGTCTAAATACAGAGCTGAGTCATGACTCCGCATCACACCTCTGTCTCAAGAAGGACTTTAATTTTGCCTTCCCAAAAGGAAAGAGTGCAGATTTTATTGCCAGAGAAGCAAGGCTCGTGAAACAGCCTTTTCAAGCGGAGTCCCTCCTCTTGTCCTTTGGATAATCTTGCTTTGCTGTGGGCATGGAAAAGCGAGGCTAACACGACCCACACGGCTCATTGCTATTCACCGCTTCTGCACACAACAGCAGAACAGGCTGATCCCAACGAGGAGCAATCCAGCTGTATTTTCACTGCGTGCTCCAGGACAAGAACAGCAGAGAACATTTTAGGTCCTGGGGATGTGGGACACAGAGAGCTGGCATTTGAGGGAGGATGTGAAGTTTGTGGGGAGAGGAAACAGAAATCTATCGGATCAACAGAACATAGTTGGAACTCCATTATCATGCAGGGAGGAAAACGGGCAAGTTTTCAGGCTCACAAACCTTTCCAAGATTAAACAGATATTTTTGTCCCTATTAAAATCAGAAAATCCTCCCCCTCTCCATTTTTGAAACTGTAAAAGCGCAAAGGAAGAGATACCAGGAATGGATGGAGATCTCTTCCCCACGCACAGAGCTCCAACATATGAGCTGTGCCCGGGACCAAGACGGGTAATTTCTTGTCCCTTTGCCCCAGCTCCAACAAAGCATCACACTCACCAAAAAGAGAAGGTGCCGTGCTGGCTGCCTCCCTCCCAATCAATGACCCTTCCTATGCTGCTGCTGATTTTCCCCCACCCTGGCCCAGCAGAATCCATACTTCTAAATGTGTTTCCAACCAGCTGCCCAGCTTGGTATTGATTTTAATTACAGGGCTGTGAGCAGAGCCAGGGAGCCGCTCTCAGGTGGGGCTGGAAAACCATGCTCCAGTGCCTTTCCTTGACAAGGCAACTTCCAGCACCGCTCCCTCCGCGTGCTGGGCAGACACACAGGATGCCTGCTGACACGACAAAATGTCACGTTTATCCAGGGCTTTGCTGGGGGAAAGGTGGGAAACAGGAAAAAAGAGTCACAATTCAAGCGCCTGAATGAGTCTGGTGCTACTTGCAATCCCAGGTATCCGCACGCTGTCAGCAGACACAACCACAGGCACATCTACTTGGAGAGCAGGCAGGACACCAAAAACACCCTCATACACCCACACAGAGCCCATCACGTTCTGGGCCACTGGACAAGGGGGCTGTGTGTAACATCTCACTTGGCTTCACCAGCACATCATGGCTCTGCATGCCCATGAAAGCAACGTGTCCCAGGTTTGCTCCTCCACCTCAAAGGAGTCGTGCCCAGGCAGGATGCCCTCCCCACCCTGCTCCTCTGGTGCGCCTCCCTGCCGGAGGAGATCTCACCTTCACTGTGAGGATGAATCCAGAGCTGTACAAGGGGTTCTCCCGGTCCAGGGGCCCGTTCAGGGTTAAGGCCCCGCTGATGTAGTCCAGTGCAAAGATGCTGTTGGTGTTACCTGAGGACAAATAACAGGCAGTGTGAGCACAAGCACAGCTGATCCCAAAAGGTGCTGGGGGTAATGCAGGGAGGGAAGCAGGGAGGACACAAGCTCCAAGCTGGGCACAGGGTGCAGTGGGCTCTGCAAACCTGGCACATCATCCCAGTGTGCTTTAAAATATCATGGCTGTAACAATCCTCTCCTCCTCTCACCTGCCCCAGCTCAGGGCTCAAAACGGGGCCCTCCTTTCATCAGCCAAAAGTTGCAAATGCTGGAGGCAGCTGAAGGATTTCAAAGCGCTTTAGTTATTAAAATATGCAGCAGCAAAGCTGAAAGCAGAACCAAATCCAGGGGCTCCCCTGTGAACGAGCACCTGCATTCACAGGGTACCATGACCCTGGCATAGCCTCTCCCCTAAAACACAAGAGTTCAGGGACATCAGCCCAGGTTAGTCAGAGGAAGGTGCAGACAGAACAAGCTCACAGGTAATTCTCCACGTAACAAGCAGTGGTTTAACTGTGAAGCCTCTTGCCAGAGGATGCTGAGGGTGATACAAGTCCATCTGATTTCGAGGAGAGGCAGCGGAGGTTAAAGAAAGAAAAAAATTCTTTCAAGTAACAGAGAAGCCACACACACAGCTCATCAATTTTCTTAGCTGGATTATTTGGAGCCAGGGAGAGTATTAGCAAAGTACTATAGGCACTTGTCCTGCTTTTATGCTCTTGCCAGATTTGTTGACCCCAAGGCCCTTTGTTTTCATCTGCTGGAGCCAAACATGGTCCCTGTGCCTGTCCTTACATGCAAGCAACCAGACAGGGTGCCATGGAGTACTGGGCAGCCTCCATGGACCAGCCCAGCTTGACTCCTCCTCTGGAATTAGACACCCAGAGGGGATTAAGAAACACTCGAGTCTCATGGCCAGCAGATGCTAAAGGGACTAATGTCCTGCTGTGGGAATGACTTTGTGCTCCCTCTGTCAGCCAGACAAAAGCAAGCAGTTGGTATGCAGAGCCTGGAATACCTGACACCAGCCTGACACAAAACCAGAGGAGGCTGTTGAATTAGTGATGACCAAGGAGGAGGTTTATACAGGCATATGGCCGCCCACACCACTGCCCCCATCATCTCACGGCATCCAAAATGCCCTGATCCAGCCCCAAACGGGAGCAAGGAAACCCTGCAGGTACGCTCCAGTCATCCCAGTCAAAAATAACCAAAAAAATAAATCCTGTCTTCTCAATACATCTCAGCGAGAAGGAAACACACACAGCATTTGTCATTTCCCTGGAAGGGAGCTGCAAGACAGATCTGCTGCCACAGAAAGTTGTTTCCCATCACTCAGCATCCACCTCGCTCCCTCCTGATCCCTGTTTGAGCACAGCCGCACCTTTCTCGGGACGGCCAAAGCCTCCAGGTCTGTCCATCCTCTCCCTGCCGCCCCGGGAGCCACCCTGGCCTCTCCTCTCTCTCCCAGAGCCCCGAGTGCCATAAAACCTTTCTCTCCCACTATCAAGCTGTTACAGCCTCCTCTCGGACCAGATTCCTCCCGTTTCCGTCCTTGGTCCTCTTTTCTCTCCATCCGAAATGCCCCACTGACCACTCGCCAGCTTAATGAACTGGCACGCGGCTACTTAAAACATTAGCAGCAGCCTTGCTTTTTTTTTTTTTCTTCAATCTCTTCCTCCTGTACATGACGATCTGTAATCTTCTCCCACAGACAATTCCCCTCTTCCCATCCTGACTTCCCACCTTCGCTACGTAATTTATGGCTGAGCCTTTAGGAAGCTCCTTCCAATACCAGCTTTGAAGGACACTCCATGAGATGGATTGCACTGCGCTGTGAGGCATTTAAATGCTCCAGGAAGCCAAGCTGCCAACGTTTCTGCGTCGGGGCCATCTCCCCCCGCTAACGTGAAGCGTAATAAAATGTGGAGACCAACGGAATTCAGTGGAATTAGGTCAATAGGACAGGAATTTCACTAAACACAGCACTGAGTTCTGTGCCCTAAAGATGGTTACGAATTTCGTATTTGAACAGTCATTTTTTCAAGGATGGACAACTAAACTCTAGACCCAAAGGCCCCCCCCCCCAGCTGCACATCAGAGGCTTTTCCCTAGCTCAGCCTCCCCAGCACTATCAGCCACGCATCTGATGCCCACCGGGGTGACCTTTCGGCCGGCAGAGAATTCCTGGCTTTCCAAATTAGTCTCTGAAGGGAAAGCGGTGTCCCCAAACTCAAACCTCAGAGGCCTTTCGCAATTTCCTCTCCAACCACCACGTTGTTACCCCTCTGACCAGGGGTCCCTGCTGAAGCACTCACGCTGCCAAACAATCCACATTCTCCCAAGGTATTTTCCTTGCAAAAACCTCTCTAATCATCTTCACATGCCCTCACTTTCCTCAGAGCAAGGGGGGAAAAAAACAAGGTGGGGGAAAATTAGCCAATTTTGCCTCCCTTCCCCCCAGTCTCTCATTCTGCCCACCTCTATTTTCGTTCTCCTCCACGCTGGCTCTCCCGTTATCTCTCCAGGAACTAGATGATCTTCAAGGTCCCTGCCAACCCAAACCATTCTAGGATTCTGGGGAGACCAAGGGCTTCATTTCTATGCCTCTGGTTTGAGAAGGGGGCCCAAGACTCTTCTCTGGTTTCTGTGAAACAGAGGCTTACGTGTTTTCCACCCCCTTCCTCATCCAGGCGAGGATGTGGCGCGTTCGCAGAGGACCTGGTGATCCAGCTCTGCTGCACAGAGCAAGCAAGGATAAGGAATAAACAGGTCCTCCATCAGCAAAGGAGGGACAGCAAGGATGCCCTTAAGGAGAGCAGGGCAGGAAGCAGAAAATAAACATGAGGATGCCTAGGAGGCAGCATCCATGGAGAGGGACACCTCATGGGAAGGCAGGTTCCACTTCTACCTCTCCGCTACCACTGCCAACTAGGGAGCTGGACACTGCACAAGGCAGGGGACAGCAGGAGTGACCAGAGGGACACCCAGAGGTGGGGCAGAAATTAAAGGATAGGAAGGGAAAGGCTGAGCAGCAAAAGGGAGCACAGAGAGAGGGAAAACAAGGCAGACAATGTTTAAAACATTCAAAAAGATGGCGGAAAGGTGTGAACAACGTCAAGAAAATAAAGATGAGCTTCGGGGCAGCAATATGAATCCATCTCTGGCAGACTTGTTGCTCCTGGCAAGAAACAGGCTTGCTCACAACATCCAAGCCCAGCTGCTTGTTATGGGTAAAAGTAGAAGGAAAACTTTCCCACTTGTCTGTCCGTGCACAGATACAGGAACAGCAGCAGCTCCCGCACGCAATCCACAGCCAAACTGGGGACTGGGAAGGCAGGGACTGACGGGATGCTGGGTTGGGAGCAATGGAACGGATCGCAGTAGCCCATTCACAGTGTTTTTCCAGGCTCATTGAGGAACGGATGGCGGCATAGGAATCATTTTGGAGAAACATGGCTATAACGAGGGGTTTTATAGATGAGGGCCGTAATGTTTAATTGCCCTAAACCAGGCTCTCACAGTCTAAAAAGGCCATTAGAAGTACTGGCTCAAACCCAAAAGCGGGGGGCGAAGGGAAAAAGGGGAAAAAAAAAAAAAGTCTTCTCCTTCCTCCCTACCCCTTTGGCCTTTGAGCATTGTTCAAGTCCCTACGAGGGAGAGATGTAGCTGCTGCCCAGCTCTAGTGAAGAGCTACTGTGCAGGAAAGCCCCATGCAGGAGAATTTTCCTGCCTCCCCCTCTACACAAAGGGCTGCTCATATCAGGAAGCTGCATCCTGTAAAGGCCCGGGGCTTGCTGAGCCACTGAACTTGGAGCGGATGACTTTCATGAGATGTGAAAGGGGAACCCGTCACACACCTTGTGCCGGATAATTTATTAATCAAAATGTGCTCCATCAGGGCTCCTCAGCACTGAAATAGATGCTGTTGGATGTGGTTCACAGAGTCAGCAACAGACACAGTTATTATCGTACAAATAGTCCATCAGCTGCCGTGACCACCTCGCTGCTCTTCACCTTGAGTGTCTGCCCCCAGGCTGTATGCAGGGGAGCCAGGCCAGGTACCTTGCCCCGGGCTTAAATTCAAAGGCAACAAGTTATTTCCTAAGGAGAAGAGGTTATTACAACCTGAGCATGAAATCAAGATGCTCTATAAAGTGAAACAGTGCCTGTTTCTCCTGCTCGGGACTTTGGCTTGCTGTTCTGCTCAGAAGATGCAGCTCTCTGGGCCAAGGGATCCGAGCCCAAAGCCATGTGCTGGCACTCCTCTGCATGTTTTTAGTATCTTCCTCAGAAGATTTAATTGCCTGTTCCAGCACAAGCAGCAGAACTTCTGATCTTGATGAGCCACAAAAGCCAGCTCGGATTAAATGCTCGCACGATTCCCTTTTTTAGAACCGAATGCACAGTCCAAGGAAATAAAAGGAGACAATTATCACCTGAGGTGCAACCCCACTCTGAACCTCTCTGGGAGTTTTGGCCGGGTCCCGTAGAGGAGAACAGAGACCACAGAGCTTCTGCTCTCAGGGTAATTCTTCACACAAAAGGATGCTGAGTCTCAGACCATAACCACCATTCTCAGACCATTCACCATTCCACACCATCTCAAACGTGCTTTTTAACATAAACCTCACATCTCCAGGCTCAACACCTTTTCAAAAATCCTCCATTAAGAGCCATCTCAGAAACAGCTTTTTCTAGCACTGACACGAACAGAGACAGTGCAGGTTCATCCTCCAGTGGTTGCGAACCCCAGAATGGTTTGGGTAGGAAGGGACTTTAAAGATCAGCTCATTCCAACCCATCTGCCATGGGTAGGAACACCTCCCACTAACCCAGGTTGCTCAATTGTGAATACACATTAAATCCCAAGAAGTTATATAGGAAGTCCCAGAAATTAAACAGAAGATCCGCTTTTGTTTACACATAAAAGGGAATGTATAGTTTTAATTACCGAGGGCCATTTGCAGGGGGACCACCTGCCACGCCAACCATTATCCCAATCATATCTCTTTCCAGTGATTTCTGGGTTGCCAGGGAGCCAAAGCCAGATGCCAATGCGACAACAAAACAACCATCAGGAGCGTGGAGGAAGCAGGGGAGCAACTGAGCCAGGAGAAGAGGGGCTGTGTCCGCACCACCATCTCTGCTCTGCGCTGTCTCATCCCCTTGCATGGGCAGGGTGGGAAAAACAGCTTTTGATGGATAACTCGGCGCAAGGCACTTTTCCACCCATCAGCATGTCCTCCTACAGAAATGTTCTGCAGTGATGGCTGCCTCTAAATCATGCTGGAAGGCCCTCCCAACAGGTGTAATTTATGAGGACTTCACTACACCCTGCTAGTTCACCGAGCGAGTCGAATGTGGGAAAAAGCTGGCACAGTGTAGACAATAGGAATATTAACACGAGCAGGTCCCATTTCCAAGGATTCTCCCTGATGTCCAGTTTAAGGGACTAAGGGAAATGGTTTGCTTTGCCCTGTCTTCTTTATAAGTCAGGTCCAGCAACAAAGGGCGATGTCAGCAGCTGAGGGCTTGGAGACTTCTTTGGCCCCTTAATCTTGCCTCAGGGATTCGTGCTGCACTTTCAAAAGGAAGGCAGCAGGGCACTCTGGATCTTTTAAGACCACAGGAAACATGTTCCGAGAGCTACTGCACTGATTTTTATTTATATAAATTTATGTAATTCATATATATATATTTTATATGTATGTATGAATTTTATTCCTTAGCAGATAATCCAGAAGAAAGGCAGAGGACAATTCTTTTCAGCTTCCCTCTAGCTTTTGTAACCCACACTTCTATTGCATTGTGCAGATAACGATTTTTAATTCACCCTCCCCCTGGGATGCACCAGCTTTAGGGAGGGAGCACTTTGCCAGAAACTGCATCAGTCTCCTAAATCAATCCACTTTAGGGGAAAATAAACCCCACTGTGTTTGTGGATAGCCCTGAGGACCAGCTCGCTGACCAAAAGCCTAACACTTGCTCCCCTCTCTCCTGAAGGACTTTCCAAGCCCGAGGAAGGACGTATGGATTGCCCTTGTGCAATCTCCCATTGCCCATCCATCACCACACCTGAAAAGCGGCAGGCAGGCAGAGACTGACATTCGGGACCCTTTCCCCTGGGTTAACCCCTCAGTGCCTGCCCAAGCAGCACAGGTCACCTTCACATCCTCATGCCAGGAGACTCAGAGTCTCCCGGCTATCTTGGAAACCAACGGAGCCCAAAGTTTACCACGAGCGAGCTACACGTGAGACAATACGTTTTCCTAATAAGAGCTCGCGGGCCAGAGCCTCCTCCTGCCTATTAATTAAACTGCTGTTTAACTCACGATAAAAATCCTTCCTTCGGAGAGCCGGAGGATTCCCCGTGCCCCAGGAGATGTGCAGCGGCAGCAAACGTGAAAACACAGTGCCGACTGCAGGGCTGATCCTGCCGAGAGCACCGGGGCCCTCCGGCTTCCACCGGGAAAATCAATCTCCGTTAGCCCGGAGAGTTCCCCTAAATGAAAAGTCTTATCTAGAACAGGTCGTGTTATACAACAAGTCACTCGGTTTGCCTGGGAAATGAAAGATGATGAGGCAGAGTCCCCAGTACAGAGGCTATCTCCATAAATCTGCCAAAAAGGAACTGTGGATTACTTTGCTGGATTAATTATCTGTCCTTCAAACAGAGTCCTGACCTCAGCGGCTGAGCATCTCCAACCTGTCAAAGCAGCTGGGGAGGGAGGGCTTTCACAGGGCTCTGGCCACGGGCTGCCTGCACCCATGGGAAAAGCAGCAGGAACGCCCCTCGGAGCGATGGGAGTACCAGCCCTGACCAGCCTGTCGGCACAAGGGGTGTGAATTGAGAGGTTTTAATTTGGATGTCTCCTTATTCTGGCCTTTTCCAGGGCGGTGAGCCCACTCCCTGTAAAGTGTGGGGCAAAAAAGTACATTTTCCTGCGGCTGAAACACTCTGATGGGAAGGAGAGGGGAGAAACAACCGAATAGCTTTTCCCTATTAGGTATGGAAATTAC
This sequence comes from Oxyruncus cristatus, assembly GCA_013399855.1. NCBI lineage: Eukaryota > Metazoa > Chordata > Aves > Passeriformes > Cotingidae > Oxyruncus > Oxyruncus cristatus. The sequence continues at coordinate 998,541 of VXAY01001837.1, forward strand.
TCCCAGTACATGCAGGCAGGCTCACGTGCCCAAGAGGACAACTAGCCAAAGCCAGGATACAGCCAGACCAGCGCTCCTCCAGCATTTCAGCCTTAACAGCTTTGTAAGTTGGCGGCATAAAGTTGGATCTTAAGTCTTATTTTATGTGGTTATGGTTAATCTTTTAGTTTTATTGTGTTCCTGTCACGGGAGGACCTTGTGCTGGAGATAGCTGTATAAATAAGTGCTGCTGCAGTACATCCCAAGGGATGGGGCCAGATAGGACAGCGGCAATTCCAAACTAATTTTTATACCCCACCTCCAAATCATACCAAAGCTTTAGATATTAACACCGAAGGAATGATGAACGACCAGGTTTGCCTCTCAGCTCTCTCACTGCTGTACATTCAAGCCCAAAAGGTAAAATCAGACCAGCCAGATGCCAACCCTGTGCCCAAAAACCTGGGAGAGCCAGGGAAAGGCATCACCCTTCCCTGCAGGGAAATGGGAGCAGCACCACTGCCACCTCCCCTCCTGGGAGGGAGCTGAGGAGCCAGGTATAATTACTACCTCCACTGGCCACTTTCACTTTTGCTTACGGTCAGTTTCTAATTTAATTTGCTTCCCCATTCCCATATGTTAGGGGTTTTTTTTTCGTTTGGGTTTTTTTTTTTTAAAAAATTGCCGTAAAAATTTTCCAGCTCAGGTGCAGAAATCCGCTCACTGACCTTTGCCGCCATGATTGAGGATAATGAGAAATTAATTAGGCTTTACCTGCCTGCCAAAAAAAAATGGCCTGCCTTGGGTGAGTGGGATTTTGGAAGTGCGTTAGATGCCAGTCCCGTGTCTGGACTCTCAGGTCCATCCACAGGCTGATCCTTCCCACCACCCCTACTCCACAAGACCCTGGAGCTGACAGGAGAAGGACTCCTGGCCAGTTAGCATAACACTCCACGATTCTCACGTTTGGGCAAAAAAAATAACAGTGCAGAGAAGTTTAATCACTCTGATACGTTCTGCCTGACTCACTGGTTTGAGAGCTGCCCCCTACCAGGCAGGACTGGGGGCAGGGACTGAACTCCTGGCACACACAAGCAGACTCAAGGCTGCTTGCGGCGATCTGCTTGCACGCCTCTCCACATTCCACTGCCACCCAGATCCCAGAGCATCCTGGTTCCCTGCCACCGCCCCACTGCCCATCCAGGATGGCCGGGCTATTTTACCATCCTCACCACAATTCAGCAGCCTCTGCAAAATTAGATTACTGTTTCAGTCCTGTCTTCAGTGAAGAAGATCCTGTATCAGCCAAAAGAAAGTCCCTGCTGCACTTTGGCCAGTTGATACCCACAATCTGGGAGAATCTCTCGAGTAAATTGAAGTGGGAATTAGAGGAATAAATAATCCTTGCATCTTCAAAGGCAGACCGACGTGGACACTTGCAGCCAGGATCAGTGGACTTGAAAGTCAGGGTGAAATCACCCTGACCCCTGAGGTTGATTAAAGAGGATTTGAAATGGCTGGGCTTTAAGGAACAGAGACTGGGAAATTATTTCCACACATGTAGCTCAGAGGAGCTGCCAGCCAGCACCCAAGCATGTGGCACAGGAGGGAGGGGAGGCACTGCTGCCATTTCTTGCTGGGAAGAACTCCCTCAAAAGCAATGCCAGGAACAGGATTATAACCCGGACCCACCAAGCTGGTCCCTCATGCCTGGGTTAGCCCGAGTAGCCTGTCTGCCCTCACCAAAGCAGTGTGTGAGCGCAGCCCAACGAGCATCAAAGTCTGCCTTGGGTGTGGCAGAGATCGCTGATCTCAAGGCATCTGGAATGAGTCACATCCAACCCCAAAGAGTGGCCTTTCCTTACAGCAGCTATGTTTTATCTGGAAATGCCTGCCCCGACTGCCCTGCTCTTCGGTTGGTTGCTACCAGCAGAGGTCCCCAAGCCATGCAGCCAAAGGAGCAAGTACTGCTAAGTGAGGATCCATGGGGAATCAGCTACAGCAGCTGCAGCAATCCATCCACCCACCCTGGGAAGGGTTCCTGGCCTTCAGAGCCAGTCTGCAAAGGCAGATCAATCCGTGTGCCCGTCAGAAGGCAAAAAACCCACCATCACTTTAATTAAGCTTCATTCTCCAGCTCTGCACCCTCATGGCTCCAGCTCTTGCATCCTAGCTTCTGAAGCTTCTGGGAAACACCCCAGAAACCACCAGGAGCCATTCAGTTCGTAACCAGTACCACTCTCTCCCTGAACACAAAATCTCCTCCACGGTATTGTGGGAAGCTGAGCAGCTTGTGGCTCATCATCAGGAAGAAAAGGTTTCAACACGACATGTTGTCAAATCTGCCTTGAGCAGCCTGGTCTGTGGAAGGTGTCCCTTGCCGCGGCAGGGGGGTTGCAACGAGAGGATCTTTAAGGTCCCTTGCAACCTAGAATTCCACGAATCCCCAGGTACGGGATGTGCCTCACTGCAGGGTTAGCTCCTCCATCCCTGCTGGGCTGCCCACCGTGTCCCCCAGGACTCACCCGACACGATGGTGTATCCGATGCCACGGGGACGGCCCTTGTCCTGGTCGATCGCCGTGATCATCCGCACGGTGGTGCCCTGGGGAGGGGACAGGGGACAGGTGTCACAGCCACCCCAGACAACACGGCTGCGGCCCCCGGGGCGCCCCGACAAGGCACTGCCCCCGTTACCGCAGACCAAGTGCTTTGGGTAACCCGTTCTAGGACTTGGGAAAGTCCCACCAACCGCCTCGTGGGGCAGTTCAGGCTCACCACCCATCACCCGTGTGTGAGCTGCAGAGCTTTGCTAACCCACCCCAGGATGGAGCTGGGGATGCTGAGGGCATGACCAGAGGAACACACCCTCTAACCAAACCCTGACAGCAGGGTGAGCTGCACTGTACCAGGGTAAGCGTCTGCAGGGACTGGAGAGAGCATCACCAGACTCCATCCCTGTGCTGCTCATCCCCCTGCAGGATTTGAAGCATGGTCAGAGTGGTAAGCACAGCTATCAGGGTTCGAGGAAGAAAAGGAAGGAGGAACCGAAGGTGCAGCACAAGCCTCCTTACAGTTTCACAGCTGGCAGGCAACAACACATGCTCCTCTGCCACAGGGATTTTCACTCTGCAGTCCCTCAAGAACCAAAGGTAACAATTCCCCCTCACCACGACCTTCAGCACTGGTCACTACAACAGTTTTATCTACCCCTGGCTTCCCAATTTCAACCTGTCCCCTTCTCCCCGTGTTCTTCAAATGAAGCACCCCAGGCAGCATGGGATGCTCACACTACATAACTGAGCTGCAGAGATTTTAACTGACACCTCCGAGGAGGAGGAGAAGGAAGAGGAGGAGGAAGAGGGTTGGACAGATGCTGAGAACCAGGAATTGCCCACAGGCAGGAGGTTCTGCAGCTGCCAGCTCACCCACTCATCCTCCACCCTGCAGGACAGACTGTTTCTATGGCCCAGCAGAAAGACCCGAGAGTCCCCCAAAAACCAACAAAGAACACAAAAGTGACCCAAAATTCTTGTTTAGTTCTTGAAATAAAAACACCACACCGCTTATGTCAACCCCATAAGTCGACTTCCCCCCGCCGCAGCGCAGCGAGCCCCTGTGAATACCAACACACGCACACGCCCGTAATTAATGTAGTGTGAAAAAATTTACAGTTCAGCTGTTCTTGTTTTCACTGGTTTATTAACAGCAGGAAAAGCAGCAAATTTTCTATTTTTTTTTTTTCTCCCCCTCAAAGGAAATGTCAGCAGAGACGTCTGCATACCTAACGAGGGAGCAGAGCGGGTTGGCAGCCCCATGTTTGCCCCTCAATCCATCAGCTGAAGGCCAAAGGGAAAGCTGTGGCAGAAACATCACAGGTGGGAAACAGGGACTCACCGTCTTCCCTGGCTTCCAGGTTCGTGCCCCTGTGGGCTCGATGCCACTGCTGGCCATAAAGCAGGCTCCCAGGGCCAGGCAGGCTGCCCATTCCCTGATCTCCGAGGGCATTCCGACAGAGCCCTTAAGTAAATCCGTGTTATTAACCGGAGAACATTAGCCATAAATCCCGGGTCACCGGCCTCAGAGCAGCGCTCGGCTGGTGAGGCTCAGCAGCCACCCGGAGAGCCTCTAAATCACTGACAATAACTGTGCTTTCCAAAGGAGCACGGACAGATAAAAAGAGCAAGAAAAGTGGGAAAAGAGCAGGTGGGAAGGCAGAACAGGGGACGTGGAAAGGAGGGCAAGGCAGTGCAATCCAGTGTGCTCCGTCCCACCTTACTCTTGCTTGTATTATAGTTTATACTACATACATAGTATAATCTATGTAAGATATATTACTGACTTACAAATTACGTATTATATATTATTATATATATTATATAGTCTGTATTATATTGTCTAGTATTGCATTATACAGCCTACATTGTATTATATATTATAATCATATTCAGCAGAATTAAACCTCATCCAAGCTTTAATCTCCCATCCCCACAGGGCAGATTTGAGCTCCCTCGACTCCCTGGCAAACCAGGAGCTCCTCCATGGAAGGGCAGTGGGTGAAGACACTGGGTCTGTCAGCTCGCTCATCACCTGTCAGACAGCTCAGGAGCAGCGTGGAATGGGAACTGTGTCCTGCTGTGCAGAGGAAGGCAGCTGCAGGAGAGGGCAGGGCTCCTGCCACAGCTTGGGAATAGCAATGGGCTGCCTTATCTGTGGGAGAGGCCCCTCCTGCAGGAGCCAGGGGGAAGAAGGGCTGTTGGGAGAGATAAAAGGATGAGCGTGGATGCGGCAGCCGGGAAAGTTTGGGAGGGGTGGAGGGGAAATCTCATTCGGGTATCTCAGCAGCGCGTGCCATGGGGACGCCCACAGGGAAGAAATTATCCAGACACTTGATCCCAGGAATGAGGGCTATGAGAGGCCATGCTGAGGTTCATCCTGCCCTTGGTAAGCTTGTGATGATGACTATCATGCTGCTGGTGTTTGACGTTGGGTCTCCCCCTGTGTTTCTCCTCCTTCTCCCCAAGCCCCTTTCCCAGCCCGTCCTGGGGATGAGCCACGCTTCACCAGCGACCCCGAAACCCGTGCTGGAGTGGTGCTGAGCTCCTGCTGTTCGTGGATGCTGTTTGCTGGAACCACGGCAAGGGCGAGTGATCGGGGCATCTCCTCACATCCCACCTGGTTTCCATCCATCCTGACAGGTCCTTCACAAGACTCTTCCAGTACCCACAACACGCCAGCTCCCGGGGACGGACGATCCCTCCCTGAGCATCCACAGTGTTTAGGAGCAATCTTGGTCCTTCTGGGGAAGGGGCTGGACAAGTGCCCCGGGGGAGGCGTAACATTTATCCACGACACTGGTGGCAATTAATGCCTTTGTGGTGAGGAAGTATTCCCGCTGAGCGTGGGTTGGAGCAAGAGGATGTGAGGCAAAATGTGGTGCTATGCACAGGCTACACTCAGTACTTGTACCTGTGATGGCCACGAAGTGCTTTGCCTACCACACCAGCAGAAACAACCACCCAGAGAGGAGAGGTTGGCAGTGGGAAAACAGCCCAAACAAACCAAATCCCTCAACTCAGCCGTACCACGATGGCAAAGATCGTCCCCTCACAAACCGCATCTCGACAATTCCCAGTTCCTCTTCCAAAATCCTATCGGACCACATCACTATTCCTTTCTCTATCCACGTCTCGGTGTCTTCTACTTATTCACAGAAACCCCAGGCTGACTTCCAGCGCCAACAGCTCTGCCCTCAGGTATTTGTGGCATGAACCTGCAGCTCCCAGAAAGTCCCAAATATTCCTGGCTTTTCTTAAAACACGTCACAACTCACCTACCTACTGCAGACAACAGTGACTGCAGGGAGAGGGTTCGGCTGGTGGTACAGAGAGAACAGAATAACCCTCTCCCTCTAGGGAGGGAGGAAGAAGGTTTATAAAAGTAATAATCTGGGAAAGCCTATGCTTAAAAAAAAGGCAAAGAAAATAAAGAATGGCACATTATCCAAACAAAATCCGAGGGTTTTTTGAAGAGGGGCAGGGGTAAATCAATCCTTTTTTAATAAAACCCTGAGCTTTTAATAAAGTGTTCACACTGATGGGCTGGAAATATTGTAAGAAAGAATTAACTCTGAGCTATTGAGACTCTAGGGCAAAAAATAGCACCAATTCTACATTATTTCTTCAACCCAAGGAGTTTCTGAGGAGGAGGGGGATGGTGCTGAAGAATTAAAACTGTTTTAATGATATCTGACACACAGCTGTACCATCCTATGTCAAGGGAATATAACTGCTGGGCTTGGGACCAAGTGCCAACAGGATCTGCCCCCGCTCTCACCTTCACTGGCTCCCCGTGGGACGAAGCACATGCTCGTAGGCCTCAGCTTGTCTTCAAGGCAGTGGATTTCTCCTCTCTCCCCTCTGCAAGGGGAAATGGCCCCTCTCCTCCAGCCCCATCAACCTGCCTGGAGGACATGGGATCACAGAACCCTTTAAGTTGAAAAAGCCCTCTGAGATCACTGAGTCCAGCTGTTCCCCCAGCACTGCCAAGGCCACCACTAAACCACGTCTCCAAGTGCCACTTCAAGTCTTTTAAATCTCTCTAGGTACGGTGACTCCACTGCTTCCCTGGGCAACCTGTTCCGGGGCTTGACAAGCCTTTCAGTGACGTTCAACATCAACCAGTGCACAGACACCCAAGTGAGGACAGACACCCAAAAAACACTCCGAGGATAAAAAACACGCCGCCAAGCTTTGCCACAGCTGCAGGCAGCTTTAGTGCACTCAGGTGCCCTGGGAGAGATGTCTGAGCCATGCTGGGATGATAAACAACATCAAGAAAGAAGATACAACACACCTCCAGGGACAGCAGAGTCTCTCCCCGCTCTGTCCTCTTCCTTTGCCCGATAAGAAGTTGCTTTATTCTCAGTGTCAGAATAAGCACCTGCCCACAACGCTTTCTGAATTATGCCTCCAGATCCCGGCCTGAGAAAAATAAGAGCTACAACGGCACTCCTCTCCCCTCTCGTGCCCCTCCACCCCTTTTTCTTCTTCTTCTCTTACAGGATTAGGGACTTGAAAGGCGAAGCGCAGCCCAGCGTTGCAGCAGGAGGAGGGGAGGGGTGGGGGGAGCCCTTCAGAAAGCTGCCACGGCAAAAAAAATCCCATTTCTCACTTCTTAATTCCAGTCAATTCCAGTCAAAGGGCTGATAGAGATCTGTTTGCGGTAATTTGCTGCAGTTTATCCACTCTTTTCACCTTCTATCGGCTCTTCACTGCCGGGCTGGCTGACATGCTGTTACTCGAGTGAGGAAATTAAAATTTGATGCAATAATCCCAAATAAGAAGGATTTTATTAGGTAATGTATACGCTTTAGATGAGGTATTCTCGCCTGATACACTGATAGAGGAACACAGACATGCTGTGCACCGCAGATAAAAAGAGAGGCAAGAGAGGCGGGGAGCAGGGCGGGTGGAGCAGCAGTGAGGCCCTGCTCCGTGGAGCTGGGGCTGGGATGGAAGAGCACATTTTGACCTGCCGAGTCCAACGGCACGGTAAACATCACCCAAAAATGCACGGCAGCCTGTTGGCTTGACCTGCAGGCCTGGTTGTGGACAGCCGCTGGCCAAGCCCAGACTCCTCACCCAAATTTCTTGTTACCATTTTGATAACCAAGATGTTCTCTCACTCCACGCATGCAACAGGCTCCCTTGGAGGGGGTGAGGCAGAGCTGATGAGACTTCCAGGGGGAGACAAAAATTGTACATAGTTAACAGTTGGACCTGATGATTTTCGAGGTCTTTTCCGGTCTAAATGACTAGATAACACAGCAGTGGAATTTCTCCCGGGAAGGCTGAGACTTGGGGTCCAAAGCAGAGAGCAATACCCCTCAAAGCAGCCCTCACTGTTCTGCAATCTTCCTCTTCACCGTGTCTCTGGTGTCACCTATCCATCTTGGACACCTCACTGCACATTGCCAAGAGAAATTAAAATCTCCAAACCTGCCAGGAAAGTGCTGCCTGGTGAGCACCCCTTCCTTCATTTCCTACATCAGGGTTACACTGTGGTTATTTGCTGCTTTCCCTGCTGCAAACAGTGTATGTTCCAGGAATAACGTGTCAGTGCAACAATACAAAAAGATCTTTGAGCCTTAAAATATATTATTATTTGAAGGGGATCCCCTTTCCTGGATACCAGGTCACTCCATGAAGATAATGCGGTGTACAAATTTTAATACTTGTGGATCTTCCATTTCTTTAATTCCATCTAAGGCTTTTTTTCCTCCTAGTTAAGGCTGATCTAAGTTGTGGGGTTTTTTATTTCCCTGCAGCTAACTCTAGCCACCCCAGAAATACACCCTAATCTCAACAAAACCTTCACTTTGTGCAAGCAATTCATGAATAAGCCATTTTTTGGCCATCTCTGGGCCAGCAGATGGGTAATATGCCATCTGACCACAGGATTTGGGACAGCAGGACTCAGCCCTAGTGATCCAGCACTCTTCCATGTCAGGGCTTTGCTCCAAAGCGAGTAACAAGGAGTTCCCTCTTCCACGGTATGAACTGACCCATGGGGCATTTGGGATCCCAGAGCTGTTACGGGATGCACACGCGGTATGGGCACACACCATGCCACCATTTTAAGACAAAAGGTTTTTCCACCCACACACAAAAACATTTCCCTACAGGTAAAGTGATGGGATGCACAGCTGCGCCTCGGGAGGGTGGATGCTGCTGGGGGGGGCTGGTGCTCGGACTGAAGGTCCTGGGCACTCTTGCTGGGAGCAGAGCAAACGGCTCCCAAAGCCCTGATGTCTGCTGTGTGTGGTGGAGGGGGAAAAAAACCCCATCCCTGCTGTATTTAGAGACTGGGAGACGTTTTTCCACAAACAGCGAGTTTGCTGACAAACCGAGTTTCGGAAGAACTAAAATGATTGGATCAATTTGGCAAAACCTGGGGGAAAAGACTCAAAGTGCTGAAATGGCTGATGATTCTGGCATTTTCAAAACTGCCTCATTTCAGGAGCGTTTAAATTTTCCTTCAAGTTCTCTACTGGAAATGGCATGCAGATAGACCGTGGGGAGGGAACGGGGGTGACCGGCTGCTAAGAACAGCCTTTGTAAAACTTAAGGAAAAAAAGCTCAGGAAAATATCTGACTTGGGGTCCAGCCTTCCTTAAACCCCCTCGCATAGGCTCCCTTTTTTTTTTAAAAAGTGGCAAAATGCTTTGGAGCTGGCTGGAAACACGTTGTTTCAGAAAGAAACCCCACGGTCCCGCCCGTCAGAGCGAAGCCCAGCCCTTACCGGAGGCGAGTTCTCGTAGATGTTGGTGCTGTAGGGCAGGTTGATGAAGATGGGGTCCATGTCCTGCACGTCCGTGATGGTGATGGCCAGGTTGGCCAGAGTAGACAGCGGCTTGTTTTTATCTTGGTCCTTGGAAAAAATGAGGGGCGGGGAGGAGAGAGAAAGGATTTCTATCACAAACACAGAATTATTCAGCAGCGTTAAGTCTCCTGCAGTTGTAGTCGGGCCAGAATCTCTGAATAGTGGAGGTAATCATCTCTTCAAGCTACCTGCTGGAATTATTGTCCACTGCACCTCCCTCTAAGCTGAAACACAATATGCATTTCATTCCAGCATCAGCCCTTAAAAATAAAGCAAACACCAATTTAGTTTTCATCACATTTTGAATGAAAACTCAGCAACACTGTTCAAAATATACCTCAAAATATAAATCCCCTCCTAACACAGACACAGCCCACGGTACCCCTGCATGGTGAGACCCAGGTGTGGCTGCCAGCAGTCCCACACCAGCACATCACAGCAGAGTGTCTCATACCCACCAGTGCTGGTGCCTCAGCACAGCCTGGGCTCCATCAGCTGGAACATGGCCCAAGTCCACCAGCTCCCCTGTGCTCCCACTGCTCTTCCAAACTCCACGGGCTGCCTTGCAGTAGCAGCTTTATTCTCTTCTGTATTTGCTGCTCCAAGCTCTGGCAGAGGGTACGTACACCCCGTGCTGCTCCTGGGTTCGTAGGATGCCCAGGCTCTCACACAGCCACAGGATTCATCCCCACAGTAACAACGTCCTTTCTCCTGGGCTGCTGCAAACCTCTCCCATCCTACCTGGCTTGGGGACTGGCAGGACCGAGGTGACCATCCTCCCTGCTCTGCCAAGCAGGTCACAAGCATGCAGAGATCTCAGAAGGACCAGTGGTGGCCCCTGAACACCGTTGGATGTAGGAAGAAATTCTTGGCTGTGAGGGTGGGGAAGCCCTGACACAGGTTGCCCAGACAAGCTGTGGCTGCCCCATCCCTGGTCCAAGGCCAGGTTGGATGGGGCTTGGAGCAACCTGGGATAGAGGAAGGTGTCCCTGCTCATGGCAGGAGGTTGGACTAACTGACCGTCAAATGTCCCTTCCAACCCAACCCATTCCATGATTCTGTGATCATCTCCCTTTCATCCCATCACATCCCATCAGGATGGAGCCTCAAGCACGTTTCCCAAAGCAAGACCCTTTCCCAGCAGCACTGCCACCAGCTTCTCCCAGCAGTGCCCTGCTGCCAGTGCTTTTCCTGCTGAAGTCTCATCCCATGACTGCTCAAAAGTGCCCCCAATGCCCACAGCCCTTTGCTAAAAGCGCAGGAAGAAAAGGAGAGCACGTAAAGGGGAGGAAATCAATCTCTCCTTACCCCCAATCAAGCACTGTGATGGAGAGCAACCATTAGAGGTTACCACACACTCCTACAAAGCGGCTCTGAGTAGCAGCAAAGGCTGATTGCCAGAAGATTAATGTTAATTTAAACCGTATTCAACAACAGAGTTTGTACATTATCCTCTTAACCCGCGGGCCTCGGCGTTCAGGGCCCGGATGGAGGCTTATTTCTGACTCCACTCTGCTGTTAGTGTTATCAGGTTGAAGTCCTTTGTTTCTTCAGATAATTTTATTTCCCCTCCCCTTCACCTCTTAAATTTTAAGGCACCACAGATCACCAAAAAAGTGAGCACACTTCCAGTTTCCTCGCTGACCGTCTCTCCTGCCTCCGTCTGCCCTTGCTGCCTCCCTCCCTGGTGTGAAATGACTCCTGCCTTGCACCTGAGTTCCCCAGCTCTCTTTGCAGCCACCCTGAAGTCACCATCAGCCCAGTTCCCACTCCCAACCATGCAAACTCCTCATCAGGCAGGCAAGAGACTGCATCTGCTCTTCCAGCTCCTGCTATGCTGGTGCGACTCTCATCCTTCCCCCCGGCATAGCTTTTGCCCTGGGAGTTTCTCATCACTTCTCTTGTGGGCACTACTAGAACTGACCAAGCCAAGGAGACCTTCCCACAGCTGCCACCCAGCCCAGTTCACAGTCTTTTTTCCCCTGAGCTGGAAATCACTATGTGACACGAGCACATAGAGCAAGTAACAGGTTGCTGGGGAAGCTGTGGCTGCCCCACATCCGGGAGTGTTCAAAGCCTGGTTGGACAGGGCTTGGAGCAACCTGGTCTAGTGGAAGATGTCCCTGCCCACAGCAGGGGGGTGGAATGAACTGAGCTTTAAGATCCCTTCCAACCCAAGCCATTCTGTGATTCTATGAAGTACCAGATACGCCCCCATTTTATCTTTGCTGGTAACTGCACCTGAGATATGGGGCTAGATGGACCATCCTTGCATCCTTGAGGAAATCTGGGGAGTGGCAGAAAGTCCCTTTTCCATCAGGGATAATGTTTGGTCCCACATTTTCTAACCTACCAGACAGTTCAGCAGCACATCCCAGGGAAGCGTGCTAGCAACAGACACTGATAAGGAAACAAAGAGAGGCCCGCTTACCACCAGAATATTAAAAAAAAAATGAGGTATGTTTCAGAAAAGAAACAAGCTTCTGGGGGAGATTTCCACAGCCTGGAACATGCAGAGCTTGGGCTGAAAGGTTGTGGTGTTTGCCTGTGGCCCTGCGGTCTGCAAGTGCCCAGTCTCAGCACCGTGAAGAGCAAAGCAGCCCTGCACAGCCCTCCCATGTCCTCCTGACATTTGTGGTTCTGCATCAAGACAATGATCTTGATTAAATCACATGCTTCAAGAGATCTAGCCAGCTGCCTGCAGGGGTCACAGAGGGTTTTCCCCCCCTCTCCTGAGTGCAGAGCTGGTCAGATGTATTGTAGAGCTGAATCTCACCTCCCTCTGTCGAATCTGAGATGTGAAGGAGTCACCACCCAGAGCACCTGCTTGTGTGCTGCTCCACATTCTCAAGCTCTCACTAGATTTAACACCAGGGAAGAAGTTTACCATTCATATGGGGCATGAATTTACCATGGGGGACGCATCTCCCAAGGGTCCCCTCCCAGTATGATGGTACTGACTGTAATCAGGACCTTGCTTTCTCTTCTGTCCACCAAAATTTTAACTCACGATGTCTGAACTTCATACAGGTGAATCCACCTGTAATAAACCACGATGTGCAAGGAACGAGCCCAGAGGATTCAATATACCAAAGGAATCCTTCCCTGTGAGGGTGGGGAGGCCCTGGTACAGGTTGCCCAGAGAAGCTGTGGCTGCCCCTGGATCCCTGGAAGTGTCCAAGGCCAGGTTGGACGGGGCTCTGGGCAATCTGATCTAGTGGAAGGTGTCTCTGCCCATGGCAGGGGGGTGGAATGAGATGGGCTTTAAGGTCCTTTCCAACCCAATCCATCCTGAAAGCTTATGGTCTGTACGGCCTGTACTGGGTTTCATCACCAAGGGAGCTGCTCCCCCTCATGCAGAAGCCCCTGACACGCCTGAGAAGCTGCTGGAGAGGTGTAGCTGTGCACCACAGTCATTTGGAACCACCCAGGCACTGCACTGCTGCAGTACCTTGCTAAGTAGAAAACACTGAATGTGCCCAAGAGGATGCCAGAGCAGGGCAATAAAATAAAAAAAGCAACAGCTCCTTCCCCGTTGCAGCCCCCGCAGACAACACCTCCAGCCCTGCAGCAGCCAGAGGGGGACTCACCGTGGCGTTCACCTGGAGCTGGTAGGCCTGAGTCACCTCATAGTCGAGCTCCCGGATCACCGACACGATGCCCCGGCCGCTGTCGATGGCAAAGAAGTCGGAAGGGGGCTGGAAGGAGTAGAGCACGCTGCCCCCGGCCCCCTGGTCCGGGTCCGTGGCGTTCACGATGAAGATCGGAGTGCCCACCGGCGTGTTCTGGGAAGACACGACAAGCATCAGCAGAACTGTGCACCTGCCCACTTCCCCACCAAACACACAATCAGCAATTTCCTCCACCCGCCAGAGGGAATTCCCGGAGACCCGACAACTTCAGTCCTGTATTTTCAGGACATTTGGAAGTTACACAGCTGCATTCTTTATGACAGTATTGCAGGAGCTGTAATAGTTGTTACACACTTATAATAACAGTTATACAGCTGTGGTCAAGATGGTACTCTATCACAAACCTGTATTTTCCCAGACATCCCAACTTTCCAGAAAAAATTGCTCTCTTTGCTAAAACTTGTTTTCTGCCCAAAGGCACTTTTATTTTTGATGCCGATTCCCCCAGGATTTTCACTACAAGGCATTAAGCATTGGAAAGCTTCAAAAATAATAATAATAAAAAAAGAGGCATTAAATGCAACACAGAACTTAACATAGAAGTCAAAGTTGTAGTTTCCACAGCAACTACAACCTGGCCCGATTAACACAGGCATGAACAGTTACATCGTCATAAATCTGGAACTAATCTACATGCATAAAATATGCAGCTGAGTGCACAAAATCAGCAATGGCAAGTGCAGTTTGGCACTTCTTATTGTTTAACTTCACAGCGGGGAGAACAATTATCCATTTTTGGTGGAACAGCTGCATGTTCCTATGCAAATCTTAAAATGCATATTCTTGTCTCTCTCCAAAGGCAGAAGCACAGACAGACAAGCGAAGAGGCTCTGCCGGGGCCCCAGGCTGCAGGTACAGATGGATCATGACACCTTGGGCACATCCCCCTGCTTGTGACACAGTCACAGCCACAGCAAGGGGTGATAAGGAGCTAAACCTCAAAAGGGAAGACAGCAAAGGTCACAGAAGCGAGGCCTGGCAGTGGCTGGTTATGGCCAGTTGGGATAACACGGATTGTTCCTGCAAACCTCTCCCAAGTCTCTGTGTTTCTTTGTTAACTTCTTTCATACTAAATTATTTGTCCTCAGCCTACAGAGAGGTATCGTGAAGTGCTGAGAAGATGGAGAGGAGGCTTGAGGAGTGGCAGAGCTTACAGGATGGAGCACTGCTTCCTAGAAAAACCTTGGCCAAAGCTGAGCAACAAAACTGGAGCCATTTTCAGGCTTCTTGGGAACCACAAAGCTTGCAGTGAATCAAAGGCTGTCCCGGTCACCATCTCCACTAGAAAACATGAGGAACCAGGGCTCCACGCTGGGAGATCCGATTTAACCAGTTTAATAGTGGGGCATGGCACCAGCAAAGAACCAAAGCCTCTGAATTTACCCGCCCTAAGGGCAGGGAGCAGGATTTTGCAGGAGCTCGGTCAGACAGAGCACATTCTGCAACCCGCACTGATGAATCCAGGCTCCAGACACTCATCCCATGCACATCCTCGTGCTTCCTGCCCTTGGATCCAGCCATGCAGCACTGCAGGGATGCTCTGACACTTGAGCTCCCCTCGGGCTCCAGTAAAACCCCGCTTCCCTTTCATCAGTGTCACCTCTGCCGAGGTGCGACAGGTTGCAGCTCCATCCCAGGTTTTTCATTTCCTTTCTTATTTTCCCTCCTCTAAATCAAACTGCTATAGAAAGCCTCGCAGGGCACGGCCTGAGGATTATTTTTTAAAGCGCCTTGAAGTTTTTTCGGTGATCAGCAGTCATAAACGCACGAAAGATAGAGCTAGAAGGGACCTCAAAAAAGAAACCTGTCTCTGTGCTACACCTAAATCATTCCCACCCTTAGAGCCTTCTAGTGATGGAGGCACCTCATCCTCCCCAGACCATTTGTCCCAGAGTTTTGCCACCCTTTTCCTTACAGCTGCACATTTTCTGGCATGCTGAACCAAGATCTGCCCTGCTGCCACGTAAACCCTTGACTTTGTGCCGCCCTCACGGCAACCTAATCCTGGTTTGTGCATTTGAACTGCTCAAGAACCAGGACTTTGGCAGCTCAGGGAGGGTGTGTTGGGATGGAGAAGTCCTTCGTGGGAGGCTGTGATGAGCGTTTGCTTTCTGAGCACTCCCAAAACACCTTCTGAGACACAACTAGAGCATCTCCCCACCCCTCTTTTGGGCCACCTGCCTCCCCCAAGCCATCAACAGCTGGGAACAGCTCCAGAGCATCCACAGCCTTCCTCTTGCGGCCGCCAGGGCACTGCTTCCACCACTGCACTCCAACAACTACCTTCTCAAATTCCTTCCCAGAGCCACTGCAGGTATCAGTGTCCTGACACAGAGCGTTAGAAATTAACCATTAGCAGGGAGAGGCGGCACAAGAGTAGATGATGGGTTGCACTGAGGGGTCTGGGGCGTATCGTCCCCGGGAATAATAACATTCCTACGGATAAAGCTGGCCTTGATGAATATGTTTCCTCTTCTTTTTAAGTGCCCCTAGCCACTCCTTTTAACATGCAAATCCGCTCTGGTCACCCGTGATTAGGGGCTGCTCGTCTGGCTGTGAAAGAGGAGAGCTTGATTTCCCCTGCATTGTATTCCATACAATAGCCCCAAAGCAGGCTTTGAAGGGAGTTCATCTCCTTGTCCTTCCAAAGGAGAAGCTGCCTGGAGGGACACGGAGGTCACCAGCTTTGGTGCTGGCAGCTCTGGCCCTGCAGACGCTGTCTGAGCTCTGACTTGGTGATTACCGTGGCTTCATCCTTATTTTACAGCTCTGCTGACCAGGTCCCTTCACTGGCCAGGAGACAGCCAGAGTCAAACAATCACCGCGTCAGCTCTAGGCAAAGATCTGGCTGGGCCTGGGAATCAGTCACAGGCGTCTACACCAAAGCATCTGAGGGGCTGGGAGGGACCCCAGGGCAGGACCTTGTCGGGGGCAGTGGGTGCCCACAAGCACAAGGGTGGGTGCATGAGCAAAACACAGCGTTGGTGAATTTAGGAGGGGTGCAGGAGGGCTTCCAGGCAATAGGAAGAGTGCTACAGGAGCATGAAGCCACACAACATAGGGAGGGAAATCACTGATACTGCCCAAAACACACTGGTCAGGGGGGATATTTCTCTACTAAACACATGCCCTTATCCCACGAGTGAAAGGATGCAGAGTTGTTACTAAGGAGGGCTCTGAGTAATGCATCTTTTCTTCCCCAGCTCAAATTCAGGCAAAAACAAAATCCCCCCCAAACCAGAAAAACCAGCTGGGGGAAGCAGACATCCCATCCCAACAGTCCTCCAGGGAATGAGGTCTCACTTCTCAGTGCTCATGCCCAGGCAGGCACAGTCAGGACTTGGAGGAATCTCAGACCATCTGCCTTAAAAAGCGTAAGAAAAATACGCCTTTAAAATCCTCTTGCCATTTTTGGGTCAAACAGGTTCAAGATATTCCTCAGCAGGAAGCCAAAGCCTTTATTTCTCAAAAGATGCGGCCCATCATCTAAACAATGAGGCAAAACATCTGGATAAACAGAACTGCCTGGGGCTTGTGTTTGATGGTAAATACCAGGCAGAGGACACAGCCCAGGGAGATGCCATTGGAAAGCCCTGCACTGGCCCCTGCTTCTGCATTTTCAGCATTTGGTCCACTTATAGCACTCTTCTGCATATCCCTCAGGGCTTTTCTTCACTAACAAAGACTAATTTTGGTTATGCTTATCTCACTGACAGGCAAAAATAACAAATTCTATCTTCTTTTGTCCAGGCAGGCAACAGCCTACACGTGCTTGTGGGGAACAGGTGAGTTTTCTACAGGAGTTGCCAAATTTTGTCACTTTTTAAAGCTTTCAGCTCCCTCCAGCAGCCTGCGAGGAAGCTCCATTCACCACGGAAAAAAGAACTGGTGACAAAACTGTGTCATATCATTAAATCTTTGTTACAACACCAGCAGATGTGAGATAAAAATAAACATGCAGACAGATGCCACCGTGGAGGAGGAGGAGGGCAAACAGGAGTGGGACCTACTCCTGACCCATCTCCAGCATCCCATCCTTCATCCTACGGCTCAGCAGGAGCAGCTCGAGCACCCAGGTCTCCCCTGAGCAGCTCCAGGAGTTAAAGGGCTCTGGGGTGCTGGGCAGCAAGGCCATTTGTGCCTCCCTTATTTTGCAATAAATGAGTAAGAAAGGTTCAAACTCTTATTAAAAAAAAAAAAAAAAAAAGCTTCTAGAAGAAGCTTGGGAGGCATCCAAACCAAAAGCAGCAACACACAAGAGCCCAAACCTCTAATCATAAGGAGACTGCTCTGCTTCAGTGGAACCCCATCAGCAAGGATAGAATTGTATTAAAATAAGGAACAAACAACTCTAAAATCCCTGTTCAAACACAGAAGGATGTTGCTGCACAAGGAGGAGGCAAAGGAGAGACCAAGAACTTACCTCTCTCTTACCAGTGCAGAGGTGAGACAGCAGTGAGTGTCTCTGAGCAACCACAAAGTATCAGGATCACAGAATGGGTCAGGCTGGAAGGGACCACAGCGGGTCATCTGGTCCAGCTCAAGCAGGGCCAGCCCAGAGCACACAGCACACGATTATGTCCAGACAGTTCTGGAATGTCCCCAGTGAGGGAGACTCCATACCCTCTCTGGGCCATCTGTCACCACACTGCTCCAGTCACCACACAGGAAAGAAGTTTTTCCTCACGTTCAGGTGGAACTTCCTGCACATCAGCTTCTGCCCGGTGCCTCTTGTCCTACTGCTTGGCACCACCGAGAAGGAGCCTGGCCCATCCTCTGGATGTCCTCCCAAGAAGTTGTGTTCCCATCCCAAAGCTGTCACGGGTATGGCCGAAGCACTGCACATCACAACAAACACCTCCCCTGGGCTGTCACCTCCCGTGTGACCCTCAGCACAAGTGACCAGACACAGACGTGCCCCGTGCTAACCCCGAAAGCTGGGACACCAAACCCTTATGCAATAAGGGCAGTCAAGCCTGAAGAACAGGTTATAGAAAGGGGACCTCTTAAAATATTTACATCTCACTCTCTGGCCACATCTGTAGGACTTGTGGCTCTCTAAGGTCCCTTCCAACCCAAACCACTCCATGAGTTTTTGATGTGCCCCACCAGGCAGGTTACATGGCCACAGCTGAAAATGAGGGGAGCTCTGCAGGGCACCTGAAAAAAATTTAGAGCACAATCTCCTCTTTGTCTGCCACCAAATGTTCCCCTCAAGCTGTGCCAGGGGAGGTTCAGACTGAACAACAGGAAACATTTCTTCGTGGAAAGCATTGTCCAGCACTGCAAGGGCTGCCCAGGAAGTGGTGGAGTCACCATCCCAGGAGGGATTGACAACATATGTGGATGTGGCACATGGGGACCCGGTTTAGTGCTGAGTTAATGGCTGGAGTCAATGATCTCAGAGGTCCTTTCCAATCCAAATGATTCACGGGAACAAGCTCTTCCTTCACACAGGGCTAAAAGAGAAAGGCTGTTTGCAGAAAGCCCAGCATCCATTTCCCCAGGTCCATGGTACCTGCTCCCGCAGCGTATAAACCCCTCTGGCTGGCAGGCAGTTGCTCACCCTGCCGAGGGAGCGGATCTGCACCAGTGCCTTTGAGAGTTTTCCACCACAGCAAAACCATTTCACGGGCCACAGGCCGCCAGCACTTGGGACGTGCCTTGATCCATCAGTGTCGTCCAACTGGCCCGACACCGGGCCCTGTGGGCAAAGGGCTGAGAGGGGGAACACGTAGCACTGACTTTTTTACAGCAGGGTCAGAGTCGCGTAGAATAAAGGTGGGAGACGAAGCAGAGGAGATCTGGGAGTTAGTTTTTCAGATACTCCCTTAAAGGCATCCACTTTTCCAACATGCTGAGCGAGCAGCTGTGCAGCTCTTAGCCGCTGGCTGGGGTTAAACCACGATAATGTCCTTTCAAGCTCTGTCTGGGCACTAGAAATGCTTATTTCGGTTCATCTGAGGCTGGTCCCTCCACGCCTGCTCCCTTCCTCTCCAGTGGCTGGCCAAGCAGAGGACCTCCATGTGACCTCCCAGGGCAAAGTCACCCAGCAGAAGCTGGTGGAGGTGATTAGGATGCCGATGCATGCGTGCTGTACCCATGCAAATAATGTGGACAAACGGCAGGCAATCTGGCCCAACAGCTGTGTGAAGGTCGGGGAGATGAGGCGACGCAGACAGACCGGGGGGCACAGTGACGGGCACGAGGGCTGGAGCAGCAGGCAGCTCTGATCTCAGCATCAGCACTGAAACAGCCCCACCAGCCCTATTTTGGGTCTTGCTTCCCCTCCCCTGCATCAAGGTGGGAGCTGACCGCTCCCATCAGGAGATGCTTTGCTGCTTCGTGCTCCTGTTACAGCTCAGGTCAACCTATTACTCTTAAATAATTCCCTGCCGCTGTTCCTGGCGGCTCTTTTCCCTCTCCCTGCCTCTCCACCGCGCAGTGGGGCGCATGAAAGGAGCTTTGTGCTCCGCTAAAGCCAGCTCAGACATCCCTCTGCTCCAGGCAAAGGCTCTCTCGCCGATCCTGTCTCATCGCAGGCGGGAAGGAGGGTTCAGTGCCTCTTGATCTCAGAGGTGCTGCGGAACGGAGCCGACATGGATTCCCAGTGCTCTCCTCATCCCTGGGCTGCCTGGGACAGATTTAAGCCACCTATCCGTGCCCAGGTCTCACTTGCTGCAGGAAACAGCAGCAGGAGCAGAGTCAGAGCAAGTGCCAGCCCCTCTTCCAGGCCCTGCCGACAGTTCAAACAAGCCCCATGTTTTGGTTTCTGTCCCTGTGCTCCGTCTCGGGAGCCATCCCGACTGCCAGACTGGGTCCCTCGCTCGCGCGCCAGCTCTAAACGCTCACACGGATGTGCGCAGACTTCCAATTCCTGTGTTCTTAATTGCACTTTTAATTACATTTATTAATTGCATTACCGCGCCTCCAAGCCAAGCAATTTCCAATTTTAAAGTCTGATTTTAAAACCTGATAATTTCCCTTTTAAAAAATTTCTTTTTTGGTTGAAATTCAGCCCACCTTTCAATGAGCTCTCATTAGTATGTATCTCCTGTTGCTATCTCTATTAAGTGACCTCCCTCATTATTGGGTGACACTGGCAAACGGCCACCGCAGAGCTGTAATTCAATTGAGGCGCTTTTGAAAACACCATAAACACAGCTGGAATAGATGCACTATAGGAGCTGGAGAGGAATTAGCTGCTGGATAACCACACTCGGAGCCGAGAGCGCTTGTTCCCGGCAGACATGGCCCGACCCAACGTACGGCGCTGAAGAAAGGGACATCACAGCCAACAAGCCCACGTGGGAATGTGCCGTGCTGGGAGGGACAGCAGGGCAGCAGCCACACACAGAAAGAAAGGATGCTCTGGTATCCCCTGGGATAAAGCTCCTTGCTTTTTGCAGCCCAGAGCTGCCCCATTGCCAACATGGGGCTTGGATGACTGGTGGATGATGTGGCATTCCCAAAAGCTGGGTGCACGTGGCTCTGCCACCTCTCCACCAGTCGCTTCTGCAGCACAGATCTTGAGGAGCAAGCCCAGGAGGGGAATCCTAAAATGGTTAGGGTTGGGTAGGAAGGGACCTTAAAAATCATCTAGTTCCACGTAGCAAAAGCCAACTGTTTCCCACTGCCCTGGGAGGGGGTAGAAGGGTGGTGACACAATCACCGCTTTACTAACTCAGTGCCCACAGCCAAATTCCATCAGAAAAGCCACATTTCTCTCCCATTCCCCATGTCCAGCCTTCAAGGAGCAGGCAGGGCCGGAGCAAGGGCTGGGAGGCAGTCCATGCTTCCCTCCTCGGCTGCTATTAGGTCAGTCCCAGCTTTGGAGACAGCAGATGGGAGCCCAAGATGGTCTAATGAGACGTTTGAAAGTCAGACACAGGCACCAAGAATGTGCAAACCTGTCAGTCAGAGAGCTCCTGGCTTCAGCAGCACCGCATCACTCCTGCTGGTGTGATTTTCCTGCTGGAAGAGGGCGTTTGGAGCCATTTCCCCCTTCGCAAGGGCACCCACGGCAGATGGCCCGGTACCCCTTTGGCTGTCCTGGTGCTGGAGATGGTGGGCACGGATCAGGCGGGTCCAGGTGACCACAGCCAAGGTCTGCACTCCTGCTCTGGCAGAGGCAGCTTTTGCTTAGGGAAGCAAAAGCTTAGGGAAGCAAACTGCGGAATCCAGTAGGATTTTCCACTACCCCTCTCCTCAATATCAAAATTCAGTAGCAAAGTCAAATCACCGGAGTCGTTTACTGCTACCAGCCAGCATTCGCTGTGCAGCGAGAGGAGAAACCCCTTTTCCAATTCCTGCTTGGGGTGACGCCATAAACCGGACAGATCCCATTTTTTTAACATCCCTTTTTTTTTTTCTGCAGTTGCCACTAACTTCCACTTCCTGGCACCCCACGGCAGCCCACTGGGTGATCCTCTGGATGGCAAATGACTTCCATTAAGGCAGAGCATTCATACAGTGCATTACAAATGAAAGCCTAATGACGGGACACCGGCAGTATCGCTCCCACTTGATATTAATTGGGTGCCACTTTCTTTTAATGGTACATTAATTAATGCGGAATATCAACGGAAGTCCACGACACCCGCATTAATACAAATGAACTCATTATCATCGGTGTTACTACAAGAAATGACAAATAAATCTGTAACAGTGGGACACTTCAAATAATAGCCACGAATCATTAGGTATTGTCTTCATTTACACAACATACTCCAAATATATACACAAAATCTGTGGATGCTTATCTAGTCACACATTCCTCTCCGTACCAGCCCTGTATCTGCTCTTCCCTGGCTCTCAGGCTCTCCTTGGTCACCTCGAAGGACCATCAAGGTGACCAAGGAGAACTGGGGCTTGCTTTCACATCACCTCACTGCCTATCTCCTTCTCTTATCCCAGCACGACTCACCACGTCCTTCTCTTGAACCTTCAAAAGACCCTCAGATCTAGCATGTGTAATCCATCTCTTGCACTCCCATTCTAGCCAGGCAGATAAGAAAGAAACCTGCCTGCTTTACCACCTTATTTATTTTACTGCTTATTTATCCCCTGTTCTGGTACAGAAGCTAAAAGCCCCTTTCCAAGCACAGTGCCTTGTTTCTGACCACAGGAGGAGTGACCAATGTGTCCTCAGAAAAGAAGGCAAACAAACCCACAACTCTCTTGGAACTCTGGGATTTGAAGGTCCCAAAGATCCATCCAAAAAAAAACTCCTGCAAGAGCCTGAGAGCAGGTATCGCCGTCAACACAAGCGAAAGCAAATCCATTGAGCTGCGCTGATATAAAAAATACTTTCCTGGGCAGAGGAGGAATTCCTCTTCCCTCATTACCAGAGGAGGAATCAATACCGGTTCAGCTCGGGTCTCATCAGGCTCTGCTTGGTGCTGAAACAGCAAATTCCAGCATGAAGCTCTTCTGTTGAGACATGTCGTGACATGGCTCTGCTGGAGAGCGGGCCCCCCTCTCCCACGAGAGCTGGCACCCCAACTCCCTTCTCCCACCACCGCAGGAAGAGGAGGCAGTTACACACCTGGGACAACGGAATGTGCAGGGAACAGCATTTTAATATACAGTCTGTGAAGACTGACTCACCCTCCAACTGCAGGAACGGCCAGGAAGGAGCCAGACCAAGTGACTTACACTTACAAAGAAGACAAGGAAGCTTGCAATGCCAAGGAGGAGGATGTGGGAAGAAAAGCATCGAGTCTCCCGGTTCATGTGCATCCCAGTGTGACAACACAAGGAATGGCATGTGCCCCACGCTCAAAACTCCTCTCTGCTGTCAGGCATCCTAGGAAAGATGGGTTTATCAACACAGAAACCCCCAGTTTTACCCTCTTTTGACCCAAAACCTTCCTGCTATACGCTGAACCCACATGCAGAGCAGCTTTGCCTCGTTGTTGCCAGCAATGCCACCTGCCCATGGAGAGGTGAGGCACCCTGAGGACAGCACCTGGCTTCTGCTACAAGCAGATGATGCTTATCTTTAAACTACAGGAGGGGAGATTTAAGTTGAGATATTATTCAGAGGGTAGTGGGGCCCTGGCACATGTTCCCAGAGAAGCTGTGGCTGCCCCATCCCTGGAAGTGTCCAAGGCCAGGTTGGATGGGGCTTGGAGCAACCTAGTCTGCTGGAATGTGTCCCTGCCCATGGAAGGGGGTGGAATGAGATGAGCTTTAAGGTCCCTTCCAACCCAAACCATTCTGAGGTTCTGTGATCTTACCCTGCACAGCAGAGTTGTTTTTTTTCACACCTTCTTAAGAGAGTAAGTGTTTTTTTCCACCTGGGAAGAGCAGAGACCTCAGCCTGTAGCCCTGGCAGGAAAAATTGTGCAAGAGCTCCAAGGTACACTGTGAATAAGCTCCTGGTCCCCAGGGAATGTGCCTGAGCATGGAGCATAAGGAGTCAACCTGCCTCAAAAGAAGAAGAAAAGGCACAAGCGGGAGCACAGCAAAGTTTGGAAAGGGAAGCAGCACCTTCTGTCAGAGCAGGTACTGATGTCCATCTCTGGAAGAAGGAAAGAGCATCCTTCATAACTAAACACAGACTGAGGTCTAACACTCAAAATTTACTGTGACTGTGTCAACCATAACCACACAGCCCCACACAGCAGGTATTTGTGAAGTGGAAAGGCAGTATTAGCAAAAAAAGGGTCCGATAAAGCCACCAGCCTCTTGAGGACAGCGAGAGAGGGGCATAATCCTCACCTCTGGCTACAGCACAGGAAGTTATAAAGCATCACACACCTCATAACTTTACCAAGGCTGTCATGTTTGGCACCAGATTAAAAGATTTAGGTTCTATCCCAGAGGAAAGGCTGGACAGATCTGCTCCAAGCACTGCCCTCGGCGAGGCTGAGGCTTTCCATGCACGTGATGGGGGAAAAGGCTGCTTGGAAAAGGATTTTTCTAAGGTACTGCCTCCCTTGCTTCACACTCCTCCAGCACAGTTCCTTGCAAGGCTCTGTGACAGGAGCATCCCGTGTGCAAGAGTGATGCAGCTGATCCTCTGGAGCAAGAGGAAGGGATGCAAACCATGGGATGCAGCTGCGTAGCCACACGGCCAGTGCTCTTCTATCCTGGTCAGAAACATGCCCTCCCAAGCTGCAATTAAAATACACAGGGCTCATCTGCAGCATTAAAACTCTTGGAATCATTCACCTTCTGGGTTGGGCTGGTTTTGCTTTCCTCTAATCTAGGCTGGGATCTTGGAGCACCAGCTGGGATGCTGCGCTGCTTCCCTATCCAGCAGGATTCCTAATGTAAAGGCTGAAAAGGCTTTTCCCAAAGGATTCAGCTCATCTGCAATGACTGGCATGTCAGGGTGAGCATGTTTTGGAATTCTCTTTAGTCATCTCAGGCCAAAGAGCCTTCAGCTCAGGGCAGCACCTGCCCAGGGGGGAAATAGGCACAAACCCAGCTTAATCCCCTCAAACCTTGCAGGAGGAATGGGGTCAAGTCTATTCTTTTCACGTGGATCATTTCAGTTCTCCTCTTCCCTTGGCTTTGCCCTCATTCACCGCTAAGAAAACAGATTATTTCCCCAACTCTGTTTCTTTAGCAACTCTGGCTTACAGGTTACAAATTTAAACAAAACTCGCAATAATTACAAATAAATCACTTTCCCCTCTCTTCTTCTACTGTTTCACACCTTCACTCACCTCCTCGTCATCACCTCATTGCCAATGTCTGGCAGGACCCTGGTGTCTGTCAGTCTTAGGCAAGCTCAAGTCTCTAAGCCCACCGAAGATTCCCTCTCCATCCTCTTCACTCTTGGAAAACCCCCCAGGAAAACAAAGACGAAAAGCCCCAAAGCTGAGGTGAGTGCTCTGCACACCAGAAGTGCCAAACTCCCCTTCAGCTGCCCTGAAACTGCGCATGAGGCACCTCAGCACACGGGCTGCAGGAGCTGCTTGGGACGAGGTGGCTCCAAAGAGAGCAGGCGCCTGCGACAAGCTGATAACCCTGGAGACACCGCAGCTTTAAATACCTGCTCCTGCTGCCACAAACAGCTCTGAGCCACGAAATCAGCTGGTTTTGCTCCTAAATCCTCGAGCAACAAACCTGAGCAGGAGGTGGGGTGACCTTTCAAGCTGACGAGGCAGCGGAGACAGCGAGAGGCGCAGAGGGCACAGCGGGAACATCCGTGAGGGACAGGGGTCAGGGCTGGTCACCTTATCGGTTAAACCGCAGCACAAACACCCTGATTCTAGCGACAGTTTTCAAAAGCACAGCTTATCGAGCAGACCCACAGAAGAAATCACGTTGGACATGGCTTATGTGCATCGACACGTTAAAGTTTGCAATTTTTTTCCTTTCCTCTCTCATTCCCTAAACCTCTCATTCCCAAGAGCAACGCACGGCGCCCAGAAACACCAGGAATCTTCCCCTAAAACCTGAGTTTCCCTTCAAACTCCCCCCTAAGCTTGATTTGGGGAAGGATGGTAGCAAAACCCCCCAAAAACCGCTTCTTTTCCCTGCAATTCCATGTATCTGCCCGAGGCCTCATAATCTCTATGTTGAGGCAAACCATTTTTCTCTTTAATTTCTCCTAGTGTTGCCAAAGGAACCAGCCTTTACAATCCAGCCCAAAGAACCGAGCACACCGTGAAGTCACATCAGAAGAGGGGTCAAAGCAATCAATCCGTGACACCAGTTGCGTCAAGCAGATTTTAAAGATACCTTAAGTGGTTTTAAAACAATACCCGGTGTTTTATTATAAAAGCACTCGGTGTGTTGATTTTTTTGTTTTAATGGGGCCCCAGTCTCTGAGTGCCCCGGGTAACACCACGAGAACCAAGGCAATGGGGTCCTACAGCCTCACCACAGCACCTCCTGCAGGGATAATACACCAGTAAAAGGCTTAGAAAGCACCAGCGTGGAAAGCACATTCCAAGCAAGTGATCTCTGTTTTAAAGAACAGAAAAATGGTGGAAAAGGAGAAAGAGAGAGTGAAAACAGAAAGGAGAAGGAAAGAAGCTGCATTTTGGCCCTTTCCTCGGGAAAACACAGGGACAACTCCCTCCTTCCCTCTGCCAGTTCATCACGTCTTTTTGCAACCAGCAGAGGAGATCCCAGCTCTGCCAACATCCTCGCCAGATCCAAGGAATTAACTTAAAAGTTTTGGCATTACCTGAGGGGAAAAAATAAAAAAAACAAACACCAAACGCACACAACCCTGCAAAGCCTTCCTTGCTGAAACCATTCCCTTTGAGACACCGTGTTCGGTCCCAGCCGTTTCCCGAGTGCCGGCATCCCTCCAGAAGAGTCGGACCAAGCCTTGTCACATCACCACTGGCTGCGGATGAGGGCTGGGAAAGAGTCAGGCTCATTTACCAGGGCAGGGAACAACAACCCTGCGTCCCCCTGAGCCCTCCCGCTCCCCTTCCCGCACTGATTGCAGCCCCACGTCCTTCTGCTGATTGCAGCTGATGGTCCTGGCTGGGTTTTGCCCTTCCAGACCAGCCCGTCAATTATCAGGGTCTGGTTTTTATAAAAGGTTTGGGTTTTTGACTGTTTTTTCCAGTGCAGCTCGCAAGTTTATTTTTCGCTTGGGCTCTTTCCTTCCCTGTCTGGATGTGCTGATGGATTTTGGCGCTTGCCAGAATTCAGCAAAACCAGGCTCGCTGGGTAGTATTAACTTCTAACCCCTGTGTAAAAATAGCTGCAATAAAGCAGGGTGAGTAATATCAGCTTCACCTAATGTAACTTTGATTAAAAAGCGCTGCCCTCTTCATCACTCCTGGGTGGTAAACTCCAGAGAAATGTCCTTCCTGAGGGCTGGAAAGCCAGCAAGGTCCAGGGAGAGAATAGTCAGTATGACACCAGCACATTCCAGGGCTGTTGCCAATCCCTACAGGGAAGGTGGAGGGAGCAAACTCAGAGGAAAAGTCAACAAAACAGGGGGAAAAGGCAGATTCCTGCCCCTCCGGGTAGCAAGGTAGCCCACAGGAACTTCCAACTTCAGCCTGGCTACAGGATCAAAACACTGAGGTTCACTGCAGGAAACCCTCATCCCTTCCCTTGGAAGATGCAAAACCCTCCACGTATTTAATTATTCTCCTCTTCACTCCTGGTGCCGGTAGACTGTGGCAGGAACTGTTTTGTTACACATGCAGGAGGAGGCAGAGAAGGTTTTAATTTCACGCCATGCACCAGGCGCTGCAATTTTGGACACTGTTTGTTATCTGACTTCTGGCCCTATCTCTGGTCCCGGCGCTCCTCAGGCAGCCGCGGCCAGTTGGCTTTTTAATTTATTCTCTGCTAGGATGAGGATTCTGCTCAAGTGAGAGCCCTCACCGCCCAGCCATGCTGCTTTAATAACAAAATGCCTTCAGGTTCGGAGGTGCGATGTTGTGCCAGGTTAAATACAGCCACTGCCACTTCTGGGGGGCTGTGGCTCCTGCCTCCTGAAGGAAACCCCAATGCTGCAAACCATCCTTTCCTTCTGCTTTTTGTCCACACAGAAGAAAAAAAAAAAAAAAATCACCTAAAATGGAACTAAAACCATTTCTCACATCTCCCCCGTTCCCAGATGGGTAAACCGTAACCCCAAATCAAAGGGAACCTTCTGGAGAGCGAGAGGAACCCTAGGATGGTTTGGGTTGGAAGAGACCTTACAGTCCAACTGTTGTACTCCAACCCCAGGCTCCAAGACCTGTCCAACCTGGCCTTAAACACTTGCAGGGATGGGGCAGCCACAGCTTCTCTGGGCAACCTGTGCCAGGGCCTTAAAACCCTCACAGGGAAGAACTTCTTCCTAATATCCCATCCAATCGTGCCCTACGGCGGTGGAAAGCCATTCCGCCTTGTCCTGTCATTCCAGGCCCTTGTCAAAAGCCCCTCTCCCACTCTCTTGTGGCCCCTTCAGGTCCTGGGAGGGGCTCACTCCCCAGCAGAGGATTGAGGATTACTTGGAAAATAGCTGCCCTCAGCTCTCCAGGCTGACCCTTTGCCCAGCAGCCAGGTGAAGGATTTCCTACGTTTTTGGCACGAGTTAAAAGCAAGGCATAAAGTCAGAGGTGGGGAAGCCCCAGCATCCCTTGTGTGTCGGATGACCGAAAAAAACCCCAAACCCCAACACAGGGTGAGCACCTTTGAGATTATCACCCCCCAGGGAAACTCTCCCTAAAGTTTCTGTTGTGTAAGCCTTCTTCCCAAACCCTGACCCCCTCTCTTTCTTCCAGGGTGGTTTGTCAGTACAGGGCTTAGATCTCCGGCAAAGGACTTGGGATGAAAGAAATCAAGAGCAAGTAATTGCTGCGTGAAAACGACAGCACAGCGATTTACACAGACTAGACCAGACTGTGGAATACCAACAGGCAGCCAACAGCGGAGAATCGATACCTCCCAAGAGGTGGGATTATTAGGGAGAGAAAGGGGCTTGAAAGATCCATAAGTGCCTGATGACTGACTATTTCCAAAACACCGTTTGCTGAATGAGAATTGCCTTCGCCAAGATGCCGGGCCCATGCCGAAGGTGCGCGTGGAGCCCGGGCAGGCTGCCACGCCTCTGCCAGGAACCGTGAACTCTGGCAGCAAAACCCGCTGCCCCATCACTCCCTCACCTTCCCCCGAGAGCCCCCACTGCAAAAGGGAGCTCTCCTCTTCCTGGGGTGCCCCCTGCTCTGAGGGTGGAAGTGGCAGTAACATCCCAATGGGGATTTAGGGAAAGCCACCTGTGGCGTTTTGGTCTCTGCACTGGCATTTCCATCAGAAACGCAGCAAAAAGAGGCACAGCAGGAGGAAACGCAGGGTTACAGTTCTTCTTATCCAAAGCATCCCTGCAGCCATTAACAAACCACATTCGTGAATTCCCCTTATTCCCCACAAAAGGCAGTCTCATGTTCCATCGGCACCTTTTAAATCAGCCTCCACACTGTAGCCGCACACAAGGTCCATCGCACAGAGCCTTCAAACAACCCCAGAAAGTGATGAGTGTATCTATTTTACACCTCTCCATAAAGCCACAGGAAGACACCAGGACTGCCTCCAGCACTCCCAAGTGACAATGACTACTGTTTTCAGCCCCAGGAGAGCCCGATTCCCATCCTGTTCTCCAGGGACAGACGCGCATCCGAGCAGCCACGACGCCAACACCGGGCAACAAGATCACTCTGCTTCTCCCCATTGCAGCAGCTGTACACCTGCCAAACCATCCTTAGGATCAGCCTCCTGGAAAATACAAATTCATGCTCCTCCAGATAAAGATCTGCCCTCTGGACACGTACAGGGAGCTCATTTTTAACAAGGATGCCTCCGGGCATTCCAGCTTTCCATGGAGCACAGGTTGCACGCGCCCAGCAGTTCTCTGCCAAGAGCAAGCTGCCGAAAACACAGCCTGAAAGCTGCTCTCAGTGGCTTGGGGGAAATTCATGTTCGGCTTAGTACTTATGTATGTTTAAATACAAAAGTTCCTCCTGGATAAAAGCAAGTCAGGAGGCCCGGGGAGTCTCGTTTTCTCAGGGGATTTTTAAGCTCACAGCACATCTGGGTAGGCAAAACGAGAGAAAAACAGAAGAGCTGCCTCCTCTCTGACCATTGTGCTGCTCCAGCCTACTTCTTTATTTATTATTTTAAACTCTTTTTTTCAAAGGTGAAAACACAAGTAACATTTTCTTTTAGGAGGAGAGAGAAGGGAAACTACAGCACAAGCAAGGGGGTGGAGGGTGAGGAAAAGCCTGAAAGAGCAATTTTTGAAATGTCAGCAGGCAAGAGTCTGCCCAGGGACAGCTTGGACGAACCATTTCTTTTTCAAAGGAAGGTAAAAAGAGGAGTTATATCTCTGGGTTTGCACCACTTAGTTCATCAGGTGGACTATACGGTAGCAAAAGAGCAAGGCGTGAGATATGCTCTCCAAAACCTTTATCCAGCAGATATATTAGTGTTTATTTTCTATTAAAAGTAAGAAGAATGAAAGATTTTTGTTTGTTTGTTTCTTTAATTGAAGGAGTTATTTGCTAGCACTTAGCTCAGGCCAGGGAAGGAGGGTCAAAAACTAAGGATGCCTTAACCCTCTTGGACAGGAGTAGAAATGGAGCTGCACGTGCAGCCTCCAGCTCGGAGAAGCTTTGGCACACCTGGCTCAGCACCAGCAGTGCCACAGCCAGCCCTTGGAGCTCCTCTGGGAGCTGGAAGGATGGGGAAGCCCAGGGACAAGGGACAGAGGATGGGAGGAGCTGAGAAATGGGGACAGCAGGAGAAAACTCCTCCCTCTCCACTCCTGGCACCCTACACTGGCTGAGTTGAACCTTTTGCACTACGAAATCTTGCTTCCTCCAGCATCCCACTCCTGTCTGGTTTGGGAGGGATTTATTGGGTCCACTTACCTTCACCGTGAGTTTGAAAGCACAAAAATCAACAAAAGGTGTCCTCAAATCAGGAAACCAATGAAACAGACCTGCAAGGAAGCCCAACAGCCCCAACGAGCCACCTGCTGTTACCAAAATCCTATTCCTCCCCCAAGGCCTGGACGAGAGGCAGTGAATGAACATCCAGCAGCAAGAGATGCGGGCTATTCTGGGCCAAAAAGAACAAATGCCAGAGTTGGAACAGCGTAAATGTGTCAGCCGAATAACTGCAGTGATGTTGGTTCTGGAAATGCTGTGCCCAAGGCAGAACTTCATGGAACAGCACGAGCTTCCGGCACAGGCAGCGGGAGCAGCCACCCAGCAACAGCACACCATCCCTCTGCTGTGCCCTACCAGCACCCCAAAATTAAAGCCACCTCATGCAAAGTCACGGAATTACTGGGGATGGAAGAGCCCTCTAAAATCATGAAGTCCAACCACTCCCCCAGCACTGCTCACCCACATCCCCTCGTGTCACATCCACGCATCTCTTCAATCCCTTCAGGGATGGTGACTCCAACACTGCCCTGGGCAGCTCTGCCAGGGCTGGACAACCCTTTCAGCGAAGCATTTTTTCCTAATATCCAATCTCTACACCCACTGAAGCAAAACACTGAAGCCAAAGAAAAATTCACCTGGCTGAGGATAACCCAGAAGTATTAAGGCTGCAGCCTAAGTCCACATAGAGTTATAAATAAAAACAAGAGAGGACCTTCCATATCTTCACGTACTTCTTGTTCTCAGCACATTCAGTTTACTTGATTTAAGACCTAACTAGAAAATTTAAACAAGAACACCTTGTCGAAGCTGTGATAAAGAGGAGGACTCGGGGGCGAGGGGGGTGAACGATGCCTGTTAACCACCCACTGCAACAAACCCCCAAGGGGCGAGAGCAGAAATTCCAGCTTGGCATGGGTGCAGGATCCAACCCCACGCTCTGCCGGTGCCCACCTGCTCCGCCAGCAAAATCCCATTAAAATGCAACAAGCAAAATAATGTTTCAAGAACACATCTACTTCAAAACAGCTGCACCCGGCAAACATTATGTGGCCTAAGACTCAAATGCTGCTCCTCTTCCCATCAGTCAGGCTCGGTGAAGGATTTGCTGTGTGGGTTTTGTTTTGTTTATTACTTCTAATGACTTTCTCATTATCATTTCGCTGTGAAACATAAACGATGGTTATGGGAGAAATCGTATTATTTGGATGGCTTTATTAAATTAGAGAGCAAATCTGTGTGTATTTCTGGCTCAGGATAAATGTTTGAACTTTGAGAGGCCAAAATTCATTTTCACACAAAGCCATTTTCGGAAGCTCTGGAATCAGTGGTTAAATTTGCCCTCAGCTGCAAGGGAGATGTATAGGGGGGGGCTATTTCTCAATTTAATCCCTCCTGGAGATTTAACCAAATCTCCAAACCAAACCCCTGCTTCTAGCTCTGCTTATGAGAAACTCGAGACTTGTGGAACATAATGGAGAAATAAAGGCAAAAGAGCACTGGAAAGAAATATAATAAAATAATAAGATCCCCCTGTCTGCGTGCCCCCATTCCCCCAGTCCTCATATGGGGACTTCAGTCAGCTCACACATTTTCCACGAGTGGAATCGCTGTCTTCACACCCTCACAACAAGAGCTGAAAAAGTGCTTATTCCTACAGGAATACAACTGGTAACACCAGCACAGCTCCAGCAGAAATAGTAACACCAGCCAGCAGCCACGCAGATGGGTACAGGTTACCCTCAGGAATTAGAGATGTGCCACCTAAAAAACACAAGGAGACGTCTGGCACCCTCTCTGCATCAGGATTCCTGCAGGACCAGCAGCAGGACCCACCCAGTGGTGACAGTGGAAGACAAGCAAGCGTGAAACACGCACACACACAGGATGAAAAAGCTGTCACCAGACAGGCAGAAGTTGCAATTTCCTCCTCTTTTCCATCCCTCCATCCTTTCCTTTCTCCCTCCCAGTTCGAAGACTAGAACAAGAAACCAAACACTTTTTCCAGGCAATAAATCAAAGCNATCTTTATTGTTTAGGTAAAAATGAAGAAAAAAACCCAAACCCCCCCCCCCCCCCCCCCCGAGCCTTTTAAAAGCAATACCTGACACTGGAATAAACCTGTTAAAAAGAATAAATTCCCCTAAGCACACCCAAAGGGAGAAAAAAGCAACAGAAAATCAACCCTGATAAAAGGTCTGTTAAATGAAAGCACTTTCAGCGTGCCAACCCAAAATGTACTGCCCACAACAAGCAAGCTTGGTGAGAGAAATCCCTGCTGGAAAAACACAGCAAGGGAGAGCGGAGAGGAAATATTTGGGGCCCTCCATTCAGCATTATGGCAAAGAACATGCCTGTGGACCACAGGACCCCAGAGAGAGAGGGGCTCGAGCAGCCCGAGCATCTCGTAGGAGTACAGGATGAGAAGAGACACAGGGCAGGGATATGCCAAGCTGGAAGCAACCAAGATCTACTCTGCTATTAATTCAGCAATTGGGATCAAAGGTTTTGGGGGAAAATACAGGGAAAAGGGCAGTTTTTGGAGCAGGAACAGCTCCATGGATTTGGGCATGAGCAGCTGTACTCACAGCCGCTGGAGGATGGAAAGCAGGAGTGGGTCCTACCTGTCCACTGACCAGAGGAAAATAGATCTGGCCATCTTTCCTGCACCTCCACAAGCTGGAGATGAGCAGAAATGCTTCCTGGGGCACCCCAAGCAGCCCTGGACGTGTTTAACCCTCTCCACCCTGATGGCACAGAATGGGGGGGCAGCAGGAGCCACTCTCCCAACTCCACAGCCAAGGGATGCTCATCCCTTGCCCAAGAAAAAAAGGAGGGGGAGAAAGAAGATGTCCAAGGAAACTGAAATAATGGACTTAAGCTGTGAGAAGAATGAGTTAATGAAAACCTCCTTCTCTCAGACTGTCTGGGATATCCAGGCAACCACCATGTGTCACCACCACCATCTTCCCTCCAAGAAATCCCACTGGATGGCTAAAATCCCCCAAAACACTCAAGAGCATGTTCCTTCTCCTCTGTAAGTGAGGCCCTCTGGTCCTTGCAGGCAGATTTACTTCAGTGAGTGCCATGCAGCTCTTCTCCTTCCTCCTCCGTTTAATTCCTCCTCCTCACTCCCTCCCAGGGTTCCCGTTGGCAGCTCTTTGGGTTTCTGACACTCACCAGTCCCACTAAGGCCGTGACACCACATGTGCCTGTAAATGGGAGGAAAACAAAGGTGTGAATCCTCCCCACAACGCTGGTGCAGAAGGACCTAAACCAGAGGAGACTTTCTCCACATCAAGGCTGAAACCCACCAGCCCATGTCCTGGCATCCCCCATCCCCCTGTGGTATTTAACTCCGGACAGAGACGGGAGCATTCACATTCCTGAGCTTCCACAAAAACATTGGTTGTGACAATTTCTTACCTTCCCCACAAATGCTTTAAGACAACTCTTGAGCTGAGACTGGAGGGAGGCAAAAAACCCCCACAATCCCATCAACTCTGACAACCTTTTTTTACTCTGTACGTGTCCAGTCGTATTACGTTCCGAAGCCCACAGCCAGGCAGATGTTTCAGATGCTCAGACAGAAGGCATGGATATATCTGGGAGCAAGCAAAGTGAGGGATGGTGTCTGAAACCAGCTTCCCAGTGCCTGTCCAGAGCCTGCACTCAATAAGAGGTTCAGTTGCAGCAGACAGCAACGAGCAATACCATGTTTCACACGCCACCTGCACCTCGGAATGGGGCTGCAACATGAAACACCTTGATGAAGAGCTGATGTGACAGTCCTTTAGCAAACTCCCATGTCCAGGAATGACGTCCTACTTCTTACAACAAAAGCACAGAAATCCTATAAACACATTTATCCTTTGCAAAACATCTCCTGACACCAAATCGATGGAAATAACCTGCACCCTTTGCC
The DNA here is from genome assembly GCA_013399855.1 of Oxyruncus cristatus. Classification (NCBI taxonomy): domain Eukaryota; kingdom Metazoa; phylum Chordata; class Aves; order Passeriformes; family Cotingidae; genus Oxyruncus; species Oxyruncus cristatus. The sequence continues at coordinate 1,032,883 of VXAY01001837.1, forward strand.
CACAAGAAAATCACTTGCTTCAAGCACAAGGAGGGGTCCATGTCCCAGTCCCCCTCTCTCCCAGTGTTGTCAACCCCTTCAGCCCCGGCCACCCTGTTTTCCAGAAGCAAGAGCACCCCAGAGCATCCAAACACCCTATCAAACAGATGGGGAGGCAAAGGAAAAAGAAAAGAGTAACTTTTGCCAATCGCTTTTTCTGAACTCGTAGAAAGGGAGAATGAGAAGAGCTGAACCTCCTTGGGAGGAAAAGCCTTTAAAAGTTAAATGTATCATGAAAAAGAAAACTTCTGTCACTGCCTAAAAAGGTTTTTGACAGGTCTTCATTTGTAACCCACAAACAAATGCAGTTTCTCATGCTCCATGGACTCTAATATCACTTCAGAGCAGACCTGAACCACACTCCCCGTTGAAAAGCTGGAGAAGCAACCACATTAAAACAGCTCTCTTCACTGCTTTTGGGCACACCAGAAATCTTTCATTTCAGGAGCTGCACCTAAGTGCCTGGGAGCACAACCTGAGCAGACAGAAACGGCTGCTCAGAATCATTTCAATAGCTCTGGGTGTGCCAGTCGCAGTTAAGTCAAGCCTAACAAACAAGGCATTATTATACAAGACAGAAAGAAATAGTGCTTTGCCCCGTTCAAGCTACAGTCAAGTTTCGGAAATCCCTTTCATGACTCAGTTGATGAGAGAAACCGGTCATAAGCCAACGATTCAGGCCCTTGCGGCCATGGTGAGTCCCTGCTACGTGGGAGAAAGGGGACTGAAAGTGAGGGGAAGAGTCATTCACCCACACCAGGGTTAGGGATAGAGGAGAGAAATAAGAACACAGACCACCTAAAAAGGCAGAGGCCTTGGCACAGGTTGCTCAGACAAGCTGTGGTTGCCCCATCCCTGGAAGTGTCCAAGGCCAGGTTGGACGGGGCTTGGAGCAACCTGGGCTAGTGGGAGGCATCCTCACCCACGGCAGGGGGTGGAACAAGATCCTTAAAGTCCCTTCCAAACCAAACTATTCTGTGAGTCTATGGACATGTCCACTGGCTACAGCCTCTAATCTCAATCTGAAAGCTCAAAACCAGCTCCAAAAGCACTGACTGAGAAGCACTCCCTGGTTACCTGCTCCACAGCTCCCACCACGCCTCCTCGCTCACACATTTAAAAGTTTAGCCAGCACGACCTACTTGCCCAGAGTTCCTTGTAAGAGATTCACAAAGCCAGCCAAGCCTGGAACTCTGTATTTCATTTGGATGACACAAGCAGAGGCATTTTTACCTCTTAATTTGGTGTTAATTTTGGCTCCTTGCTTTCTTTCTGCAGAGTTCCCAAGATTTCATGTCAGCTACTAACTCAACCCTCCTCCCGAAAGCGGGACGAGCTGCTACAAGGCCCAGGTTTGTCACCAGCCAGAGGAATCCTCTAGAAAGAAAACCTGCAGGAGAGAGATAAGAAGCATCTCCTCCACTCATCGGAATTCAGGGAAAAGACCAAAACAAATATTAATGAGAGGCACTTAGCTGTGCCTGTTCAGCAATCAATAACACACGACAAGGTGCACAATCGGGCCGAGCACCTCATGCTGTTGCTGTGCCAGGGGTCCAGAATGGAGGGGTCTTCTGCTAATCCCCTCCTTGAGCTGCCACAGCAGCAGCTCTGCAAGCCCCATCCCCTCCCACAAACTCCCCTGACTAGAAGGGACGAGGGACCAGAGCCCCGCTGCGTTTAAAAATTACATTCATCCCGACTAGCCTCGTTCTTCTTTTTGTTAAAAGTTTCATTAATCTAGCCCTTCTGATTGTTCCAAAATATGACTGGTTTGGCCACACCATTGAGGGCTCTGGAGCATCTCCATGCGTGGGTGGCATTTGGGTGTCACAGGAAGCATGAAGCTGCTTGGCGGGCATCCTGAGTGGGACAGGGGGACAGCAAGAGGATGTGACCACAGCAGGACACAGGGAGATGCCACCTGAGCTGCAGGGACTCCTTTGGAGGGTGGACCAGTGCCTGCAAGAAGGCAGGACGCAGCTCAGGAGTATTTTACCTTTCTGTGCTCATTTCGCACAAAACTTCACCTGTCACTAGTCTGGCCCCTCTGCAACACCCCTGCAGTGACCATCTCCCACCCCCACCTGTGAGCCCAGGGAGGGGGTTGAGGGGACCCAGCCCAGAGGGTGTACTCCCACCTCCCGCTCTTCCACCAGGATCCCCAGCATGGCCTTTGAGGGCTCTTCAGCGGGTCCTGCAGCGCAGGCTGCGGGAAGAGAATGGCTTTCAGCTCAATTACCCTTCACATTCCGATTCCATAACGCTCCAATGAGGCTTTTTAACCAAATCCCCCCCCGCAAAATGAAGCCTGCCTGCTGCAGCCTGGTCTCAAGTGCGAACGTGCAGAAGGGATGTGACTTTGCAGCCGGCGTGAGGCTCCACTCTCCTCTCCCTGCCTTTCCTGAAGATCTCCTCGAGGCTGTCTTCTCCTGTCCTTGCCAGCCACCCTCCTACCATTCACAGCCCAAGCCCCAAACACCAGACAGCTGGAGAGATCAGGCCCCTTGGAGATGCACGCGAGGCGCAAGCAGGCAGCACCCACCGCTCGCGCTCGGGCCATCAAACGCCCTACACCCCCCCAGAGACGGGTCAGCACAGCGCAGACACTTCACACTCCTCCCCAGAGGTGTCACCGTCAGAAAAGGACGCGGTGAAGCATTCACTGCTTCATGCAACTAGGTGGAAAATAGGTTTGCTGTCTTCCAGAGAGGAGCTGACCTCCTCCCGACATCGTCTGAGCAGATCAAAGACGACGGGCGAGCGCACGGCAAGACACCGGTTAAGGTGATGATGAGGGACAGATGATGAAGCACATGCTCTGGAGGTGCAACCTTGCTGAAAGAGTACCTCTTGCCCTTCAGACCAGGAAAGCCTTGTGTTCAAGGCCCTCAGAAAGGAGGTTACCGAGGCAAAGCCTTGCAGTGAAGCCCTGTGACACGTGGCGGGATACCAGGCTGCTGATCCCTGTCACGTGAGGAGCAGTCAGGCTTCCAGTGTTCTCCCAACCCACCTCCTGAAGCTCAGGCAGTTCTTAGACACAAGCAGAACCCTGCAGGCAAGGCAGATCTGCGCATCCCCAGCCGCACAACTCCTGGTCTTTCTCCCCAGCACCCACTTCCCTCAGATTGTCAGCACTGGGGTGAATTGCAGTGCCGCAATCCCCACGGGGCTCCTACCACCAGAAACAGCCTCTTTGCAAAGTTTCTTTCCCCAAAGGTGTGAGCGAGACAAGGGAAAACAAAACATCCACCTGTCCTGCTATTTCCCAGACCAGCCAAAAAACCCCCTGGGTGTTTCACAGGCCATCAGCTCTCCACTGCAGTGGAACAGCTCTGTGCTCAACCCCTCTCAAAGGCGAGGCACAGGCAGCACATCATGGAGCGGGGCAGCTTTTCCTCCTGGGAGACTGAGAAACCTGAAAACACACATCTGGCCACACATTTCCAGCACGTTTAATAGAGTGATTTTCCAAGTGCTGGCTCAGTAGCTCCTGTCCCGTGCAGGTTTGGGGTCGTCTAAATTACATATGCAGCAAAAACTGTGCCCCATTCAGGCTGTTCATCCAGCTCTGGTTATGGGATGAAACACAGGCAGGTCCCTCTTTCTCCACAGCCCAGAGAACTACGCTCTCAACTTACCTCTAAATAAAGATTCCCTAATTAGGGAAAGATATTTACATCTTCCACTCAAGGTAATGAACTGAGGAGTGCTAAAAAAGCATCCCTTGGATAAGCATGGCAGCCTATCAGTTACAAACCCTTTTTTTCCCCTCCTTAAATGCCAGTTGCAAGGCAGTGTTAGTGGTCATCCAGGCACAAACAGCCAGACTCCAGGTCATCTAAGCAGGAGGTGCCTCCAAACACGTGTGAGCAAGTGAGACTCACCACTCGCAGGCTGGGCAGGAGGTGGCTGACTTAACTAATTGCTCCTCTTCTCCCTCCCTTCCTTCCCCTTACCCTTTCCAGTATGGCTTAAAATTGCAGGAAAAGCCTATGGAAGTGACATGATGAAAGCCAAGGCAGGCCTGAAAAACAAGGAGGTTGTTGGCCACCTGAGCTGGGGGGTGTCAGGCTGTGGCTGAACACACCTCCCTGGCATCTCAGTGAGGCCCCTCAACCACACAGAATAAGCTGGAAAAGGGGGATGAACAACCATCATCCTGCACAAGGTGACATCCACCGTCTCTCTCCTTTCATCCATGCACCTCTTTGCTGTTAAGTCTTCAGAGACAAACTGCACCACGACACGGAGCCAGGCTGCACAGCTCTTCGTCGAGAGCCTTTGTACACACGTGTGTGCACAAACTGCCCCACGAGCCACTCCTGCTGAAAGAAAGAGCAGAGCCTGACATTTGGAGAGCAAGGTGGAGCAGCAGGAAGGCAGCAGGACCTGGGAAAGGGGGAGCGGGGAGGCAGAGGAACCACAACGGTGTATTTGTAAAGCTCATTTACCGCCTGTTTGCTTGGTCCCGGGGGCCTGAGGGAAATATCCCAAAGGTGGGGATCATCTCCGTAGATACCGAGCAGCTCAGCATCCCACTGCCCCCAGGCCGAGCCTTCCCACCCCATGCCTGAACCCACCTCCACCCACCTTTGGTCTGCATCCTCACTCAGAAAAATAAATAAATAGGTTTTTCAAATCTCCCATAAAGCAAACCCCCAAACCTACAACCTTCCCTTTTTCTTTACCTTGAGCCAAAACTGCCTCAAACCCTGGGTTCACTTCCCCTGCTCTCTTCATTATTCAGGCTGACGAAATAAATCAACCACGTTTTAAGTTCCCACAGCAATTAATGGTTCAAATTAAGTAATGGCCGCCTAATCCTGATTGAAACTTCTCCTTAAATCAAATTCCCTCCATTTGTAATGGAAATAGTTCAAAACTGATACAAATAGTTCAGTTCACACATAAATATTTAAAAAACTTATAGAGAGGCAGATTTAGTCTATTATTTTATCACAAAGTATGACCAGCAGTAGAAAGCTTATTATACATGACTGTCACTGACACATTACAAACTAATAAAACACAAAATGCAATTCTGAAGAAGAAATTGGAATGAATCTATTGCAAGAGCGATTTTTATGGTTCTTTTGAAACGCTATTTCTCCCCAGCTTTGCTGTCAAAATGGCAACATTTTCCCCAAATATTTCCATCTTAATTAAAAATGGTGGGTTTATTGAAACAAAAAAAAAAAAAAAAAAAGCCTCTCATGGCAGCTCCAGCTTCACCTCCCCGTGCTGCACAGAGTGAGGATCTAACATGAGCCCACCTCATGGATCCGCTGCTGATCTTGGTTACTGAAGGTGGGAAAGAGTCTGTACCCCAAAATTCCAGCTGCCCTCGGCAAAACACCTCCCAGCACGACCTGAATCATCCCTTAATTTAGGAGTTGCAATTGAAAAAGGAGCCCCAACCAACAAGTTGCACGATTATGTGGATAAAACACAAGAAATGTATTTTCAGTGATGGGTCTTTTGCTTCCTGGCACCGAGCTGTTGCCACTGACCTGGCGCCCTCACCACCTGAACGGGTTAATAACCATTCCCATGCCAGGCGTGCTCCGACTCCAAGGGTGAGGCACAGAGAGGGAGGTGAACAAAACAGGGATGAGAAGGGACAGGATGCGGCTTTTGCTGGCTGGCTCGAGATAATAAGTTACATCCCGGGCTTCTGGGAGAAGATGGTAACCAGAGGAAAGGGAGATAAAACAAAACTAACAGCCAGCAGGTCACATTTGTTACCTCCTCGCTCCTCTGCCTGCTCCCAGCAGCACAGAGCCCTTCCTCCTGCCGGGGACAAGGAAGAGACCTTGAAGCCATCTGCTGCCCAGATGTGTAAGTGTAATTAAACTGAGAGGGCTGGGCTGGAATGTCCCCTGGAAAAGGGGGAGAGACCTTTCAGCCCGAGCCAGAGGAGCTGCAGGACCACAAGCCACTGGCCTCTGCTCCAGAGGAATGTGCCTGGTCTGAGCAACCCCCTGCCAGCAGGGCCGAGAAGATCCTGAGGAACCATCACCACTTGGCATCAGCCACACTCTAAGCTCAGACATTGTCCTGACCTCAAGGATGAGACTAGGAGAGATTTGAAAGTACCCACATGAAGGAACTCAGTGAGTGAGGTTGCTTTTCCTTGTTCCCATTTCTTCCACAAGTAATGATTCTTGGTTTGTCCAAGTTACCTTTCCTGTCTTTGTCTGGGTTCCCCTCGCTCAGAGAATGCTGCTGTACACTTTCACTTCCTCTGCCTCAAGATTATTTCCTATTTTCCCAGCACGACAGCTCCTTCACAGAGGCACTGAATCTCTTGCTGCCCCACACTGGCTTCCCTTCCAGCTCTAAATCTGCCATTTTCTCCCCTTCCTGCTTCCCCCCGTCCCCCTCTCCCACTCCAGCACTACGCTGGCCAGAACAGCATGACTATTTCTAATTTGCAGGCTGCCGCCCTCCTTGCTGCAGTACCCTTCCAGAAGGAGCCCAAGTTTTGCCTGGTGGAAATGACTGTTATCTCCAGGACACTTTACACATTACTTCCACGCCATTTGGAGTTTTCCGCCCCAGTAGTTTCTGTTGCATCTCTCATTTCCCTCCTCGGTCACGTGTATTAAAGGACCAGGGTCTCCTATGCACCGGTGAATCCAGACAAGGGACAGTGGAGACTTTCTCTGTCCCTAGGACGTCACCCGAGACCCTCTGACGTTCTCCGTGTGACACCAAAGCAAAAGCATCAGCAACAGCGACAAAAACTTGCTCCCAGATGACCTTCAGAGCGAAGCTCGCTCCAGGTCTGAGCACCAACTCTGTCTCACCACAGCTTCAAAGGAAGAAGTTATTCAAAATGAGGGTGAAGAGGCCCTGGCACAGGTTGCCCAGAGAAGCTGTGGCTGCCCCACCCCTGGAACTGTTCAAGGCCAGGTTGGACAGGGCTTGGAGCAACCCGGGCTAGTGGAAGGTGTCCCTGCCCATGGCAGAGGGTAGAGCTGGATGACTTTTAAAGCCCTCTTCCAAGCCAAACCATTCCAGGATTCTGTGACACCTACAATGTGCAAACCCTTTAGCCCAAACGCTGTGTTTTATTCAACGCACTGCAGTCGGTTTTGTTTAAGCCCCTTCCTGCCATCCTGAGGGAAAAGCGCAGGGAGAAGATGGCAGCTGGTGCCCGCTGTTCTTCTGAGCTCTTGCCCGAGGACACCACCAGCATCTGAGAGCCAGAAGGAAAGCCTAAGACAGTTCCTGTACTTCCCAGCCTGTTTTTGTTTTGCTTGCATGTGGAAAGGGGGGACCTTCATGAATATTTACAAACTCGCCCCAGAGCAAAACGTACCCAACACACACGACATCGCACCCCTCAGCGCAAACTCAACCCGATGGCTTGTGCACTGTTCTCCTCCCTCAGTCCCTCTCTGCTTGCCAGTTCCTCAGCTCCCCTTCTTTCTGCTCTCCCACGCCCGTGCAAGCCACGAGATGGACCTTGTACAGTCTCTCAGTTACTGACGACAAAGGGTGTCCCTCAACACTGTCGGATAAATCCTGACTTGCCAAATACTTCTCCATGCAAAGATGTGTTTTAACATTCAGTCTTCCCGAGCAACATAGAAAGAGCCCCAACTGGGCACATCATGGAGGCTGGGATTGAGAGAGGAGGGGAGAAGCCATTATTTCTTTGAGGGATATTATATTCTACCCAATGATTAGAGAGTTGATGAAAGCCTCTCAGGATTATCCCATCCAGTTAAAAGATGGGGTTTTAGGAGATGAACAGTACGGCTGCACTTAAAGGCTGTTGAAGGGAAGGCACACTCTTCAAAACATGTCTTTGCTTCCATGAGTTTGCTGGACAAGGTTTGCAAAGTAATTAAATTATATAATAATAATAATAATAATAATAATATCTGGAAAGGAGAAATGTCAAAACAAATTGTCCCTGCCCACAGCATGGGGTTGGAACTACATAATCTTTAGAGTCCCCTCAAACCCAAACCATTCCATGATTCTATGAAATACATGGTGACCAGCTCCATGGAGCCAGAACGGAGATACAACCAGTTATTTTGTCATCCCTTGGTGTGGATGGAGGCTCATTTTGAAACCCAGTCACAATAAACACAATTAAAAATGAGGATGCTCGGGCAGGTTGGGAAATGTTTCACTTGCAGGTTATCACTGTGTACCTGTGCAACAGAGACCCTCTCACCAGTCAAATCCTCACCTCCTCTCTCTCCAACAGGCACTGGAGGTGAGAGATCAGCACCACTGGCCATGCCAATGGATGCCAGGATGGAGGAGAGTGGGAGGCGCTTGGTCTACCCAGGAAGGAGAATCAGCTTGTTTTCACCCAACAGGGTTTAATGAACACAGTTTGACCAATTCACTAAATTGTTTGTCGACTTTCTAGGAAGTTTTAAAAACAACAAAACAAACAAAACCCCAACAAAACACCCTGAATAAACAAGTAACAGAGTATCTGATTTGCTGAGGAGGAGTTCAAGATGCTTGCGAATTGTGCGCGCTCAAAGGTGGCTGAAGGAAGGAAAGGCTGGATTTGGGGGATAAGTTATTCACTGTAAATTACTTGTTCAGTTCTAAACTCCACACAGAAAAGTAAGGCTAAGGAGAGGAGGAAAACAATCAGTGGAGGGAAAAGGGGAAAGAAAAAAAAAACCACAAAAAAAAACAAGGAAGGAAAGCAGGCAGCAATGAAACGATTGCAGCCCATTTTTTACGGTGTGGTAGGAACATCTTCCTTATCAGCTCTGTTATCATCACCTTCACTGAAAAGGCTCTTTATTTAAAGGAGGTGGGGGGCGGGGGGGCAGAAAAAAAGCCCCAAAAGGTGGCTGGGAGCGTGGCAGGGAATGGCTAATGCAGCTGGAGTGGGAGCTCACGCTCGCTGCAGCTGCTTCGTATGCGCGGCGTCAGGCCGAGCGCGGCAATAGAATTATACGAGCCCCTGAAGAGCCCGGGCAGGATGGCAGAGAAACTGATGTAATTACTGGCATTATTGCCATTAAAGCAAAATAATAATTTTAATTACAGCAAGGGCTTTTGGGCCTTGCCCTGCTCCTCCCTGCCCCTGCTCACTGCGCAGCACAGTCTGGTTCCAGGCTGTGTAATGGGACAGGGCAGTGACAGTCCTCTCCTTTCTCTCTCCCCCTTCCCCGCCAAATACTTTTCTGTGCAATTAAGAAAAAAACATCGTAAAAGCCACGATTTCAACTCCATCACCATATTAAGGGTGGAAATGGCGACCAGCAGCTTGCAAAGGCTCAGTCCCAGAGGCTGTTCCCCGAGCTGCTGCTGGCAAGTGCCCGCCTGCCTCCCAATTACAATAAATCAGTAAATCAGGGCCAAGCTCAGGAGATGAGACACCTGCAAGCTGGACTGTGGTTGCCTCAGCAATGCTGTGTGCTGCCCAGAAACTTCCCTGTCCATTCTTAAACTCCTCTACCACAGCCGTGCCTCTTACTTGGTGGGTGCTCGCTCGAAATCAGGATGAGACAAGCACGTTGCCAAGGCGGATGGCTGTGGTTACAGATGCCTTTTAAAAACAGAGCTCTGCTGTAATTACCATGTCCTCATCAAGTTAGTTACTTTTTTTTTGTGGTGCAACTGTCACTCCATCAGTGGTTGGGCTGCTGAGTGGCAGTCTCTGGCCCAGAGTCTAGCGGAGGTCAGCTTTTTGCTGGAAGATCTTAAAATCATGGAACGGTTTGGGTCGGAAGGGACCTTAAAAATCACCTATTTCCACTCCCCCTGACATGGGCTGGGGCACCTTCCACTAGAACAGGTTGCTCCAAGCCCCAGCCAACCTGTCCTTGAACAGTCCCAGGGCTGGGCAGTTGTAACCCCAAGATGCAATAAATACTACTTTATAAATTGCTCTGTGTTAAATGTAACAGGAGGAATGAGGTGGGGAGAGTAGCAAAGGAGAGAAAACCCCAACAGAAATCCCCTGAGGGAACATTCAGCAAAGAAACCAATAATTAAGTGCCCTTTATGCCAGCATGTGAGAACTACTGATGCTCCAAGACCAAGAAAACACAATGGATGGTTTGAACTTACTCAGCAAGCTCAGGATGTTGGGGGGTTATGAGGGAAAACAAGAGCGTACTAGACTTGAAGGCTGTTCACGTTGTAGTACAATTTAGGTTGGAAAAGCCCTCTATAGGATCAAGTTAAACCATTCTCCCAGCACTGCCAAAATCATCACTTACCCATGTCCCCAAGTGCCACATCCACACAGCTTTTAAATCCCTCCAGGGATGGTGACTCCACCACTGCCCTGGGCAGCCTGGTAAAGGCAAAGGGAAAGTTGTCTGGAAATCCCAGAAGGTTTCCTGCTTGGAACTGGGACAGGAAAGCCTGGCAGGCACCCCGGGAGAACAGTCCACCCCAATCTCACCATCACACCAGGTACCACAAAACCAACACAGGGCCTTGGCTCCACTTTGCTCACTTGCTTCACCTAAAAGCACTGAACCATGACAATCCAACAACTCTGAGCTCCCTACAGATCCAGTCAAATGGAAAAAGAGATTAGATAAAGCAGATTGGACTTGTCAGAAACTGAGGCACGGCCACAACAGGCTTGGCAATAGATCTTTCCTTGTTTAAAAGCCAAACCCTGAGACTCCCAGAAACGTGGTACCCTGGGGTCATAGAATCACAGAATCATAGAATCAGACGGGTTGGAAAGGACCTCTGAGATCATCAAGTCCAACCCTTGATCCAACACCACCGCGGTTACCAGACTATGGCACTCAGTGCCACGTCCAGCCTCATCTTGAAAACCTCCAGGGATGGAGAATCCAACCACTTCCCTGGGCAGCCCATTCCAATAGCTGATTACTCTCTCTGTAAAGAATTTCTTTCTAATATCTAACCTAAACCTCCCCTGGCAAAGCTTAAGGCTGAGCCCTCTTGTCCTACTGCTGGTTCCTGGGAGCAGAGACCAACCCCCACCTGGCTACACCCTCCTGTCAGGGAGTTGTAGAGAGCGATGAGGTCTCCCCTGAGCCTTCTCTTCTCCAGGCTAAACAACCCCAGCTCCCTCAGCCTCTCCTCATAGGACTTGTG